>OU015493.1:218523256-218545140 GCA_907164885.2 Dolomedes plantarius
CATCCTCCCACGCACCGCCTCCACAAACCTACCGCCCTATCGACACATACGGGAAAGCGATTATGCGGGGAACGACCGGTCAAGATTTCACTGTATACATAAATCATGTTAATTTCTTACTATTATGTGTCAACTTAGCGTATCTTATCGCGCTTTCATATTATTTCCGAGCATATTACTAAAACCGAGCACCATCGAACCCGCAATTTATCCATGGCTTATCGACGATCCACCTCACATATTGTTCAGTGTATCTGTCAGTAATGTAATTACTCGCGTTAAACCAAAAGTAATCAAGAAAATCTCGGGGTAAAGTTTAGAACATGTTTAATTACTCTATAAATATCAGTTACAAGGGACGGATTGCATTACACAGTACAAAACAAGTGAAAAAGCATTTAGAGGAAAAAAAAATACGTTGACTTAACATAGTCCAAAATTGGGCATCAGACCGTAAGGTCTTTACTCTACGAGATCCAAACTCTCTCTGGCTAAATAAATGACAGTACGATGGAAGTTTGGCATCTACATTTGAGGCTTCGAAGTATTATAGAGTGCGTTATACCAGTATTTTATTGAATAGTTTGTTTTGGTCTTTTTTTAACCTCTTTCTGAAGGGTTGATTTATACTTCCCCATAGAACAGAACTGTGGCGACACAATTCGAGTAATTCCGAGAAACATTGTCTAATTCAGTACTTTGACAGAAATGAGAAACTGGTTGTCGAACCCATTTCACTTCTACAGGTTCACTTTGGTTCGTTTCATGTCAAGACGTTTGCAGTGGTACACAAGTAAATTTTCACAGCATAAAGTTCAGTACCACACCAGTGAATATTCAAAGTTTTATTTTCTTTCGCAAGCACAAACACAACTATCTATAAACTTATTACAGTATTATACAAATATCTAACTACTTCAGTCATCTCCCAACGACTGTTACCTAACAAAGGCCTAGTGCGTCTTTGGGGTCTCAATACACCCACGCACTGTATTCGTCTGCCCGGCTCTCTCTAGAGCCAACAACCGTAGACTAAAAAAGTCACAAGCCTTCTCTCGCGTGGGCACAAGCAGTCTCTTCGACGTCCCCCTGACTTCTGCCCGGGACCTCGTCTCCGAACACCACACGAATCCCTTATCAAGCCGGGGTCATTGCCCTAACCCCCTGCTTTCTTGAGAGGAAAGTACAGGGGCAAAACAACAGGATTTGACGCGGCAGACACGACACTGGTCAAATCTTGAAATTGGATAAATCATTCAATATGATATGCTCTATGAGCAACACACAAGCCAAATCGATTCACTCCACATTTGGAATTTTTTTATTTTTTTTATTTTAGTGTCAAAGCATTCCATGGACTCCTAAAATTTTATATTCATCATAAATTTCCCTAATAATAAGGATGAACACCACTCATTGTCAAATATTTTTTGAATAATTTATTTCAGAAGCCAGTCTAATGAACTCCATACCAGGGCTTGAAGATATCTATCCGAAGAACGAATCCTTCTTGTTCCGACACGAATCTCTCCGACCCAAATAGAAATTTTACGAGTCAAACGATTTGTATTCGGGGAAAAAAAACTGCTGTTTCGACTAAAATTCCTTTGCGAATTGAAACCAAAGGATTTTTTTTTTTAATCTTTCTGAATTGATCCGGCTCAGAGCAAAAAAAAATTTGCTCCTTAAAATTTTTCTCAGATTAAACAAATTCTTTTTTTACTTAATCTGTTTCATCATTCTAAAATGTGGTTCTTGTCACTTTATTTATGTTATCTAAGGTGTTTCAATTAAGGGGACAGTGGACTTTCAAAATTGTGAAATTTGTCCAAAAATTCGATTTTTTTAAAAATTTTATTGAATTATGAAACTACGGACGAGTAGGAATGTGTTGCAAAAAGAATTTTTAATTTCTATGATTACTTTCCTAGTTATAGGCATTTGTATTTAATTTAGATATTATGTGGTTACTAATAGCGATAACTTTAAATGTGTTTTTCTCAATATAAAAATTTTCATGTCATATGAATATTCAAAATGCTCCAAGCGCATTTCTAATGATCGTATTGCTTTGAAATTTGAGTTTTATATACTTAACTGTATATCAAATAAATCTTATTGAAAAAAATTACGCTTCGTAGCTCAGAATTTCTAAATTTTGTACTTGAAAAGATGATATATAGGTATTTTGCGTCATAAAAAGGGTGTTTTCACTATTATAATTTTTTTTCTCTTTATATTTTTAATGAATGCTTAAAATGAGCAATAAGTTTCGTTGTTAGTACTATAAGGTATCCTGTAAATAAAAATACCATATTATATGCAAAAGAAATGCACATGGAACATTTTTAATGAGGCCAATTTTTAATATAATTAATAATTCATAATTCATAAATTATTAATATTTCATCTTTAAATCATAACCACTTTTACATATCTATGGTACTAATCACATATTCAAATTTCAAACAAATCCATTCAAAATTTTTAAAAAAATTAGGTTTGAAGGTCCACTGTCCCCTTAACGTGTACTACCCAGTTTCCCAGAAGTAGGAAAAAAGACAGGATCATAATGGAATTCGATGCTATTTAATTTTTCTATTCAAAATTAAAAATAAACACTGCGTCCTGAAGAAATATATAATATCTCTTACAAAATAAATGAATGCCTTGTAGACATGCAATTATATGTACCTATACGTAATGAAAAAAGCCAACACTATTTTGTAAACGAATAAAGGTTCATGTAGTGGATTTAACACACGTCATTTCCCTTTCAACTAAAAAATAATTTTGAATAAACAATGTTGTGAATCCTTCCAACTCTGAACAAATTATGCATAGTAGGTGAATCTGTAGACTTGATTTTAGCCCCGTTCGACTCAGAATGAAAAAATACAAAAAACCCAACTCGAGCCATTTGTTAAAAACCTCAATCTCGAGAACTTATCGAAAATTTTGTCTTCAAATTTCACTCAATTCCCATGGACACATTTTGCTGACCAGTGAACTCGTCCTCCTGCTAAGACAAGAGCTATTATTTTTGCCAAAGTGGATCTCTCTACCTCAATCTATTCCAAAGTTATCTTGCAGGACGATTGATATACAGATCTATACCTAAATATATAGATCTATATATCTATCAAAATTAATTTGATCTACCTAAGTATAGATCTATATATCTATCAAAATGAATTTGATCTACCTAAGTATAGATCTATATATCTATCAAAATGAATTTGATCTACCTAAGTATAGATCTATATATCTATCAAAATGAATTTGATCTACCTAAGTATAGATCTATATATCTATCAAAATGAATTTGATCTACTTAAGTATAGATCTATATACCAAAACATTATAGAGAAAGCTAAACTTTATAGGTAACCCTGGGATCTGGGATGCTTGAAACAATATTCTGTTTAGAAGTATCCTGAAAATTCCAAAATTTTAAGTTTTAGGGCCTGTTCACATAGGAGTCCGTTGCGTTGCTTTAAGGAAAAGATGACGTTGAGACGAAAATAAACCAATCATATGCCTCCAAACGATTAGCAATGAAATTTTTAACGCCTATGATTGGTTTATTTTCGTCTCAACGTCATCTTTTCCTTAACGCAACGCAACGGACTCCTATGTGAACAGGCCCAAATCCATCCGAAAAATAATGGTTTCATTTGGAAAAATAAATAGAAATTTCGGCGTGAACCAATGCGATGGGAACAGTTTTATTTTGGTTCATATCCAATTCGAGCCCTGCTTCATACTCGTAAAAATCGTAATGTAAAAATCGTTGCTATAACGTCATCCAAACGCAGAAGAGAGTACTCGATGATAATGGTCAATTGTTGAGTGTCGTTTCATCACAAGAAGAAAGTAAAAGAAATGAGTCAGTGACACTCTAACCGCCACAGAAGAAAATACTCGTGAGTTATGAAACAATTATTTCAAATATTTCTCTGTCATAAAAAAAATAAATTGAGATTGAATGAGATGTTTTTCTCACTTACTAAATAGGCCAAGTCCCTTAATCACGCAAAAACTGTCATAATCATAACGATGACTCCAAGTATATTCTATCGTCAGATAAAAAAAAAGCTGCATCTGCAATAATACATTTTACAATGTGTATTTGAATTTATATTTTAAAAAAGCGAGGCATATTATTTTATCCCCTTTTCGTTTTATGAAGTGCATCGATCTGGCAAGTGAACTGCTCCTATATAAGATATATGTATGTATATATATATATATATATATATATATATATATATATATATATATATATATATATACACTAATGGACAAAAAAATTAGCGCACCAAGAAGGAGTCGTCAAAATGAAATGAAATTTTACATACGTAATGACTACTTTTATATAAGTAAATGATAAGAAAACCAAAGAAAAAGGATAATTTATTTCAGAGCAAAAAGGCAAAAGAACGGAGGAGTTAATACTCCGTTGGACCCCCTCTAGCGCGAATGCACGATGCGATACGATCGGGCATTGAGTCATACAAGTTCTGTATGATGTCTTGAGACATTTCGTTCCATATTTGCTGTAACCTTGCCTCTAGTTCGTTCAAACTCGTGGGATGCCCAACTCGTCGTCCCAAATGATCCCAGATATGCTCGATTGGAGACAAATCTGGGGATCGGGCAGGCCAAGGAAGGGTAGTAGCAGTGCGGAGACAGTCTTGTGGCACCCTTGCCGTATGAGGCCGACCATTGTCTTGTTGAAAAATGGCTCCTGGGAGCCGTTGCATGAGTGGCAACACATGTGGTTGCAGGATTTCATGAACATACCGCTGGGCTGTCATGGTGCCACGGAACAATGCTAGAGGTGACCGTGTATTGTAGGCAATGGCACCCCATACCATCACACCAGCTGTGGGAGCGATGTGTCGCTGTACAGCAAAGGCAGGATTGAAGCGTTCACCACGGGCTCTCCACACACGAACACGATTGTCATCACTGCCAAGATTGAATCTGGATTCGTCGCTAAAGACGACCTGGTTCCCTTCCGCTGCAGTCCAGTTTCCTCGTGCGCGGCAAAACTCCAAACGGAAGCGTCGATGGGTGGGCGTCAAGGGCAGCACACGTAATGGGCGCCGTGATACCAACTGTCTTTCAGCCAAGCGCCTTCGTATGGTTCGAGAAGACACAGAGGCCCCTAGTGAAGGTGCTACCTGTGCCTGGATGGCGGCGATGAAGCGGTTGGCTGTACGCGTGCATTTCTTACGATGTGGCGGTCTTCTCGACGACTGGTCTGTCGAGGGCGTCCTGAGCCTGGCCTTCGTGTACATGACATCTCTCGGGTCCACTGGTCCCAACACCTCCTCACAACACAATCAGAGCGGCCTAATTGACGAGCTACTCGCCTAGCTGACCACCTAGCTTCCATCATCCCGACGATTCTCCCCCTTTCAAACTGCGACAACTGCTTATATTGTCTTCGAACACGGCGTAATGGCATGTCTATCTCAGCTCTTCCTTTGTAAATGATTCAGCACACTCAAACAAGCTTTGGTTACCTGTTTTATACTCCACAGAGTACGATGTTCAACGTCCTCTACCGGCTATACGTAATGCGCAATCACGCTGCATTTCTAATCATTTGCATATCTCCCCGACATGTACCTTCATTGCAAGTTTCGTTACGATCCCGCAATTATTTCTTGGTGCGCTAATTTTTTTGTCCATGAGTGTATATATACATACATATGTATATATATATATATATATATATATATGCATATATATATACATACATATGTATATATATATATATATATATATATATATATATATATATATATATATATATATATATACATATATATGCCTATATATATATATATATATATATATATACATACATACATATATATAATTTTCTCTCAAAGCTTGACATTACTTTTCCCAATTTTAATTTACTTTCATCCTAACTGCTCGACTTTAGTGAACATGACGCGAAATTCAAATTCGAGGGTAGGTGTGTCGTTTGGGCCTGTACGTATCATTGTAAGGTCTGGACCATTAGCAAATGACCCGGACGAAAGAACAATGCTATGCCGTAATCGAACCGGAACAGCGCGGTGCATTTCGGCAATCGAACAAATAGTCTCTAGATGACACATTTCCTAAATTTTAACTGCTAACAATGTTGAAGTCAAAAAACAGAACTTTCTTCTTTTCTTTCCATATTTTGTAATATTGCGACAAATCGTTTACGCAACAAAACGCAGCACTTCTGTGCGGGCGGTTCGGTATCTTTCTGCCACCATCTGCGCATTATTCTTTTGCCTTCAGATAATAAATATCTTAAAAATTGTGGTGAATCAAAGTTTTTCGCTTCCGGTATAAAAGATATAAAAGATATATATATATATATATATATATATATATATATATATACAGGTGGTTATCAAAATAATGGAAACACTAAGAAACATCATTAAAACCTTTATTAATACGGCGCAGGATCACCTCTGTCATGTAATATCACCTGATTCACCTTGGAATTGGATTGTACAAGTCATAAATAGTGGTTAGGAATATATTATACCACTTTTCAGGGAAAAATAATGAAAGTTCCTGTAGAGATGCTGTGGTGGTTAACGATACCTGGCTCTATCCGCTTATACACATCACGGTGGTTGGATGATATATAGTCGGGGGAATGTACAGGGCAAGATAAGATATTTGACTTCTTTTTCATGCTCTTCAAACCAATACTTGTTAGATTTAATTATATGTATAGGGGGATTATCATCCTGGAGAACGCAATATCCTGCAAGAAACAATGTTTGTACCATAGGACGGACCTTGGTAAGTTAAAATTTTGACATAGTCCTACCCATTCAATCTCCCTGTTAGGGTTACAATAGGGCCTGAAGAAAACCATGAGATGCCATCACAAATCCTGGTAGATCTACCGCCATGATTAACAGCTGAAATCAGACATCCAGAATCTTACGATTGTGCAAGTGTTCTCCAGACATACGCACGTCCTGTTGCGGGAAACAATGTGAACGATGATTCGTTCGACCAAATGCCGTTTTTTGACATATTACTCGACCAGGATTTGCGCTCGTGGCAACATTGTGGACGATATTTTGTATTGGCATCTATTACGAGTGGCTTGTAAATAGCTACTCTTCCGTAAATGCTTCGTTTGTGAAGTTCCCTTCTACCTCGAATGGTTGATACCGGAACATGCAGATGCCGACTGAGCTCTTCGGTCATTTTGGTTACGATTGTTTTCTCTCTTCGTGTCACAATCCGCTTCAATACCTAGTCCGTCACCTTCACTCGGCTCTCCCTTTCGTCCACTATTCCGTTTGGCAAAGGATGTTTTTCCGTGCACTCTGTATGCTATCATGACTTCCGATACCATAGCTCGAAAAACACCCATTAGCCTGGCGGTTGCAGTAACAGATACTCCAATTTAAACGCTCTCCTACAATTTGCCCTTTTCGCAAGGTCTGCACGGCCTTAGCTTCATTTCTGCTACCCAACAGTAGAATAATACATACACTATATTATATAAAAATACACCGGTGGCCAGACTTGTTTTTTAAGAAATACGAAGCATATTCATAAACACCACTAATATTGATAGGTGTTTCCATTATTTTGATAACCACCTATATATATATATATATGTATGTGTTTATGTATATATATATATATATATATATATATATATATATATATATATATATATATGCATATACATATATATATATATATATGCATATATATATATACATATGTATATATAAATATATATATGCATATATATATACATATATATGTATATATATATATATATATATATATATATATATATATATATATATATATATATATATATATATATATATATATATATATGCATATATATATATACATACATATGTATATATATATATATGTATATGCATATATATATGCATATATATATACATACATATGTATATATATATATATATATATATATATACATATATATGCATATATATATATATACATATATATGCATATATATACATATATATATATGCATATATATACATATATATATACACTGCTGGCCACCCAAATTGCAACACCAAGAAAGAAAAGAGATATCACAACAAAATTTATTTTGTAGATAACATGTTGACCAAGTATCAAATGATCAAATTTATAGACTTCTGTGAAGTGTGGTTCCTGCCAAAATCAGTAGCCAGAGTAGCCGCCATTGTTGGAGATTACCGCTGCCACACGCCTCGGCATTAATTCAAAGAGACTTTGGATGAGTTCTTGGGGTACAGCAGACCAAGCAGCTTCCACACGTTGCCAAAGTTTATCTTCTGTGTCAGCTGGGGATGGAATCTGGGTCAATCGTAGAGCAACCATGGACCACATTTTTTCTATCGGCGAAAGATCCGGAGAGCGAGGCAGCCAGGGATGCAATTCAATCTGGCGATTGAGGAAGAACCGTTGGACAATGCGTGCCACGTGTGGTCGCGCATTATCCTGTTGAAATATGGCTGTGGGCAAGCCCTGAAGGTAAGGAAGGACGACTGGCTCCAACACCTCGGAGATGTAGCGCTGGCTGTTTAAAGTACCGGCAATGCGTACTAGAGGTGTGCGAGAGTGATATCCAATACCGTCCCATACCATAATACCCGGTGCAGGACCAGTGTGGCGGTGCATAACCCAGCTGTTCAGCATCCTCTCTTCACGGTGTCTCCAGACTCGAATGCGACCATCGTGGTGTTGCAAACAGAAGCGTGACTCGTCAGTAAAGACAATTTCATTCAATTCTGCCATCCATATCCTTCTGTCATCGCACCATTGGCGGCGGAGACGTCTGTGTTTCTGCGTCAAGGGTAGACAAAGCAATGGACATCTTGCGGACAGACCACTCTGCTGTAAACGGCGTCGAATGGTACGCGCAGACACTGGATGATGCGTTACAGACTGCATGTGCTGTGCTATGTTTCGTGATGTGACTGAGCGATCCGTCCCTGCCATGCGCACAATTTGCCTGTCATCACGTGAAGTGGTGCGCTGAGGTGGATGCGATCGAACACGCCGGTCCGTCGTACCCTCCTGCATCCAACGATCACATATCCGCATTACAGTTGTTTGGTTTCGTCCAACACGACTACCGATTTCCCTGAAAGATAATCCACAATCTCGGTAGGCCACTATCCTTCCTCTGTCGAACTCGGATACTTGATCAAAAGATGATCGCTGTTTTCGACGAGGCATAATTGATCGTTTCTTTGAAAAAACCACAAGAAAAACACAATTGCCGAACTTGAAATCGTCGAAATCTCCAAGCCTCAAATAGCGCTTTGAAGTGGCGCCACAGGCGTGCGTGATGTGCGTCTGCGCTGAAATTCTAATCATTTGCATACCTCACCTCCGCTAATGCATGTTGTAAATTTCATGTTATTTGCATGTTTCCTCCAGGGTGTTGCATTTAGAGTGGCCAGCAGTGTATATATGCATATATATACATACATATGTATATATATGCATATATATACATACATATGTATATATATATATATATATATATATACATATATATGCATATATATATATATATACATATATATGCATATATATATACATATATATATATGCATATATATGCATATATATACATACATATATATATATATATATATACATATATATGCATATATATGCATATATATATACAATCCATATATATATATATATATATATATATATATATATATATATATATATATATATATATATGGATTGTATATAGCCGTTTAGTTTACGGGCATTTGCAACTTTCTGTTCAAGTTGTAACCAATGCGTAGGTACTGAACCCTCCCCGCAGCACATCGAGTTGGAACTTTCTCGTCCTCGTTGCGGCCTCAAGCATGGGATCCTTTTTTCATTCCATCCTCCAGTTTCGTTCTGTTTGTCAGAGTAAAAAAGATTTTTGTAATGAAATAATCTCCTTGGAAGGGCATCTCCGTTCCGCCTGCCGAGGCCTCTATGAATGGATGAAGGGTAATTAGAGGATGTTAACGCAAACGAGTCACTTCTCATCTCATCGTTCTGCTTTGTACACCGAAAAAAAAAATAAAATGAAGATATGAGATGATGGAGAGCGCTTTAAAATACACATTTTTGTTCCCTACGACTTTAAAATTTCTACTTTCTTGAGATGATGTGATAAATTTAAATTATCACATTGCTGTTAAGATTACACGGAATGAAAGTATGCTCAATATTGATAATTTAATCCTTTGTAAAAACTGAAAAGGTACACCTGTTGAGTTCGAAATTTCATATTCTCTGCATTTCTGCGTAACTCGTTTCCACATTTTACGTAAGACAGACGTAAAAGATATTCACAAATTTGCATGCCGAGCAGAAGTAACACGCCTAAGTTTCTGATCTTCGAAAGTTGTTTTATATTCCTGGCAGGCCCGGACTTAGAGACCCAGGGCCCCTAGGCACTTGACATTTGGGCCCTCCATCATCTCGAAGCTATTTTGGAAATTTAGCAAGTTAAATGCACTAGTACAGAACATAATTTTTAATCGACTTTAATAAACATTAGAATAATACAGTCTATGTTACTATAGTTGCGTTATTCTATAAAATTTGCAGAATCATACGACGAACTTTCTTCTGTGCAAAAGCAAGCTAAGGCAAGCCAGGCTTTTGAGCTAATGTAAAGCCACCGGGGACCCTAGGCTGGCTGGGCCCCTAGGCCGGGGCCTTGTATGCCTAGGCATATATCCGGCACTGATTCCTAGTTTATAAGCTTTCCATACATCAGCTTTACTATTAAATCCAAATGTGCCAAATTTTTGTATATTTTACAGTGCTTCAATAAAGGGAAAGGAGACATATAATGCTCTATAAAACTTAAGAAAGAAATAAATATGGTATCGGAATAATTTTCTTATTTTATTTTTATATTTGGAAAATTTACCTGTTTTCTAACTTTATAATTGCTTTTTTCTTTAGTTGGTATTTAATAATATGTTATTATGCAGCAATTATAAGGGGTCTAATGACGTCTTGTGTAGTAAAAGAGCTCTAAACCAACCAACTTATAAGTCAGAAGAACTTGGAAAAGTCAAGCAACTTTGAAATACTTATAAAAATGGATTAGAAATTTGGAAATGCTCTTATTTATTTAAAACTGGAAACGACTTTAAAACGATTGTGAAATTGGTTCACTCACCACTATAACCTGATCCGTCCAATTCCTATTTCAGCCGTTGGTCCTATGTAACGTAGCTTACGTCAATGGCGGCTCCAGTACAGAGATTGGGAGGGGGGTGGGGGCTACAATGACTCTTAGGGTTATATATATATATATACATATATATATATATATATATATATATATATATATATATATATATATATGTATATATATATATATGTATGTATCTATATATATATATATATATATATATATATATATATATGTATCTATATATATATATATATATATATATATATGTATGTATGTATGTATGTGTGTGTGTGTGTATATATATATATATATATATATATATATATATATATAATAATCATCCTCTCATTTTAAATTTAAACACATTTAGTATTAGGTCTACGATTATATAATTTTAGGCTATAAAAAAAAAAATACGCTGGTCTTTTTTTTTTTTTGGAGGGGGGCAATTGCCCCTACTGCTCCCCCCTTGGAGCCGCCGCTGGCTTGCGTGCAAAAGTTCTATGACTTGCCGATTGGTATTTTACGTATGGATAAAGCGTGAAGTCGTTCGATGACGCAAGAATAGTTACCTGTGTTGAAAAGGTGACCCGTAAGAGGGCCTGACTAAAAGACTGCCATCCTTTACATTTATTTAAGAGAAGGAAAATCATGTACTTTAAACATATTTCTTTTTATAGAAATTAAAAGACACTCATTTAATTTTTGAAAACTAAAATTCTCATCTTTAAAAAAAATGATCGAGGAGAATTTATTGCTAAAAGCCATGGGAAATTTACATTCAAAATTGTGTAGGAATCACGTAACGATGACTTTTAAGGAGTATTGCTTGTACTTGATCATTTTCATTCGATAAAATTCATGTACGCTTCCACTTAAGTAATAGTTTAGAGAACATAATCATAAAAATTTATAATATGTCACATTATGGTGCATTATATGCCCTCTTAAATGTTACATGATGCTCATGACGGTATTTATATTCCTATAACAAATGTTTTTGAAACTTTATGCAAACTTCTCTATTGGTCATCAATCGCCCCATATCCTGCCACATAACTTAGAATTGTTGAGCCAAAACTTTAATAAATAATTTTTAAACACGTAATGAAATCTAGTACCTTGCGACTGAAATGAAAGCAGTTAGCCTTACAGGTTGACCTCTAACACGATGTAGAAGATAAAGGAGATCAGTTGCAGGGCTGAAATCTTTCACACAAATTACTTAAGGCTGCCGTGTGGTAGAAAACACAGTGTAAAGTAACAATCTATATATATAAAACAGTTCCGTAACTGACTGACTCACTGACATACAACGCACAGACCAAACCGCTGGACCAAAAGGGCTGACATTTTGCATGGCGATTCTACTTATAGTGTAGGGATGCACTAAGAAAGGTTTTTGAAAAATTCCTCTTAGATTTTTTTAAAATTAAATTTTTAAGCTGTTTTAGTGACTTTTTTTAAGTTTGCATTTAAAATAATAATTTGAGGGTTATAAAATTTATATCACGAGAAAAATCCTAAAAATTCCTTTAAAATGAGATCTTTTTCGAATCTTTACCTCCATTTTCTGATTTTTGGCGAATTTTTAAAGATTAATTTTTAGAATTTAATTTATTAAATGCCGATCACGTGATTTCTTTTTCTGGTACTTTCAATAAATTTATCGTCGCGTGCATAACAACTAAATAGACAAAAAAAAAATTTCTTGCTAATGCGGCAGACTTTTGGATATTATCCAAAAAAACTTTAAAATACAGCTAAAGATATGTTCCTCAAACTGTACTATATTAACTGTACTATATTCTCTAGTACGTATATCCTATTACATTTAATTTGAATATTTTCTTCTACATTATTTTGTCTATAAAAATATCCCTTACGATTTTGCTATATATATATATATATATATATATATATATATATATATATATATAACATGAATTGTATACATTGATCGTCGTATTTATTATAAATATATTGACCGTTGTATTTAATTTGAATGTACTCCTTAGCGAAGTGCGGGTTTTCAGCTAGTAGTTCTATAAAACACGGTGTTTTATCCGAGTGATTTTTCAATGACGACGTTTTTTATTCGAGGGAGAAAAAAAATATAGATTAGTTAATTCTCTCTTTTCAAATAAAACAAATAACTCGTTCGAAACTTCGTAACTTCGTTCGAAATGAAATTATTCCCTAACAAATTCAACAAACTCGACATGAGAGGAAATTTCTTTCCTGCTGGTTAAAAAACGGGTTTACGCGGAAGTTTTCTCCATAAAATGACTAATCGGCCGAAGTGGATCTCATTATCGAATCGCTGCTCCGAAAATAAACCCAGTTATTGACATTCGGAAAACACCCCCGACTTTTCGTGACAGTTCAGGTCCGTCACGAATTGTCACTTCTTTTTTTTTCTTCTCCTCCCGGGGTGCCATCTAATTGTCGTTGCTAAACTGCCTTCGTCCCTTTTCCAGCTTCTTGTGCGAGTCCTGGAGCTGTCGAGTCGAGGTCACGCACTGATTCTCGAAGCTCTGACTGCCATTCGAGTGGTGTTCGGCGAGGCTGTCAGATTCAAGTTTCTCGTCGGCCTACTGCAAGGGAGCATTGCCTCGCCGCCCGCTTTCCAGGTAAGGAATCGCTTTCTGTTCTATCTCTGCATGCCATTTCAGGATCATGCTATCTCTAGCAAATTTTACCCCTTTTTTATGTTTCAAACAATAACATTAGTCATGTATATGTGTATTTATCTATCTATCTATCCATCTATCTATCTATCTATCTATATATATATATATATATATATATATATATATATATATATATATATATATATATATATATATATATATATATACAGTGATTTCCGCTTATAAGAATCACGTTTGTTATTAATGTTTTTGATTCTTATAAGCGGTTGATTCTTATAACCGAAATTTAAGTTTTGGGACAGGCACACACACACCTATATACATATATTAGATAATTTACCATAACATACTCTTTAATTTACGTTAATTATCTTTTATTATATTATTTTTTATAATTTTAAAAATACAACTTAATTTCTAGACCTATAAGTAGATACACGTGATTATAGTAAGAGAAGAAAAAAATCCAATATTTGTTACAACATACCTGCTTAACAGTTTTAACATTTCAACTACAGGAAGGGAGCAAGAAAAGGTTTTCTATGGTAGTTTGACGTAATGAAGTTTTCGGGAGGCTGTTTATATCTCTTTCAATACCATTAGTCTCAGACCAAGATTCACTTTCTAGCTTACGTTTCACGGTTTGATAACGTGCTGAATCTAATAATGTCACGTTTGCCTAAGTGATAGTGGACACTTCTCGAAGATTTATGTGTTTCAGGGTGCAGGAAGCCGCAACCAGGATGTGGGAGGTGGGAAAAAAGAGTCCCTGTCATTGTTTGTCAGTGGAGAAAAGTGAAATCGGATCCGTACGGGTAGGATGCCCCTGGGTCAAGCTAATAGGACAGTGTTTAGCTAAAGCGTTTAAGGGAAAACTATTATGTTATGTCTAACAAAGAAAGGGATGCATTTTACGACTGTATTCCATCCCATCTTATCACTCTTCCTTTAAAAAAAAAATAAAGGAAGAACTTCGTGCCTTTTGAGGGTTTAAGTAGCTTTTTTGGAAAAATGAAAGGAAAGCGAAGAGTGTAAACTGATTCTTAAAACCGGTGGATTGATTTTTAAGCGAAAATTTTAACATGGAAATAATACATTTGTTTTTGTTTTTGCGATATATATTCTTATAAACGGTTGATTCTTATAACCACTGATCACTATAAGCGGTGTTTACTATATATATATATATATATATATATATATATATATATATATATATATATATTAAATCAGGATTTTTTCTCCAACCCTGGGGTAGGCGTCTCCATTTCTTTGCTCTCATAATTTCGGCGACTTTGACCTTTTCCTTACGGGGTGGGATAGCATGTATCCCAAGACGGACCCAAGAATGAATGAATATATATATATATATATATATATATAACCCCCTTAATAGCCGTTCTTACAAAGGAAGTATGAAATTATAAAGAGGAAATCCGAAAAATGGGCCTCGTAATTTAAAGTTTAAGCTATATTTCATCCTATTATTTTAGACGTAACAGCGTGCATGTGTGTATGTATGTATTAATATAAATGCAACCTCAAAGTTTCGTCCGTATTGCATTTTGTGGAAGGAAACCCAAAAGATTTCTGATATTTTTTTTCTTTTTATGTTTTCACGGTAGAGTGAAAGTATTCGGAAATTGCTGCATTTTACAAGTCATAATTCAGTCGTAAATAAGCTTCCGAAAACCGAGCAAATCTAGAAGGCGTGATAAAAAAGTTCACTTTTTTCCTAAAAGAGAGGATTTACGGAATTGAGGCGGCGAAATCATTTATGAGTGCCTCGTAACTCTCCCAAAACAATATGCTATAAAAATCATTCCGGGAGACAAAAGGGAAAGAAATGGACCTGACAATAAATACTTGCAAGCGGAAAATAAAACAGAGAGTTTCTTCCCATTTCTCGAAAACGTTCTTTTGAGCGAGAAATTGGAAGGAATAATTCTCTCTTTCGAACACAAAGACGCGATTTCGGGCTTATGTCACCACATAAATAACTATTTCCCGGATTGAATAGTATTTATTTACGGAGGATTTAGAAATAGGGTAGAAATGTTAATGTTTATATGAAAATCAGCCTGAAGCGTCATAAATATATCCATGCCCTGATTTTCCATTAGGCCCGGGCCTAGGGCCCCCCGAATGTTGGGGGCCCTCAAAAATTTTTTATTTTAAAAGAAAAAATTCCCAATTCAATTTTTTTATTTTAGACTCTTTAATAGCAATTTTTTTATATATCCTTTCGAATTTGATTGATTGGTTCATCATATGTATAATTATATGTATAGTTCATCATATGTATGTTATAGTGTATATAAGGGATTAATAGGTCTTTCTGGTTGCATTGTATCGGTGTTTTAATGATGAAGTTAACATGTTGTATTACTTTTTGTTATTTGATAATGTTCTAGGCTTCTACGCTTCAAATAGCCAATTCTTGGTAAAATGGTACTTTCACGATGATTCATGATTATTTATTGTGTGTGTCAATTTTGGAAATTTTACGCTCACATCAGTGTTAGTGAGCCCCCATCCCGAGTTGTGCCTATAGTCAAGAATTTTCTAAATCGGGCCCTGAATATATCTCAGATCTGAGGACTTTAATTTTACCTGCTTTTATTTTCGTACACATACAGAGAAAACGACTCGATAAAGTTCACCGGAAACGAAATATTTTTAGCTTGACATTTCCATACTAAGTGAGTAAATGCCATCATTTCATGAGACTCGATTCGGTCGTTATAAATGAAAAGAAAACCTTTTCACATCAATAAATAATGTGTCAATGAAAGGCAGCCGAGTAACTGCTCAATTGGATCAACGTGGAGAACGCATTTACATCGCATTAGAATCAAAGCCAATGTGACACTCAGTGGCGTACCTAGACCATTTGGGGCCCGGGGCGGATTTATTTTTGGGCCCCCCCCCCCCAAAAAAAATGGTCATTTTTAACTTTTTCTAATGACAGCTAGCCTTTCTTTGCCTTAATCAGACAGTCTCCTCAGGCTATTGACCTGTGCAGACAGTGGCGCAGTCAAGGCCTCCATGTGCTAGGGGTCGTCCATTTCCCTGACGCCCTATTATCAGGGTGGACTAGAAGGGGCTGTCTTCCGGGAGGTATGGGGGGTATGGAATACCCCCCAGCCGAAGGGGGGGGGTCCGGGGGTCCTCCCCCGGAAAATTTTGAAAATTAGGTGTTAAATAGTGCCATTTTAGGTTATCTAGAGTACTAATGCCACTTCTTAAAAATCATATATCTATAAATTCGGATAAAATATTTAAAGCGACGCCCCCGTCATTATTGGAATGAAAATCTAACAAGAGCAGCTTTTTAAAGCAGATACGCGACGAAACAGTGCGTGCGTGCCCTGTTGAAAAAAAGACGCCTTCAATACTTTGATAGGCAAGGGTTCCGTTCACTCTCGCGGTCCGCGGATAGTGCAGTAGAAGTGTATAAACAGTGCTCGGCACTTGTCATACTAAAATTGACACACACAAAAAATAATCATGAATCATTGTGAAAGAATCATTTTACCGAGAATTGGATATTTGAAGCGTAGAAACCTAGAGCATTATCAAATAACAAAAAGCAATACAACATATTAACTTCTTCATTAAATTAAAACACCAATACAATGCAACCAGAAAAACTTAGTAATCCTTTATATACACTATAACATACATATGAACTATACATATAACTATACATATGATGAACCAATCAATCAAATTTGAAAGGATATATAAAAAAAATTTATATTGAAAAAGGTAAAATAAAAAAAACTGAATTGAAAATTTTCTTTTTTATTCTTCTTTTAAAATAAAAGTTTTTTGAGGCCCCCAACATTCGGGGGCCCCTAGGCCCGGGCCTAATGGAAAACCAGGGCCTGGTTTATAAGGACTTTGCCTAAAATAAAGACTATCAGCCTATTTAATGATTTTCATGAGTTTATTGCACTTCTAGGATAAATACGGTTACGTACAAAATTTTAAAATACATCAAGAAAAGTCGTGGGTTCTGGAATACGACGAAGAATATCGGGCGATTCTCAGCAACTCAGCGTCAGTTCTATGGCATCTCTCAGCACCATAGGCGTAGCGTGCTTCTAACTTTTCTTTTTTTTTTTTTTTTTTTGGGGGGGGGGGGAATTGAATTCAGTTAGGGCCCTCCTCAGCGCTTTGACTACCGGACGGTTCTTAAATATGAAATATTGGAATTTTTTTGAAATTGAATAAAAATAGAATTGATGTTTGAGTAGTTAGTTATACAATGAGAAAAATAAGTATAATATTAATAAAATCAGAAAAAATATAGCATCGAATTTATGCTATGGATCATATCATTGTTAAAACATATGTTAAGGCTAAAGACATAATCGGAATCTTCAGTTTCACAGTTTGAAAAGGCGGCAAAAAACCCAGCTTTCTTAAAAGTTTTCTACAATTTTATGGTTTTAACTGAACTTCTATTAACGTTTTAATTTATTTCGAGTTAAGTTGGGGGGGGGGGGGGGGGGGAGGGCACTTGAAATGTTGGAAGTCGCTAAAATATACAAGTGTAATATTTTATAAAACAATAACGTTCTTGTCTGATTTTTTTTTTAATTAAAAATGTAGTTTTTTGTATTAAAGTTATCATTCAATTTTAAAAAAGGCCCCTGCCGTGGGGCCCCCTTAGTAAGTGGGGCCCGGGACGGACCGCCCCCCCCCCCCCCCCCCCCCCCCCCCTTGGTCCGCCACTGGTGACACTTCTTTTTAAAGTACTTGGTTCAAGGGTGAAAGCACCCTATTTTAACCCCCCCCCCATCGGATGGACTGGATAACAATAGTAGAAAAAAGTTTCGATTTCAGTTAACATGGCGATGCAATGCCTTTTAGGGTCATTGGTAAGATTTCGTTCCCAGGGAAAAAGAAAATGATTCATTCCTCTCGACATAGAAGGGTAAAGCTCTTAAAAAAATAAGTTTTGGGGGGCAAATAGGTAAAGATCACAACTTACTTTAAACGAAATCACTCAGAAATGTTTACATATATATATATATATATATATATATATATATATATATATATATGTATGTATATATATGTATATATATAATATATATATATATAAAATATACACATATATATATATATATATGTATGTATATATATGTATATATATATATATAATATACATACATACATATATATATATATATATATATATATATATATATATATGTATATATATATATATATATTATATATATATAATATACATACATACATATATATATATATATATATATATATATATATATGTATATATATATATATATATATATATATTATATATATATATATATATATATATATATATATATATATATATGTATGTATGTATGTATATATATGTATATATATATATATAAAATATATATATGTATTCTAGCAAGAATCAACAAAAACAAAGAGGGACAAAATCTATATCAGTCGTTCTCAACCTGCAAGTCGTGAGGGATATTCAGGAAGGGGGGGGGGGGAGAGCAGATTGTTAGCAAAAAATAGGTAAAAAACGCATTTAACTAGGGTTACTTATGCTATATATATATATATATACATATGTGTGTTTGCATATATATATGAGGCGTTGAAAGGCAAAGTGGTGTAAGTCACATTTTCAACTTTTTTCATTTGAGGGCAAATGTGTAATCTCCATGTTCAATTTATAGTGGAATTGTAAATAGTTATTATTTTCAGTATTGTATTAATTGTTATGAATTATAATTTGTTCAATTTATGGTGGAATTTTTTGTAGTTTTTGCAGTTAAACTCTTTGACTTACACCACTTGACTTACTGACTTACACCACTTTGCCTTCCACCGCCTCATATATATATATGTGTGTCCTGATCATTGATTTTGTAGAGCAGTGGTTCTTACCTTTTTACGGCTACTCCTCCCTTTGAATGATCTTCATACCCTACCCCCCTCTCGAGGCCTATAAATTAATGAATAATAAATGAATATATATATATATAATTATTTATTTATTTATTTATTTATAGGCCTCGAGGAGGGGGGAGGTAGGATATGAAGATAATCCAAAAGGGAGAAGTTGCCATAAAAAAATTGAGAACCACTGCTCTACATAATCAGTGAACAGGAGGCCGAACCTCTCTATTCCAACTACAAGATTGCACTCTGCAATCCATGGAGGGGAAATGGAGCTCGTACTTCGAGAGGAATGCAAATCTAAAACACAGCAGTTCATCTTTAAATCTAATATCGGGATGATTTAAGTTCAAGTCTTCGCTGACTGTCATTTGACACGCTTTAATACTGCTACCACGCTCTAAAATACGTATTTATTTTGAAGTTCCTTTTATCACTATAAACTATCACAAACATAATATGTATATATATATATATATATATATATAATGGAAACACTAAGAAACATCATAAAAACCTCTATCAATACGGCGCAGGATCACCTTTGTCATGTAATACCACCTGATTCGCCTTGGAATTGGATTATACAAGTCATGAATAGTGGTTAAGAATATATTATACCATTCCTCAGGGGAAAATCATGAAAGTTCATGTAGAGAAGCTGTGGTGGATATCGATATCTAGTTCTATCCGTTATACATATAACAGTGGTTGGATGATATATAGTCGGGGGGATTGTACAGGGCAAGATATTTGACTTCCTTTTCATGCTCTTCAAACCAATACTTGATAGATTTAGCTGTATGTTTATGGGGATTATCATCCTGGAGAACGCCATCTCCTGCAAGAAACAATGTTTCCACCATAGGATGAACTAGTGAGCTAAAATTTCGACATAGTCCTTCCCATTCAATCTCCTTTTACGGTTACAATAGGGCCTCGAGAAAACCACGAGATGGCACCCCATACCATGATAGATCTACCCCCATGGCTGTCAGTTGAGATGAGACAGCCAGAATCTTACGCCTGTATAAGGGTTCTCCAGACATACGCATGTCCTGTTGCGAGTAACAACGTGAACAATGATTCGTCTGACCAAATGCCGTTTATCGACATATTACTCGATCAGGATTTGTGCTCGTGGCACCATTGTGGACGATATTTTGTATTGGCATCTATTACAAGTGGCCTTGGAATAGCTACTCTTCCGTAAATGCTTTGTTTGTGAAGTTCCTTTCTACCTCTAATGGTTGATATTGGAACATGCAGGTGCAGATTGAGCACTTCGGTCATTTTGATTGCAGTTGTTTTCTTTCTTCATCTTACAATCCGCTTCATGCACTCTGCATGCTATCATGACTTTCGAAACCATGGCTCTTAAAACACCCATTAGCCTGGGTGTTGCAATAACAGATACTCCAATTTAAACGCACTCCAACAATTTGCCCTTTTCGCAAGTTCTGCACGGTTTGACATTTTACGCTGTTCCCCCTAAAAGCACGATGCCCTTAGCTTCATTACGGCTACCCGAACGTAGAATAATACATACACTATATTATATAAAAATACAACCGGGTGCCAGACTTGTTTTTTTAAGGAATACGAAGCACATTCATAAACACCACTAATTGATAGGTGTTTCCATTATTTTGATAACCACCTATATATATTATATATATATTATATATATATATATATATATTTATATAATATATATATATAATATATATAATATATATTATATATATATATATTGTATATATATATGGTAGTATATTATATTATATAATATATATAGTAGATATATATATATAAGATATATATATAGATATATGATATATTATATATATATAATATATAGTATAATATATATATGTATATATATATATATATAATTATATATACATATATATATATATATATATATATAGATTATACATATATATATATATATATTATATATATATATATATATTATATGATATATATAATATATATATATATATTGTATATACACTCATGGACAAAAA
>OU015493.1:218545240-218547740 GCA_907164885.2 Dolomedes plantarius
CTCGTTCGAAACTTCGTAACTTCGTTCGAAATGAAATTATTCCCTAACAAATTCAACAAACTCGACATGAGAGGAAATTTCTTTCCTGCTGGTTAAAAAACGGGTTTACGCGGAAGTTTTCTCCATAAAATGACTAATCGGCCGAAGTGGATCTCATTATCGAATCGCTGCTCCGAAAATAACCCAGTTATTGACATTCGGAAAACACCCCCGACTTTTCGTGACAGTTCAGGTCCGTCACGAATTGTCACTTCTTTTTTTTTCTTCTCCTCCCGGGGTGCCATCTAATTGTCGTTGCTAAACTGCCTTCGTCCCTTTTCCAGCTTCTTGGGCGAGTCCTGGAGCTGTCGAGTCGAGGTCACGCACTGATTCTCGAAGCTCTGGACTGCCATTCGAGTGGTGTTCGGCGAGGCTGTCAGATTCAAGTTTCTCGTCGGCCTACTGCAAGGGAGCATTGCCTCGCCGCCCGCTTTCCAGGTAAGGAATCGCTTTCTGTTCTATCTCTGCATGCCCTTTCAGGATCATGCTATCTCTAGCAAATGTTACCCCTTTTTTATGTTTCAAACAATAACATTAGTCATGTTATATGTGTATTTCATCTATCTATCTAGCCATCTATCTTATCTATCTACTATATATATATATATATATATATAGATTATATATATATAATATATATTATCATATATATATATATATATATATATACAGTGATTTCCGCTTATAAAATCACGTTTGTTATTATGTTTTGATTCTTATAAGCGGTTGATTCTTATAACCGAAATTTAAGTTTTGGGACAGGCACACACACACCTATATACATAGATTAGATAATTTACCATAACATACTCTTTACATTTACGTTAATTATCTTTTAATTATATTATTTTTTATAATTTTAAAAATACAACTTATTTCTAGACCTATAGTAGATACACGTGATTATAGTAAGAGAAGAAAAAAATCCAATATTTGTTACAACATACCTGCTTAACAGTTTTAACATTTCAACTACAGGAAGGGAGCAAGAAAGGTTTTCTATGGTAGTTTGACGTAAGGAAGTTTTCGGGAGGCTGTTTATATCTCTTTCAATACCATTAGTCTCAGACCAAGATTCACTTTCTAGCTTACGTTTCACGGTTTGATAACGTGCTGAATCTAATAATGTCACGTTTGCCTAAGTGATAGTGGACACTTCCCCGAAGATTTATGTGTTTCAGGGTGCAGGAAGCCGCGACCAGGATGTGGGAGGTGGGAAAAAAGAGTCCCTGTCATTGTTTGTCAGTGGAGAAAAGTGAAATCGGATCCGTACGGGTAGGATGCCCCCGGGTCAAGCTAATAGGACAGTGTTTAGCTAAAAGCGTTTAAGGGAAAACTATTATGTTATGTCTAACAAAGAAAGGGATGCATTTTACGACTGTATTCCATCCCATCTTATCACTCTTCCTTTAAAAAAAAAATAAAGGAAGAACTTCGTGCCTTTTGAGGGTTAAGTAGCTTTTTTGGAAAAATGAAAGGAAAGCGAAGAGTGTAAACTGATTCTTAAAACCGGTGGATTGATTTTTAAGCGAAAATTTTAACATGGAAATAATACATTTGTTTTGTTTTTGCGATATATATTCTTATAAACGGTTGATTCTTATAACCACTGATCACTATAAGCGGTGTTTACTGTATATATAATATATATATTATATATATATAATATATATATATATATATATTAAATCAGAATTTTCTCCAACCCTGGGGTAGGCGTCTCCATTCTTTGCTCTCATAATTTCGGCGACTTTGACCTTTTTCCTTACTGGGTGGGATAGCATGTATCCCAAGACGGACCCAAGAATGAATGAATATATATATATATATATATATATATAACCCCCTTAATAGCCGTTCTTACAAAGGAAGTATGAAATTATAAAGAGGAAATCCGAAAAATGGGCCTCGTAATTTAAAGTTTAAGCTATATTTCATCCTATTATTTTAGACGTAACAGCGTGCATGTGTTATGTATGTATTAATATAAATGCAACCTCAAGTTTCGTCCGTATTGCATTTTGTGGAAGGAAACCCAAAAGATTTCTGATATTTTTTTTCTTTTTATGTTTTCACGGTAGAGTGAAAGTATTCGGAAATTGCTGCATTTTACAAGTCATAATTCAGTCGTAAATAAGCTTCCGAAAACCGAGCAAATCTAGAAGGCGTGATAAAAAAGTTCACTTTTTTCCTAAAAGAGAGGATTTTACGGAATTGAGGCGGCGAAATCATTTATGAGTGCCTCGTAACTCTCCCAAAACAATATGCTATAAAAATCATTCCGGGAGACAAAAGGGAAAGAAATGGACCTGACAATAAATACTTGCAAGCGGAAAATAAAACAGAGAGTTTCTTCCCATTTCTCGAAAACGTTCTTTTGAGCGAGAAATTGGAAGGAATAATTCTCTCTTTCGAACACAAAGACGCGATTTCGGGCTTATGTCACCACATATATAACTAT
>OU015493.1:218552740-218562740 GCA_907164885.2 Dolomedes plantarius
CAGACATACGCATGTCCTGTTGCGAGTAACAACGTGAACAATGATTCGTCTGACCAAATGCCGTTTATCGACATATTACTCGATCAGGATTTGTGCTCGTGGCACCATTGTGGACGATATTTTGTATTGGCATCTATTACAAGTGGCCTTGGAATAGCTACTCTTCCGTAAATGCTTTGTTTGTGAAGTTCCTTTCTACCTCTAATGGTTGATATTGGAACATGCAGGTGCAGATTGAGCACTTCGGTCATTTTGATTGCAGTTGTTTTCTTTCTTCATCTTACAATCCGCTTCATGCACTCTGCATGCTATCATGACTTTCGAAACCATGGCTCTTAAAACACCCATTAGCCTGGGTGTTGCAATAACAGATACTCCAATTTAAACGCACTCCAACAATTTGCCCTTTTCGCAAGTTCTGCACGGTTTGACATTTTACGCTGTTCCCCCTAAAAGCACGATGCCCTTAGCTTCATTACTGCTACCCGAACGTAGAATAATACATACACTATATTATATAAAAATACACCGGTGGCCAGACTTGTTTTTTAAGGAATACGAAGCACATTCATAAACACCACTAATATTGATAGGTGTTTCCATTATTTTGATAACCACCTATATATATATATATATATATATATATATATATATATATATATATATATATATATATATATATATATACATATATATATATATATATATATGTATGTATATATATATGTGTATATATATATATATATATATATATATATATATATATATATATATATATATATATATATATATATATATATATATATATATATATATATATATATATATGTATATATATATATATATATATATATATACATATATATATATATATATATATATATATGTATATATATATATATATATATATATATATATATATATATATATGTATATATATATATATATATATATATATGTATATACACTCATGGACAAAAAAATTAGCGCACCAAGAAGGAGTCGTCAAAATGAAACGAAATTTTACATACGTAATGACTATTTTGATATAAGTAAATGATAAGAAAATCAAAGAAAAAGGATAATTTATTTCAGAGAAAAAGACAAAAGAACGGAGGAGTTAATACTCCGTTGGACCCCCTCTAGCGCGAATGCACGATGCGATACGATCGGGCAGAGTCATACAAGTTCTGTATGATGTCTTGAGATATTTCGTTCCATATTTGCTGTAACCTTGCCTCTAGTTCGTTCAAATTCGTGGGATGCCCAACTCGTCGTCCCAAATGATCCCAGATATGCTCGATTGGAGACAAATCTGGGGATCGGGCAGGCCAAGGAAGGGTAGTAACAGTGCGGAGACAGTCTTGTGACACCCTTGCCGTATGAGGCCGAGCATTGTCTTGTTGAAAAATGGTTCCTGAGAGCCGTTGCATGAGTGGCAACACATGTGGTTGCAGGATTTCATGAACATACCGCTGGGCTGTCATGGTGCCACGGAACAATACTAGGGGTGACCGTGTATTGTAGGCAATGGCACCCCATACCATCACACCAGCTGTGGGAGCGATGTGTCGCTGTACAGCAAAGGCAGGATTGAAGCGTTCACCACGGGCTCTCCACACACGAACACGATTGTCATCACTGCCGAGATTGAATCTGGATTCGTCGCTAAAGACGACCTGGTTCCATTCCGCTGCAGTCCAGTTTCCTCGTGCGCGGAAAAACTCCAAACGGAGGCGTCGATGGGTGGGCGTCAAGGGCAGCACACGTAATGGGCGCCGCGATACCAACTGTCCTTCAGCCAGGCGCCTTCGTATGGTTCGAGAAGACACAGAGGCCCCTATTGAAGGTGCTACCTGTGCCTGGATGGCGGCCGATGAAGCAGTTGGCTATACGTGTGCATTTCTTACGATGTGGCGGTCTTCTCGACGACTGGTCTGTCGAGGGCGTCCTGAGCCTGGTCTTCGTGTACATGACATCTCTCGGGTCCTCTGGTCCCAACACCTCCTCACAACACAATTAGAGCGGCCTAACTGACGAGCTACTCGCCTAGCTGACCACCCAGCTTCCATCATCCCGACGATTCCCCCCCTCTCAAACTGCGACAACTGCTTATATTGTCTTCGAACACGGCGTAATGGCATGTCTATCTCAGCTCTTCCTTTGTAAATGATTCAGCACACTCAAACAAGCTTTGGTTACCTGTTTTATACTCCACAGAGTACGACGTTCAACGCCCTCTACCGGCTATACGTAATGCGCAATCACGCTGCATTTCTAATCATTTGCATATCTCCCCGACATGTACCTTCATTGCAAGTTTCGTTACGATCCCGCAATTATTTCTTGGTGCGCTAATTTTTTTGTCCATGAGTGTATATATATATATATATATATATATATATATATATATATATATATATATATATATATATATATATATATATATGTATATATATATGTATACATATATATATATATATATATATATATATGTATATATATATATATATGTATATATATATATATATATATATATATATATATATATATATATGTATATATATATATGTATACATATATATATATATATATATATATATGTATACATATATATATATATATATATATATATATGTATATATATATATATATATATATATATATGTATATATATATATATATATGTATATATATATATATATATATATATATGTATATATATATATATATATGTATATATATATATATATATATATATATATATATGTATATATATATATATATATATATATATATATGTATATATATATATATATGTATATATATATATATATATATATATGTGTATATATATATATATATGTATATATATATATATATATATGTATATATATATATATATATATATATATATATATATATATATATATATATATATATATATATATATATATATAAGCTTTTTCCAAAGAGCACGCGTGTCTTGCGTCACTGTCATCAAGGTTGATGACCTGAGAGTTCTATCCTGCTCGTTTAAATGAAGTCATTCCATTTACAGAAATCACAAAGGACTGAAATGACGACAAATGCTCAAATTCGGGACAAACACTGAAATGTTTTTAAACTCTTGACAGAAAAATATGGCCTACATATAAAACAATAAGAGACCAAAACTCTTTCAACGTACGAAATGCATTTCGAAACAAATCTGAGGCAAAACAAATTTTACGTTAACCGATATATCCAAACATTGCTTCGAATAGTAACTCGAGAATAACCGCTTAACGAGATCGGCTTGAACTCTCAACTTTGACGTGTTCTCGTTTTCCCTCTTTCTTACTAATAGTCTCTTTCAGTTAGTATAAAAGCGAAACCAGCGATCGAATTTCCCGGGGGCAGTAACGCATTTCGCATTTAACCACGGTTATTTTTATTCGCAGACTGCCGCTTTGAAGTTCCTGAACACGCTCCTAAAAACTAGTCCCAGACCTGCAGACAGAATACGGCTTCAGTGCGAACTCGAGGAAGCTGGACTCGACATTGACGCCTTAGAGACAGTAAGTACATCTTTACCGTAAATTCTTAATTTTCAAAACGACACTCGCATTTTTGTCTGCGCCGTTTCAAACAAATTGTGTTGAAATTTGGAGACTCTGTCATAAAAAAAAATATATATATATATTTTATGTTTTATAATAAATTCAAATTCAAAAATGAAAAAAAAAATCTTTCTTTTAAAATATATAATTTTTTGGAAGTTTTAAACTACTTTATAAGTCATTAAAATTTGCTAAAAATATTTAAAGAGCATTTTTTAAGAGAAAAAATTGTCCTGCGTCGCGAGTTATAATTTTGGCAGCGCGTCAAACCCAGTACTAATAAACAGTTAAACAGAAAAGTACCAAAATGCGTAAAAAATAAATAAATAAATAAATAAAATAAAAAATAAAAAAGAAGGGGAAAAAAAGAAAGAGGTAAGCAAACGTTAAGTAATTCTACATTAATAACCCACGGTGGTTTCGTTAGAGGAGACTACCTGAAATATTTTTTATTTAATTTTAAAACGTTCCATTTCAAGCAGGTTTATTTTCAAGATGTCTGCTCATACATTAACAAGAGGCAGAAAATAAAAAGTGAAGCAAGAGCTTTGCTAAAATACATACTTAATTCCATCTAAAACTTCATTATTTGATAGATTGAGAATAGTTAGATTATCCACGTTTTCAATGATGTGCATGGGGTACTGTCTTTTTAAAGACAATTCATTGCGTCAAAATCCTTATTGTGAATTGTAACATAATGTGATCTCATTTTTCTTGGTATATATAGCAAATGTACCGAACTCTGCCAGAGAGAATTTAAATTATTTAAGTGTTTAATAAAAGTAATAGGTGTTTAATTCCTAAATCGTTTCTATTGACTTTCACTTTTATTTCTCGTTCCTCCTTGTATTATTTTAGAAAAAAAAGTGTAAACTTAACCTCAGTCGAGGTCACTAGGCGTGTTTATTTATATGCAAAATATCTTTTAAAAACCGCTTCGTTCTGTGTCATTACCATGTTTTTATTAACTTGCTTTCTTGTTTGTGTGTTTCTCCAGTACAAATCTTGTAATCGATTTTTAACTAACTTCCCGACTAGCTAGGCATTTGAAACTTTTACAATAGCTCAGAACACGATGACAATGCATTTTTTAAATACTTTTAGCCATCTTTAAGCAGATTTTTACCATGTTTTTATTATTTTCAGTTAATTTTGTTTTGTCGACTGGTGCAGCCATCTGTCGGCCGGGACGGGAACGAAAAGTTAAACGCGAGTTAAATTCCAATTCATTTTCTTTCAAGTAGATGGGATAATTCATCAAAAAAAAATTTTTTTAAGTATTTATTAATACATAGAATTGTCAAGTTTATATGATTCAACAGAAAATTTAAAAACATGGTATATAAAAAGTTCTTTTTATCTTGTAATTATTTTATAACTTATTTCCACTATTACCTCTTACGTTTGCCAATTATTTCTTGGGTGTTTTTTCCCCAATCATTTAAAATTCTTTTGGCGTGCCATTCTGAAAAATGGTATCTTCGCCTACTCCTTACTGCTGGATTAAGGCTGCTATGTACTAAGAAAAAAATCGTATTTCCCTTTTCCTCTTCTTGCAGATTCTTGTGGTGGGAGGAGTCCAGTCGACAGTTCGAGAATTCCACCACCCCTTAGGATTGACAGTTTGAGGGATCGTAATGGCTCTCTCTCTATAGGGGGGTTAAGCGCTGCCCCCAAATGTTTTATTTAAAATATATTTTTGTCACCTATTTACAGGTACATAAATGCCGATAATCCAATAAAATTGGTATTGTCAGGTAGCCCGAACTTTTCTGCAAAGCGCTACGGGATTCGTTTTATAAATTTCGTCCACCGAAGGAATTTATGAGCATTTAAAACACACTATACCAGATTTTTTTCCGAATAATTTAAATTTTAAAATATTAATTGCATTTAAAAAAAAACGAAAAAGGTACACAAATGTCAAATTTCTTTCTCTATGACAGAGTGCAATTTTTTTTTTAAACATCTTTGAATCCAAGTCGGCAATCCGTGGACACATTTTCTCCATAGGTTAACATTGAGGTGAGCGAATCCAATGGGGTTAGTACATAGCAGCCTTAAGTCTCCAGTGTATATTGGTTCAAATTTGTGAAAAAAAAATTCACATGCATGCGTTTGCCTATTACCTTTTTCCGTGGACTTGAAACTGATATCTATGATAGTCATTCCAATTTGAAACCATGTAAGTCACTGCTCCAGTCTCTTAAGTTGAGTGATTGTCTTCCTTCTCTTAGGAACTGCGTTCCCGTTGCATTCCGTGTACAGACAGCGTGTGGGTCGAAATACAGACATGGAGAACCTCGTACCTAGACATGGAGTCAGTTACAGGCGGGAAACAGAATCTCGAGTGTGAGAACGAAAGGCTTCAGAAAGAGGTAAGAACATTCTCATTTTGGGGATGAGCCGATCATCAGTAATCTATCTAGAGCTATTCTTTCTAAAGCTACATTTCCACTCACGAATATGATTGCATCACAGTAGAATGGTATTTTTTTACTAAACTTTCAAAGAAGGACATAAGTCACAGAGCTCTCCACTTAGCAATAATTTAACCACACATTTGTCGCGAGATCCCTATTGTTAAGATTGAATACGTGAAAACACGTTAAGAATATTTTTCTTTTGCTTTTCAAAACTGTTTACAAATAAGTTCTCCCTAAATGTATGCCTAAAAAAGTCTAAATGTTCGAAAACTTGTACGTAAACCTAATGTAAAACGAATTTCGAACACTCTATGTATAAGCAATATACTATCCAAGTTTGAACACAAGGTTTTTCCATCATTCGTGATGCAATATAATTCAATACGATCACGATATTTCCGACGTGTAGTTTAGACATACGTCTCCTCAATTCCAAATAAATGCCTTTTATTGCAGTTAAAGAACTCATTTAACATCTTAATTTAATCCATACTAGCTGAATACCCGTACTTCGCTACAGAGTACATTCAAATGAAAAACAACGGTCAATGTATGCAGTTAATGCCCCCAAAAATATATATATATATATATATATATATATATATTTATAATAAATACAAAGGTCAATGTTTGCAATTAATGCAAAAAAAAAATAGATTTATAAAAGAAATTGTAACGGATATTTTTATAGACAAAATAATGTAGAAGAAAATATTCAAATTAAATCTAATAGAACATGCCACAGAATATAGTACAGTTTGAGCAACATTACTTTTACTGTATTTTAGTATTTTTTTAGATAATGTCCGGATCGTCTGCCGCATTAGAAAGGAAAAAAAACTTTTTTGTCAATATATTTCGTTGTTATGCACATGACGCAAAATTAATTTAAAGTATCACAAAAAGAAAAGAAACCCCGTGATCAGCATTTAATAAATTAAATTCTAAAATTGAATCTTTAAAAATTCACCAAAAATCAGAAAATGGAGGCAAAGATTCGAAAAAGATTTCATTTTAAAAGAATTTTTATGATCTTTCTCGCGGTGTAAATTTTATAATCCTCATATATTTTTATTAAATGCAAACTTTAAAGAATGTTACAAAAACAGCTTAAAAATTTAATTTTTTAAAAATGTAAGACAAATTTTTCAAAAATCTTTCTTAGTGCACCCCTACACTATAAGAAGAATCGCCATGCAAAATTACAACCCTTTAGATCCAGCGGTTTGGCCTGTGCGTTATCAGTCAGTCAGTCAGTCAGTCAGTTACGGAACTGTTTTATATATATAGATTATTGAGAAAGTTAACAAAGTTTCGGAAGTATGAGTTGTAAGCCGTTAAGTTCCACTGTTGTAGTGCTCAAAATGGAGTAAAATTCATGCGTGGATAAATAAACCAATCTCTTCGATTGTACAGAAAGAATGCATGCAGCGCATCCCAGTTTCCATTCACTCCTCTAATCGAGGATATGACATAATTTATTTATCCGGTATAGTTTAGATAAGGTTTGTTATGTTAGTCAAATGTACGATATGTTAAACGTATGGTATGTACGTCAAATCGGCTCTCCTCGATTGCTCATCGATTTGAACTCAACCTTTTGCATACTTTTACCATATCCCTCTATTTTTAACTCGGTATTTATCAGTCAAGTGCAATGGAGAATTGAGTAAAATATAAATTGAATTAATCTAAGTAAAACAAACCGAAATATATTAAATAAAAAGGTGAGTTTTTTGCGTTGGGCTTTAAAGATGCCAAGACGGGTCTAAGCTAATTTCGAAAATGTTGGGTTCATTCAAAATTTCTCTCATGCGGTGTCTCATTCTTGTAAATAAAAATTAATGAAACACAGTGTTGGATTTGTGTAAGTTTATAATCCAAAAGCAATACCGGCCATCCCCGAAGGTATGCGGTAACAACTGACGACTAGAGGTGCGATGGCTTACAAATTTCAACGAATAAATTACATTTCTTAGATAATTCAAATCAGCAAAGGTCAAACGCCTCACAGCTGAATACACAAGATAAACTCAAATACATCCAACAACAATTAATCATATATATACAATTACTACAATTTATGGAAACAAAATTGATACATAAAATACAAAATTTACTTTTAAATATAAACAACAAACCAGAATTATAAACTTAACTTTAAGTCTAAAAATAGCACCTTTACAAACAATATAAGCATAACCATTATCTATATATATATAAAACAGTTCCGTAACTGACTCACTGACATACAACGCACAGACCAAACCGCTGGACCTAAAGGGCTGACATTTTGCATGACGATTCTTCTTATGGTGTAGGGGTGCACTAAGAGAGATTTTTGAAAAAATCTTCTTAGATTTTTTTTATTATTAAATTTTTAAGTTGTTTTTGTAACTTTTTTTAAGTTTGCATTTAAGATAATAATTTGAAGGTTATAAAATTTATATCACGAGAAAGATCGTAAAATTTCCTTTAAAATGAGATCTTTTTCGAATTCTTTCTGATATTTGGCGAATTTTTAAAGATTAATTTTTAGAATTTAATTTATTAAATGCCGATCACGTGATTTCTTATTCTGGTACTTTAAATTAATTTATCGTCACGTGCATACCAACTAAATAGACAAAAAAAATATATTTTTTCTTCCTAATGCAGCAGACGATTGGATACTATCAAAAAAAAAGTATCCCTTACGATTTTTTTTATAAATATATATATATATATATATATATATATATATATATATATATATTACATCAATTGTATACATTGATCGTCGCATTTATTATAAATATATATATTTATTTTTGTAGGCATTAATTGTATACATTGACCGTTGTATTTAATTTGAATGTACTCCGTAGTGAAGCGCGGGTTTTCAGCTAGTAGTTATTATAAATAAATAATAAATATAGGCCAAGTCTCCTTATACCCAGCAAATTTAGGAATGCGAGGTACCCTGAAAAGGGTAATGTTCCGCTAATAGGTCGTTCATTACAAACGTTATGAAACTACGACAATAATAGTCCAAAAAAAATGGTATACAGTGTTCCATAGTCTGTACAGCACACGAGTCAGGTTTTCCAAAATATCTTTCTTGATACGAGCCGAAACAGCCGTGCTGAGTGATGGAATTTGAAGATAACCTATGTGTTGATACTTCAGGAAATATACTATAAACAGGTCTGCCACGATCACTTCTATTCCACCTGTCTTGCCATACACTCAAGCCCCAATCTCTGATTTTTGCTTTAATCTGGGTCCTGGTATATTTAATTTCTTCAGCGATCTAGTCTCTAGTAGTAGCAAGTTTGGCTGCCAGGTCTATTTCCTCATTTTCGGTATAGCCAACATGGGCCTTTACCCAACGAAAATGGACCCTTAGATTTTTATTATTTATTAAACTCTTAATATCTTCAATATGACTAAATGTGGCTGTTAATTTAGTTCCAAAAAAGAAGTGATTTTCCTCCTAGCTGCCCAACTCAGACGCCTAGGGGGAAAAATAAATCAGGAGGAAAAAAATGTGGATACGCCCTTGGTAGAAAGTGACTACCAAACGTTTAATAAACTGTTACATAAAGCTAAATATATCATTACCTTCAATTTATTTTTTTTAATAGTTTAAGGAAAAAAACTGCAAACAATTCAGTGTCGCTGCGAAACACTAAATTGCTCCAGGGATGAACGTAACCCACTGCCTAAAGCGCGAGTATAATTAGGACTGATTTGACTGCAATGTCCAGCTGTCAAATGAGCTTTCCCAGACTGCTCATTCATTTCACCGCAACCTATTACCCTATCCCGCAATTTTTAACTCAATGTTTGTTGCGGTGATAGCATACATTTAACCCGTTATTATTGTCTTGCACTTGTGTACGAATGAAATGCTAGATGGCCTATTCTTCTATTCTTTGACAGAGGAATCGAAGGCTATTTTTCTAGTAAAATCAGTTGGCATGCAGG
>OU015493.1:218570240-218652740 GCA_907164885.2 Dolomedes plantarius
AAATGGCGCTTGTCGACGAAACGGAGTGTCCACGTGTTATAGTGCATGTAAGTACATTTTTAATCTTTTGAACATTAAAATATATGCAAAATCCTTCATGTAAATCCGAATTATAGAGCATACTTCAACACAATAGAAATGTGAGGACTTTTAACGGAAGATTTGCTATTTGTTTAAATTTGAAATTGTTGTGTAAGGCTTAAAGTTGCGACAATCGCGTAAGCTATTGCATGTTTAACATATAACTCATATATGAATTATAGCATATCATATATTAATTATTAATTATTATCAACCTTATATCAACCTCATATATTATTATCAACCTTAGCATATCATATATTAATTATTATAATTATTATCAACCTTATTTTTTATATTGTATATGGTTGAGCATATCATGATATTAGGTTTTTCTTGTCGCAAATCTTCCATGTGCTTGTGTGTGTGTGTGTGTGCGTACATGTATGTAACATCTAAACATTATGTATTAAAATTATTTTTACATTACATAAAAATCTCGTCATAGAAAACTCTTAATTGAGTGCAATTTTAATGAATAAATAGATTTTTATGATTTAAAAAAAACAAGAATACGATTTCTAAAAGTAATTTTTGACATCTACTGATATAACAGGAACACACAGCTTCTAAATATCCACTATAAAAAATAAGGTTGACAACAACTTATTTTACAGATGTTAATGAGCTGTGTGTTCCTGTTATGCGCTTCCTACAACTTTTATTAATAATTCATCAATATTTTAAAAAAGCTTAGAACCACAGAAAAAAAAGTAAAAGCATGCAGTTTGTTTCATGCAATGCTACGAGTAGTATACGTATGTATATCTATTTGTGTGTACATATAAGTTGTGTTTGAAAGTCCAAGTTCATTCTAAAATCCAAATCTACAGATGATACCATCTGGCGATAACATTTAATTATAAACTCATTTGACATGGTCGAATTTAGAAAAATGGATAAACTAGAGGGTGAAATCAGGTTTTTAAAATTCATATATACATTACATTTATGTGTGGAAGTGTGTGTTTGTAAATAAGTAAATAAGAGAGTAGGAAATAAAAGAAATATCTTGTAACAGATGATGATCTATCTAGATAACTAATTCAAAATTCTACGAATTCTTTTCCTTTTATACTAATAATTGTCAGTTTATAAACTAATTTATTCTCCTAAAGATTTGATACATTTTAGCTTTATATAAACACCTTAAAACAGGAGGAATTCTGTAATGATAATAAGGTAGCTGGAAAATTCAAATTGAATTAATATTCATGCAGAATAGGGAGAGGGGGGGAGATTGTTTTTGAAAATTTTCATGGCATGTATAAAGTAAAGTGGCAATTTTTCTTATCTAATATTAAAAACATAATTTGAAGTTTGTTTATTTTACAAACTAATGTTATTGTTCTGAGTTGTCATTTTAGCTGTATAAAATTTAAATGATTATCTAATTTGGGTAACAAAATTTCATTTAAAAAATTCGACGCAAACACTTTCAGACTAGGCATTTTGGAAAATTCTTTTAAACATGAAGGCTAATGTACTGCAAAAGTTAAAGATAAAAATAATTTTTTTTAAAGTGTAAGTATTTATTACTAGTTGTGAAGTATGCTTTATAACTTTTAATGATAATATTTTTAATGTTCAATAGATTAAAGAAGTGCTAATTTGATTCATTTTAATTCAACGCAAACAATGTCATCTTTATATAATTTATAGTTCTCAGGATGGCAAGTATCAAATAAAGGTGTCTGGAATAAAATTATAAATCACTTGCTTCAAACTGAGATACATAATGCAGTAACTAGGAATTATTACCAAAGCTTTAAATGATCTGTGTCTTATAATATTCAAAAAATAATTAAATGTGTGTATATGTATATATATATATAGGCTCAATACACAACTCGCTTTAATTAACTCATTCAAAGAGTTTTTAAACTCACAAAGGCAGGTAAATGTACCCGTTTTCGAAAGTGGGTTGTAGGACCCACTTTCCAATGTGGGTTGTTTGACTCACCAAAAGCGAGTTCCACTGTGCAGTGGATTTCAACCCAGCAAAGTGAGTTCACCGACCAACTTTTTTTTCTCTGTGCATGACGCGATATGCGCGGCGAACGTTTTAAACATTATCGTCTGGAAAGATATGCAAATATTGTTGTTGATATGTCCAATAAAGTGTCTTTTTCTTGCACCGGCAGTGACGTCATACTTTGTTTTTCGTAAACTATGGATCGTACAGGAACGCTTCTTTGGGCAGTTTTTATGTACTCCCAACGAGGAATCTAGCTGTGCAGAGTTTATGCGGTCGTTTTGGGACACCCTGTATATAAAAAAACAAGGTGTTATTGCTCAAACTGGTAATTTATTTCCTTTCTGTCGAACGTTGTCGAGGCACTGTAATGTTGCTTGTTTTATTGGAAATTTTGGCAAGCTCGATAAACGCAGAAACTCAAATCTTTCAAAATGATAAACAGCACCTTTTACAGAGCGAAAGAAATAACTGGAAATTTATATTTCGGCCGAATAAATATCAAATAAATTATTCCTAAACAATTTTACCTTTGACTGGAGTTAATACAATTGCTGTTATCAATAATTTGATCCATAGCGTATTTAAAGTCGAACCCTGTTATAGTGAACCCAGTATATAACGAACTCACGGCTATAACGAACGAAAATTTTGGTCCTGCCGTTTTTCTATTGTACGCAATTTAATTAGTATTGTGTTAGTTTAATGAAGTCGATTTAATTCATTAATGATAATTTTTAATAGATTTTATCATTTTTTAATACATTATTATTGAATACAGCCGAACTTCGTTATAACGAACTTCAATGGACCAAAGGTTTTGTTCGCTTTATCCGATGGTTTGCTATAACCGAACCGTTAAGAAAAATGCTAGAGTTCACAAAATGTATAACTCATTAGTTGCAATGCGTATTCAATGATGATGTATTAAAAAAAATTAGTATAAAATCTATTAAAAATTATCATTAATGAATTAAATCGACTAAAATCGATTACATTAAACTGACACGATACTAATTAAATTACGTACAATAGGAAAATGACGGGACCAAAATTTTCGTTCGTTATATCCGCGAGTTCGTTATATACCGGGTTCACTATAACGGGGTTCGACTATGCGCATTGCAACTAAAGAGTTATACGTTTTGTAAACTCTAGCATTTTTATTAACGGTTCGGAAATAGTGAACCACCGGATAAGGCGAACAAGATCTTTGGTCCCTTGAAATTCGTTATAACGAGATTCGACTGTAATTAGAAATTAAAACAATGGTCATGGTCAAATTTTTTAATTTAACTAAAAAAAAACTCCTGAACACGGGAGGTTTCGACAAAATGGCAGATTTGAAAGAATGGGAACGTATTAAGGAAAAAATCATTCTTTGTAGCCTTTAACTAGCCTGTCTATCTACTCATCAATTCCAACTTTTTAGATTAGCGAAATGGAATTTATAAAATTTGTAGAAAAGTTCTATTCCTGCCACTCATCCATTTTAAAGCTATTGAGATGAAATGAGATTAAATTTCAAAATATTTGCCGGATATTTAATTCCCATCGGAATTCTTTTCGATCTAAAGTCACTGTCTTTCATGAGGACACTTTCAGATGAAATATTTTGACACTCATATCAGAGTACTGCATATCACCATGAAATTTAACAAGATGGAGAAGTAAGCGTTTGCCTACCTATGCCCGATGTGTTGACTTATCTCAAATTTTAATCAATACTTTTTAAAATTAAATTTTTATGCTGTTTTTCTAACTTTTTTTAAGTTTGCATTTAAAATAATAATTTGAGGGTTATAAAATTTATATCACGAGAAAGATCATAAAAATTCCTTTAAAATGAGATCTTTTTGGAATCTTTACCTCCATTTTCTGATTTTTGGTGAATTTTTAAAGATTCATTTTTAGAATTTAATTTATTAAATGCCGATCACATGATTTCTTTTTCTGGTACTGTAAAAAAATTTATCGTCACGTGCGTAACAACTGAATAGACAAAAAAGTATTTTTTTCTCGCTAATGCGGCAGACGATTGGACATTATCCAAAAAAATATTAAAGTACAGTAAAAGAAATGTTCTACAAACTGAACTATATTAACTGTACTATATTCTTTAGTATTCTTTATATTAGATTTAATTTGAATATTTTCTTCTACATTATTTTGTCTGTAAAATTATCCTTTACGATTTTCTTATATATATATATATATATATATATATTGCATCAATTGAATACATTGATCGTCGTATTTATCATATAATATATATATATATAAATTGGCATTAATTGCATACATTGTTCGTTGCATTTAATTTGAATGTACTCCGTAGCTAAGTACGGGTTTTCAGCTAGTATATATATATATATATATATATATATATACTGAAGTGCAACTGAATTAGGGATACCTACCTAGTAACGAGTTGGGCCTCCTCTGGCCTTGATAACGGCTGCCACACGACGAGGCATAGATTCAACAAGTTTCTGGAAACGTTCCACGGGAATGGCTTGCCAAATATTGGCTAAAGCTGTCCATAATTCAGTAATTAGGTGGCCAATTCATGACAGAGAAGTCAGAGGAATGCCCATCCAACCAGCCAGTAGCCAACCGGGACTTGTGAGAGGTACAGTTATCTTGCTGGAAAACTCCATTACCGTGCGGATAACAGAACAGCATAAACGGATGGAGGTGATCACCCAGCAACTCTACGTACCGAATTGCATTGAGGGAGGTTGCTACACGCACCAAAGATCCCAAACTGTGCCACGAAAAAACACCCCAGACCATGATTGAGTCACCATGCCCTTGTACACTTCCAGCCAGGCATGCAGGATCCATGGCTTCATGAGCCTGACGCCATATTCTCAGCCTCCCGTCGGCGTTAAGTAGTCAGAATCGAGACTCATCACTCCATGCTACTCGTTTCCAGTCCTCTACACTCCAGTCTCTGTGCTCTCTTGCCCAGGCAAGACGTGCAGCCCGATGGCGAGTATAGAGCAATGGTACTCTCGTAGGTCGACGGCTCCCGAAACCCATACGGTGAAGCGAGCGTTGCACAGTCCGTTTACTGACTGTACGACTGGCACCGTCATTAAACTGGGTGGTAATTTGAGCTAATGTTTAGCTTCGCTGGCTACGTACAATACGCCTGAGCCGTCTCTCACCACGCACTGTCAAGGCTAATTGTCCTTTGCAGTTTGCCCGATCGCTAGTTTATTTTCCACCATCCATGTATTCTTGGTATACTCTTGACACTGTCGACCTTGAAAATCCTAGCTGTCTGACGATTTCGGAAATTGAATGGCCCATGCGTCGCGCACCTACGATTGGTCCGCGATCGAAGGCGTCTAAATCAGGCAGTTTACCCATACTGGCAATTCCAAGAACTAATTCAGAACAACCGCAGTACGCGCTATATATGCAGTTACCACAGCGCCCTCACTTGCGCATACATGATGCGCAGCGCTACACAATTTGCATAGGCTTTGCTATCCCTAATTCAGTGGCACTTCAGTGTATATATATATATATATATATATATATATATATATATATATATATATATATATATAACACTCCCTTAATGGCGGTTCTTACAAAGGGGGTATGAAATTTGCCGTTCTGAAAAGAGAATCGGAAAAATGGTCCCCGTAAGCTAAACGTTAAGATCAAATTGATGAAACGCCTGAAATTGGATGCAACATCCGACACGTTCTGAAAAAAAACTGGACAGCTGACTTCATGACACATTACAATGGGTCCGCAGAGCCTGACTAAGGCAGGGGCATACGGGGCAGTTGCCCCGGGCCCCCACATCAGAGGGGGGCCCCCAAATCGGATAGAGAGTTTAGTATTAAGTATTAAGTTCTTCATTTCTGAAGTAGTGAAGCAGAGGGGGGGCCCCAAAGAAGTTTTTGCCCCGGGCCCCAATTAGGCTAAGTCGGGCCCTGTGGGTCCGAGGCCATCCTAAGGGAGAACGCGGCGAAATTCGGCAACGAGGTTCCTCGGTACGAATTCCGAAAGGGAGCACTGGATGCTCTCGTATCTACGCCGGATAGGGGCACGTTAAATATGTAAGGTCTCTCCGTGTGGTCTGTAAGGGTGGGAGGGAGCTACGAACCTAGAAGATGTCGCCCTGGAGGGTGCTCGGTCATAATTGACGTGACCAGACAAAAGGCCGGCCTCCAAGCTTTGTACTGTCCAATAGCCGTGAGCTAACAGGGACCATATCTGGATGGAAATTATCCGGCCAGGGGACAATAGTGACAACAACACATTACAATGGGTTAATCTATAGGCATAACTTAAAAGAGAGGCGTTCACCTCCAATACGGTAGATCGCAAGTAACTTTATCTCGGCAGGTATTCTATTTGGTATTTATATATGATCCCTAACAATCTACTGGCAAGGATTGGAGTACCCGGTAAGACCTTATTAGGTGGGATTGTAAAATCTTCATATAAAGATTAATTCAGACATTTGAAAGAATCAAAACCCTTTCAGCTGAAAAAATAAACAGCTCCGTTTTCATGGACAGTGATCTGATTGTGAGAGCTCAATGATGAATACTCAATTTAGGAAACAGGAATGCTTGTGGGAAACCGCAAAATCAGTTTGCGATACGCTATCATGAGTTGATGTCCATTTTAGAAAGCTGAGATTGGAATCCCTAATCAGTCTAAGAATGACGAAAGGAGAAAAGAAAGTGTCAAATCATACCAATACAACACAATTACCTATACTCAAATACAGATTTATAAAAACGTCATTAATATTAGACATATTTAATATCATAAATATTTGATATAATAAATATAAGACCATTATGAATGAATATTTAGTAATGATTTCAAATTCAGTATTTCACAGAGTCTAATTATGGAACAATTTAAACAGCTATGAAGGCAAACAGCGCTGTATCGGATGGCTAATTAATGAATTCTTAAAAATTCATTCATTATTTATTCATTTATTTGTACTGAATAACTGCCATTTGATCAAAAATGCTAGGGAAATATATTTCTCACATACTGATTTATCGAAATCTCAATAATAATTTTTTTTTCTTTTTTGGTAAATATTTGAAGTTGAAAGAATTTGTAGTGAATTTTTTGAATGAACATATAAATTTTTTTCCCCTACGTTTCTAAATATTTCAATTTTTTCCTCACAGTTAAAAGAAAAGTGTGAAGATTTAAACGAAGAAGTTACTACTCTGAAAACTGAAATGAAAAAACCAAAAGTAAGCACTTTAATGACATATTTTTATGACGTCAAACCAAAGCCAGTTCAGGTTGCATCGATTTCCTTTTCTGTAAATCGTAAAAAAGGTGGTTGCAGAAAAAAAGTTATGCTTGAAACGCTATTTCTTTAATATAATTTGCTCTAAGAGTATTACGAAAACTGGGCGAAAAAAAATTCACTGTTTTTTTAAAAGGACAAATATTTTAGCCCATTACTTCATTTCATTGTCTTTATTTTCCGACCTGTTTCTGACTTTAGTAATCCTGCCTAGCGTTTTCGGAAAAGGCATAAAATAATTGCAATAAAATTTTACTATTATTGTTCCTGCATGAATTCAAATTATGCGTAATAATAATACCTAAATGGGATTTTCCTTAATAAGGTTTTTTTTTTTATTTTATTTTAGCCTGTTTCAGAAATGAATCAAATCAATACTTTGGACATAAAAAGCCATTTCTTTGACGAGGATGATGACCCATTCATGTCAGGAGACAGCGGCCAATTGGGGACAGAAGAAATCTTCATAGACGTTCCAACTATTCGCCCTCCTGTAGGATTCCGATCGGATAGTTCAGTCTATGACGAGACAGCAAAATCTTCACCTAACCTCAGCACTAAATCAAGCTCTTCGAACAGTACATCTTCTAACCTGAAGAAGAATAGCTTCCAAACGAATTCATCCTCCACTTCAACAGGTTTTGGTTCCAAAACTTCCAATTCCGACAAAGAATCGGCGGATTCTGCCCTAAGTGAGTCTGAATCTGACAGTGGAATCAACTGGAGTTACCCTGACATACCGGATCCACCGCCCGAAGCTCGAGTCAGCCGCTCATCTGGCAGACTCAGCGACGACATTAAAAACATTCCACTTCGTCTCCCACAATCAACAAATATCGGACGCAAAGTAACTCAAAGAAGTCGTTCCGAGGACAGAAGAGAGACTCACGAAGCAAGAACCCGTAAACTGATGAACGGGGAGACCAAAGTGGTCGATTCTTCGAATTTTTTCATGGTGCGCAGACCACAAAATGATCTAATAGGTAGGGAATCGACCCTTCCCTCTAGCGATCCCAACACAAAAGTTTCGAGATATCCAGGAGGAAGGCCGATAATGCCTTCCTACCAATTACCTGTAGCATACCGAACCAACTTCCTGACGAGGGGACACAGCAACTGCGACTTGTACTCCGGAGTAAGTAACGACAAGTTGGACAAAGTACCTCCTATTCCACCACCAGATTACTCTCGTGGTATCTCCGTCGCTGCATCGGGAGGCACCATCAGTGCCCTCGTACACCGAGAAATCACCAAGGCTGTCAAACAAATTAGTGGTTGGATCTGAAAGACTGTAAATATTTATACCAATGGTTGCAGTTTTGTTTTTCAACAGACTTCAAATGCAGACCAGTATCTGACCCCTTTTTCATTTACTGTATGTAAATTACGCCATTCAGACAAGGTCTGTGACTTCATGCAAATTCGTTAGCATGTCTCGATCCAGCCAACTGAATAATTTGTCTGCTTTGAAACTGAGAAACATGCAAACTGTTGCGAGGGTCACATTATGAGCCCCGAATGCACGCGAACTAATAAACAATTTTAAAATAACTTTTTACGTAATAAATGTTCGCATTTTCGGGTTGAAAATTCCTCCTTGATATTCTAAAATTAATTTCCGATACTTTATTCATTAGAAGATCAAAAGTCGCCAAAGTTGCAATACTGATAAATACCAGAAACTACATAAATTTTCTTCGTAAAGAGAATGTACTATTACATTAAACATTTTTGTATTATTGAATTTATAAACGTTTTTCAATAAAATGTAATTTGTACATGGTGTGTATTCATTCCCGTACTCCATGTATGCCAAACAAAATTTTCTTTTACTTCTTTTGTATTTTTCATAAATTTTACGGCAAAACTTTATTAATTCGAAACTAGTAGTCATTTGAAATGTTTATTGTGGATTTTAAAGACACTATATGTTCCCGTTTTGGATAATTCATGTTTTCTCAAACAAGTTATGGTTTAAACACACTTTTTCCTCTTTAAAATTCTTTATAATTTGTGACTGACGCTTAATACTAAGATTGAATTGTGTATGTTGTAAAGAGTTCAGTAAAAGTCCCATCGGGATTGGAGAGGAATTCTGTTAAAGAATATGGTGAGTCACAGAATCCTGTGACTGGTCAGGTGTTGCCATGTAATAATTAAGAAAATTTAAAAAGGCACTAAATAGAGGAAAATAATACTACTAATTTTTAGGTAATAGTGTAGGGCAGGGGTCCCCAACCTTTTTGTACGTAAGAGCACATTCTAGAATACCGGTCAGACGGCGGGCACCATTTATTTTTTTCAAGGGGAATTTATAGTTGGACATAGTTAATAATACATACACATAATGTACAAAAAACATTTAATTCCAAAAATATAATTTAATATAAAAAAATTATTCTTAATATTCTTGTGTAAAATAAATTATTACTAAATAATGCATACAAAATCTACAAAGTATAAAAATTCTTTATCAAAAACGCTATTTCTACTTTTGTGTGGTTAATCTTTAAAAATGAGAAAACTTTTACATGGCATTTTATTGAAAACTGAAATATTTTTATAGTGGCATAGGGTTGGGGACCCCTGGTGTAGGGAGACTGAATTTTCAGGTCTGAATATCTTTTAGGTGTTTTCTTTAATTTTTCAAATGAGCTTATCGCGCGGAAAAAGCAAAGCGATCGGAAGGCGTGGTGTGCACTTCGGAATCGGCATTCTTGATTTGGTCTTTGTTCCCGTCGTGTCGACTGAAAACAGTACATATTAGATGTGTATATTAAATTTAAGATAAATAAAAAACGCATATTTTTCATAGTTTCTATTTATTAATGAAAATAAAAAAATCCTGAAAATAAATCATTCATTTGGTCTTATATTTTTCTGAAGAACAAAGTTGCTCAAGTATATTTGGCGTTGATTTTAAATAAGAATGAAATTATTGGCACGATTTCTGAAAATTTACTTTCGTAAGTAACATGGCTTCGAGAACTAGGACTGTCAGTTGTGTTTTTTCGCTTGTCCATAACTTATTCATTAGGGAAAATACCCTTTCTACGGGTGCATTAGTGCCGGGCAGACATAAAATATATTCAATAATCATAAGAAAGTTCGTATGTTTCAAATTATTTGTGTGAAAGTGTTTGAACAATTCCATCCAACGATTTTCGTCTGAAACATTCCCAGTGTTCCATTCTGTCACTTTTTGTGGTGTAATGTATTTGGAAATAAGTGAATACTCATCAAATATTTCTATGTCTTGTTTAGAATCAATAAATCATTTTGCAATCAACTCACCCATTACACTTCGAATTTCTTCCTACCTAGGTTATTTTAGTTAAATTCGCCCGTTCAAATATTTTTAATTCTTCGAAGAACACAGTCCACTGCTCCAAATATTCTTTGCTTATATTATAGAATTCAGCAGCTGTAGTTTTCATGTATTCTTCGTCAACACCACTGCAGCCACTTTCTTGCAATTTCGCCATTAAATTACGAACGGAGTGGGGTAGAAAAGTCTCAATATGTTTGGGCATTTAACTATACTCAAAAAGTAGTTTTTTAATGGCTTGTACAGTTTCAAAATCCTCTCAAAAGCAGGCGTAAGCGCAAGACACCGAGTTTTACTATAGCCTAGCAATTTGTGACACTCTGTATCGAATTCATTACAAAATTCTTTCAGAACTTCCATGTGAACACAACAGATATAAAAAGTATGAATATATTTTCGCAATAACGCATTCTCCGTTCGAAGTCTATGGGTAGACAATCTGCGACAGTTTTAATTGCGGTGTGGATTATGTGTGCTCCACATCCGATTCCTAGTAATGTCCTTCCGAGAGATAAATTTAGTTTTGCGTAAACATCGTTGACGCCTCGTCTTTTCATTCTGCCAAAATTGCAGTTAGTATTATCTCCACAAAATGTCACGAATTTTGAAGTTAAATTATTTTCTGCCAGTACTTTCATGAGATTATTCATAATAACGTCTATGTTTCGCCCGGTTGATCTTGAAATTCTAAATGTTTGACTTTGTAAAAAAAAAATCGAACTATAACAGGGAATATTTTCTTGGATCCGTGGTTCGAAGCATCAGTTAATAACATAGCAACACAGTTGCATTTACTGAGGCGATTTTTTAATTCACCTATTTCTACTGGCGCTAACACATTTACAACAATAGCTTCTGTTTTCGCCCGAGCACATCCAAATTTCTGTTCAAAACATGTTTGAATTAACTTAGAAGCACAATTGTTAGAGCGAAAACTGTGGTTCTCTTGCACCGTGTGATCCCAGACGCCTTCAGCCGCAGCAATTTCCAAATCTTTCGAGGTTGGAGAATCCGTTTCTTTTAAAAAAATAATAATAACTCATGAAGAATTCTAGCGACAACAAAAACAGAATTTTTATGTTTTTCTGATTTTAAATGCTGGTTAATATCGCTGGTATCTCCATGGGCTATGTTAAATTCTGTACGTCACTTTTCACATCTGATGTCCGATGGAGTACTACTTTGCTTTATAAACGGGTACTTAGTTTGTAGATTAACATTAAAAGTACACTCGCGTTTAGGCATTGTTAAAATGAAGGGTTTATATACAAGAAACTTAAATTAACTACAATAACACATGTCGATAAAAAAAGGAATAATCAATTGTTAGAAAGATGAGCGTTTTGTCATGTACGTCAGGCCTGGGCATTTGTACTCGCAACCCAGGAGCGACTACTTACAATGTGTGAGATTAATTGGCATGCCGTCCTCGCTGCGATACTAGGCGGATGATTTTTAGTCCTTTTTTAAAATTGTCACCGTGGGTTGCTCTCTTTGTAAAAACGGGACATTTCGGCGTCCCGAAGCTATACTTGGAGACAACGGGGCAGGCTACCTAAAAACGGGACGGTCCCGTTCAAAACGGGACGTATGGTCACTTTAGAGCATTGATACAAGCTTTAGAGCATTGATACAAGCAGAATATCATTCTAGAAGTGGGAAATCTTTTAGTTCAAAAGAAAAAGATTTTCATTTCTGGTGGTGGAAGGCAGTGATGAAAATTAATACTGTATTATATTTTTTCTACCATTTGATCCTGACCTTGAAGTCCTGAAGCAGCAATGTAATAGTAAAGGGTTTTCTCTTGATTGAGACTCAGCCCTTGGTTTCTCTGCCAGGAATTTTCCTTGTTGACATTTTGGACAACACCATGCTTCATACCCCCCCCCCCCCCTCTCCCGCACACACACACAAGTGGCATCAGTTTAGAGAATGCCTCTAACCATCACCTATGAACTAAGCAAGGTCCCTGTGGAAAGATAACTAGCTTCATAGGAACACACAGTTTCTAAAATCAACATTAAAAAAAGAGATGGCAACTAGTTTTGAACCAGTGAATAGTTCCTCATCAGGCTGAGGAGGAGGAGCATTAGGTGCGATTATCTCTATAAAAAAAAAATCACAAATGCCTTTAAGTTGTAGATAAGTAGCTTGATACTGTCAGATCTCAACCCTACTGAACCCCTTTTAAATGGAATGGAACTCATGCGCATTGCATTTTTTGATGAGTACTGATTCTCTAACAGTACTTTCCCAGAAGTAAGAAAATATCCTAACCATCATTATTACAACTGTTGTCCTGTAATAATGTCAATCGAAGTCTGACAACTTAATAACCGCAGTGTTGTAGAAACAGGAAACACAAACACTTTCTGGTATATAGTGTACACTATCTGGCCAAAAGTATCCGGACGCCCAGTGGTACGGACTCGGAGAGTCCTGAGGCATATATTAATATGATGTTGGTCCTCATTTTGCATCGATGACAGCTTGCACACGTCTGGGGAGACTTCACGAGTTTTTGATAGGTGTCCATAGGAATTGACTTCCAGGCGTCCATCACAGCTGAAGTGAATGCTGGCGGTGAGGATGGTCGATTTGGCTGGTTAAGTAATCTGCATGTTAATTTGTCCCAAAGGTGTTCAATGGGATTTAGATCGGCGCTCTGTGAAGGCCACTCCAGTTTTTGAACACCTTTTTCGCCAAACCATGCCGTAAGTCTCGATGTGTGAATGGAGCAGTTATCCCGCTGGAAGAGAAATGGGCCTTCCCCGAAATATTGCCATAGAGTTGGGAGAGCAGCATTGTCCAGAATGTCGACATACATCTCAGAGTTCCTGTTTCCAACCACAGGAACTAAGGAACCCAGGCCAAACCATGAAAAACACCCCTACATCATGATGCTGTGACCACCAAACATAACATTCGGCACGATGCAGTCACGTAAGTTGCACTCGCCGGGCATCCGCCAAACCCAGACGCGTCCATCGGACTACCAGATTGAAAAGCGAGATTCATCACTCCAAAGAACATTTTTCCATATGTCCAAAGTCCAATGACGGTGAGCTTTGAACCATTGCAATTGACGATCCGCATTCTTGGGAGTGATGTTCGGCTTGTGAGCGGCTGAACGACCATGGAATCCCAGGTTTTTTTAACTCTCGACGTACAGTCCTGTTGCTAGCACTAACACCTGATGAACTTTGGAACTCCTGAGTGATTTCAATCAACGAGGACATAAGATTTTGTCCACTACCCTTTTCAGAGTTCTACGGCTGCATTCACTAATTTTTTTTCGGCCTGCTTCTACGTTTTTCTGCAGTTTCACTGCCTCGACATATCCACTTCACAATTACATCACTATCAGTGGATTTTGGCTTCTGTAGAATGTCCGAGATTTCACGAACTGATTTCCCACAAAGGTGGCATCCCACTATAATGCTACGATCAAAGTTACTAAGACGTACTGATTGTCTAACAAACGCATAAATATGACCTGTCAAACCACTACCAACACTTTTATAGCTTTCGGTTACGCATCAAATTAGGTCACCTGCCAGATCCACTTCTTTAGGGGAATATCCGGATACTTTTGGCCTGATAGTGTATCACATCTACACAGAAGCTACATAGTAGCTTAAGACCATAAATTAAGAGCATGGACAATTATGGTCAGTCAATCCATTATCCTCACTCACTTTCCCCGAAAAAATTTCCAATACCAGATGCTTGGTTCGCGAAGCATCTGATATTTCGTCATCACTTCAAGAAGAAAAATTTCAGGTAGTCTGTTCTAACGAAACTACCGCGGGTTATTAACGTAGGATTACTTATCGTCGCTTACCTCCTCTTTAAATAATAATAATAAAAAAAAAATTACACATTTTGGTACTTTTCTGTTTAACTGTTTACTGCTACTGGGTTTGGCGCGCAGCCAAAATTATAACTCGCGACGCAGGACAATGTTTTTCTCTCCGAAGGACTGCTATTAAGGAATGCAATCCTACGTTAAAACTTACAATCAATACCTAAATAGTTATTAGCTTTTGAACTAGCAGTTTATATGCTTTAAGTTATACAACACTTAGCGAAAATATATCTCATAAAATAAAACTTTTGAGCAACAAAAATAAATAAATCACAGAAATATTTAAGTCATTTATTTCAGGCAGGGATCAATAATTCCTCAACCATTTTATAAGTTTTGCAAATCACAGTTCTGAGGACTCAAACTTTCTGACACTAGGTTAAAATTTATCATACTCTCTGCCTGTATGGTCAATTTATCAGCAATATTTGAGAATGCTTAGATTTAAATTCAAGAAGCCATGGGACATATTTTTAAATTCTTAATCATGACAATATAAGCAAACACTTTTCCATTATTTTTTAAGTCATCTTCATTGAATCACACATGGAATCTGCACTCCATGCAAAAATTTTGGGATGAACACAGCTGTATACTTCACACATAAAAAATGACCTTTATATCCTTCAAACCCAAATGTGAGGTTCAAGGTGTCTCTGTCTTCCTCTTAAATACAGCAGAGATGGTGGTATGGAACTTGAAACGAGTTCTATAGTGTACACAAATTGCTCTCCCTATTGAGAATGCTGAAGAGTGAAACCTTGCATAAATAATTACTTCAGTTCTAATTATTTTTTAAACCCAACCAGAATATTAATAAAAACTTCCGACAGAGAAAGAAACAAAATGTAAATCAGAGCAACTCAAAATATTATTTCATTTTAACAAAATCATTTTCCAAAGATCTTTTGATCTGAAAAGATAAAAATCTGAATTTTCCCGAAATTTTAATCAAAGTCTTAAATTGGCAAAGAACTTTTCCCGAATTTCTAGAACTTATGAGAATCTGTAAATCCAACTGCAGCCTTTTTACAGAGTGATTTCAATTACTACAGTAACTACATATACCTGGAAGGAGTACAAACTAAATTTGCAAATTACTTTGTTCAAAATTACTAATTTGGTAAATTTACACTTTAAAAAACACTTTATCTTTATTACACTTTATCTTACACTTTATCTTTATTTTAAAAAAATATAGATAAATTATCCGTAACATATACTATTTCATTCATATCATTAATTACCATGTTTTTATTAACTCACTTTCTTGTTTGTTTGTTTGTTTGTCCCATACACATCTTGCAATCGATTTTTAACTAACTTCCCGACTAGCTAGACATTTGAAACTTTTAGAATAGCTCACAACACGATGACAATGCATTATTTTAATACTTTTAGCCATCTTTAAGCAGAATTGAACTCATTTTCAGTTAATTTTGTTTTGTAGACTGGTGCAGCCATCTATCGGACGTGACGGGAACGAAAAGTTAAATGCACGTTAACTTCCAATTATTTTTATTTTCTTTCAAGTTGATGGGATAATTCATCAAAAAATTTTTTTTTAAATATTTATTAATACATAGAATTGTCAAATTTACATGATTCAACAGAAAATTTAAAAACACTAGCCACTGCACAACCAGCATGGTCGCTTTTAGTTTTATATTTTCTTTTGCAAAACAACGCAACTGAAAGTAACATATGTAAGGAATGTTACCATTACCTGTCATCACAAATATATGTTGTAAGGGGTATTCTCTATAAGGCTGATTCTAGAACATCGTGATCAAAAATGTGAATTTCCATTACATCAGAAAAGAGTTAAAGATAAGACTGAGAAACCCAACATCAATGATTTTAAAAATTACATCCCTCTTTGTATGTACTATTTTTCAAAATTAAGATATCTACACTTTATCATTACAACAAATAAGAAATTGTAGGGGAAAATTTTAAAATATAGTGTTGATTACATCACTCTCTGTATGTATTACTGTTCACAATTCAGATATCTACTCTTAATCATATCAAATAATAAATTGTTGAGAAAATTTCTTCACTTATAAAATGGAGTAAAAATTCAGCAAGTACTGAAAAAAGTGTAGAAAATTAAATATTACTGGTTGTTTATTGCTATGCCGGTGACGGTTAAGCCTAACCTCGCAATTATTTATGCTCTCTCTTTCACGCCTCTCTCTGAATGAATTATTTCTTCGCTTTCATTCTTGAGACTGTTCCCAATTTTCACTTGATCGTGCAGTTCGCTTTCGAACATTCCTGATTTCAGTGCGTAAATCCATGTTGACACGTGGTTGCAAATTGCGGACGGCCGCTAATGTTTACATCTGGTAGTGGCAGCCGTTGCCATTTGGAGTGTAGAAATATCGTCGATTTTTGTGCCGCATACCTACGCGTTTTATATATATAGATGGTATATAAAAATTTCTTTTTATCTTGTAATTATTTTATAAATAGAATATTAGAGTTAAATTCTTCTTACAGTTACATAAAATTACATATGAAGTAAAGAATCACCAAGGACTTCTTGAATTATATCACATCTAACAACAGCATGAACATTGCAAAATTATATTAGGAAAAATTGCTTATGCAAAACAGACTTTTTTTTTAAAAATTACCAACACACATGTAATAAAACTAGGTATTACTCGCATATATGTTACTCTAAAATATTAGACTGAAAGAAAAAGATTGTCTCACAATAACTAGATTTTTAATGGTCATAAAATTCAGGTAATAAAATGTGACTATGTTACAAAAAATGTTCACAAATAAGCTAAGTAAGACACTAATAGATTTTACAGCTTTCCCCAAACCAGCTTTGCTGGACACCTAGCAATACAATTATTACAGATATAGTTAATGATGCTGATATCTTGTGAAGTGCCCAGCAAATCCAGCATGCCAAGTTTTCAGCATTGTAGTTGCTTTCTGCTGAGAACTTTCTAAAAAGAAGAAAAACATACAGAAACACCACAACACTCGAAATTTTCACTAAGCACAACTCAGATACTTTGTATACCTGAATCATGCTACTAGAACAGTGTTTCCCAACCATTTCCGAGTCGAAACCCCCTTCAATGGTTTCCATGCATCGTGCGACCCCCCCCCCCCCCCACTTTGGATATTTTCATGAACTTTGCATATTTGCATATTTCGACTTTGCATATTTTCATGAAAAAAAGACATTTTAAGACACAAAGAAAAAAATACCAAAATGCATTTTCCGTAATTTAATTCTCACTAAATATTTAATTTAATACAAAAGAAATTTGAGAGAATTTTGTAAGAAATGGAGAACATTAAGCAACATCAAAGGTGTGTAAAATCAAAATCAAAAACAGAACCTCAAAAAAAATAATACAACTACCTAATTGATTTACAATTATATAACGATAAAAAAAGAGAAACTGGCCAAAATAAAATCTCTTTATTCTGTTGGGAAACAATAACAAATTAATGAAAGATATACTGATGTTTAGAATTTGTGTGCTGTGTAGTAATTAACTACAATTTTCATTTACATACAAATAAATGCGGTAGATTTCTAAAGAATTGGGTTTGCACTTTGAACAAGACTTTTTCTTTAAAAAAAAAAACATCACTGCCCTACAGTTTCATGGTAAATAAATATTGTCAATTTTTTCCAATGAAATTCACTAAAATTATTTTTATTAAATAAAACTATGGCGACCCCCCCCCCCCTGCCCCCCTGGTAAACACTTTGCGACTCCAAAGGGGGTCGTGACCCACAGGTTGGGAACTGCTGTACTAAAACTTGGATTGTTGGTGTAAGAACTGTTGTGCAATACAAGAGGAATAAACAAAGTTAAGTGGCACCGCTTATGAAACATAGGTAAATATTTTAGATGTGTCAAGAGTTTAAAAGTGGGTAAATGATAAAGGTTCTGAAGACAGAGAATTAGCATTGGTGAGCAAGACAGCTGAAATGGTAGTCAAAAAGCATACAATCTCTGCAACCATGTAAGCATACAAGGGGGAGAATAAAACATAGTCATAGAGGAAAAAATTAGGGCTTCCAGATGAGTCTCCCAGGAAGTGATAGATGAACATTACATTGAATTGTGAAACAACCAAACACAACAGCATCCCAGATGAGGATCATTGTTCAACTTAATTTCCCCTTTGAGAGGCAAGTTATAGTAAAAACCATGAATTATAAAACAGCAATATCTATGACCAAGAAGTCATCATCAAACTCTTTGACTTTGCCAAGAATACTTCTAGTAACCAGCAGTAGAACAAACACCTCACACTGAGAACACTGAATTACTTTAAAGGATTATTTATTGGAGAATTATCAATTGCTTCGACAGTTTATTTATTGGAGAAAATTGCTTTATGTAATATTCTCCAATAGAGGTGAAAACAAATAGGAGTGTATAATACTGAGAGTTTAATGCTCAGAATTCAACACAGTGAAGCACCCCTAATAGTTTGGGGTAACATTTCTCACTATTCGGTGGTCCACTTGGAAAGTCAGCCCACATCAATGCAGAAAAATATTTTCTAATTCTATTTCTATCTACATTCCATGGTCCAAAGTTTGGTTTTTTGTGGCAATGACATTGTCAAGAAAACAATTTGCCGGTACATAGAGCTCAAAAAAGTGACATAACAGCATTAACCATGAATTACCCCAATCCCCAAATATCCTAGTCATTAAGCCATTGTATAGTGTACAGTCAGGTCCTGTGATAGTAAGCAGTTCCTACCATCATCTCTTGAGGAGCTTTTAAGCTATCTATAGCAGTGGTTCCCAACCCGTAGAAGTCTGTGGACCACTAAGCCAGGAACTGAACCTTGGGCCCCCTCCCTCCCACACACACACACAAAACGACTCGAGGGGGGGGGGGGGAACCTTCCAGGGTGGGGGTATAGAATATCCCTCAGGCAAAAGGGATACAAGATTAACGTACTTACATTCTAATAATAAAATAATTTTCAAAAATTTTAATTCAACACCTGATAATCATTGGATATATTCGGCCCATCTAGTTCAATGAACATTGCTTTCAAAATCCCCATTTATTTAGCAACTTTTTTGTATGTGGTGGCGAACCACAGGTGGTCCGCAGATCACTAGCTGGGAACCACTGATCTACAGAAAGGGCAGCTTTCTATCCTGCTCATCTACCACCCAAGACCTCGAAATCCCTTACATGCACTTTTTTTTTTTTAACTTTTATGTTTTTCAGTCCATCCCATGCAGTAAAACAAGCAACAGGTATAAGAAAAGATAAATAAGAATTGCTGGCCCTAAATGGGGGCAAATCTTGGTACTATATCACAAAACAGATCATTACTGAATTTTTATACATAAAGATATGCAATTCATTTCAACTGATGCCAGAATTTGCTGAAAATGTGAAAATTAATGGTTTTACAGAATTTAGTGTCTATAATCAAGAAGCAGACCCAAATTAAAGAACTGGTTCATTAATCAATAACTCAATTCTTAGTAGTTAATCAACATCCTCAACATTTGTGCATAACATTGACTGATTTTCTCATCTCTCAGTTTCTTCCAGCATTTAGATAACTGTTAATGAAAGTAAGACCCCAAACTGTAAAAACCATTGATTGAAATGAGTGTTACTACTAATTAACAATAAAAAATCTGATACTTTTAGAATCTCCTGTTTTAAGCAACTGATTTTTATTAGAATTTTTTTTAATTCACAGAAATCAAGTTTCAGTTAAAACATATAAAACATGTTGTAACTAAATATATTACTAAAACTTTAAAATATTACAGAGATAAAATAAAACTTATCTATAGTAAAACTGCAAAAAAAATATTTTTAATAATCTCATGAAAATTTGCAAAACACAGGCAGTTGCTCATAACAAAGAAAATGATAACTGTTCTATAAAATCATGAGAAGTCAAATGAGCATTTAACAATATTCAAAACTATTGAATTAATAAGACAAACATGAAAATATATTTTATTGAATAGAAGTGGCAATTATAACTCATTTCATCCTCTAAAGTCATAAGCTGGCACAACACATCATTGTGACTTCAAATCTATCACAAGTGAACTTCATTCATGTCACATTCCACAGTCTATCATGGAAAATTCTGTACAGTTTTACAATATCTATCAGAAACAAAGAAACATTTCTGATGAAAATATATGAACTTCAGCGATCCATCATCACAAATATATTGCATAACCTGCAATTTTTAAAAAAATTATGTTTCAATCATGTAATATAAATAAAACTCATTGCTCCTAACAAACATTTCCATTGGGGCATTACTCATATCTAGTGAATGCCCCAGGCTTCAATCCAATTGAATTTGAAAAAATAATAATAATTAATCAATAAAGTCAATTGGATTGGTGATGTACAAAAACATGCCCTCAATAAAAAAAAAAAATGGGTTCTAATGAGTGACAATACCTTAAAAAAAAGAAAAAAAAAAGGAGGTATATTGCTAAAAATAATCACTTAGTTATAAACTGAAAAGATCACTTTACTTTTGAAATATGTTTTTCTGGATAAGTTCTTTTTTAAGCAATAATGATTTTATATATATATATATATACACAGTGTGACAATTATCGAGCTATATATAAAAAAAAAACTTCCTAACTTTTGAACCATTGGTGAGATTTAGTGAAAACTTGGCTGTTGAATGCAGGGCATGTTGGGATATTTTTTCTTAGCATGCACACTCATATTAATGTTGTTGTTCATTTTTTGTTGAAATTGTCAAAATACAGTGTTTCTGAACGTATATCCATCATCAAGGCCTACTATTCGAGCAATAACAGCCCGTTTGCAGCTCAAAGGAAATCCTCAATGCGATAGTCATTGAAGGCTTGGTAACTGCTGAACGATATGTCAAAATTTTAGAAAATGATCTCATTCCTATTATCCAAAGTGACCCAGATTTCGAAAAGATGAAGTTCATGCAGGACAGAGCACGATCTCATTGGAAGAGTGTTTGAAGTATTGGAAAAGCCCTTTGGGGAACGCATTCTGTCTTTGGGGTACCCAGAGGCCACTGAAATGGGAATCACTTGGCCACCATATTCTCCTGATCTCAACCCTACTAACTCCTTTTTGTGGAGCAATATTAAAGAAAAAGTTTAAGCAAATAACCCAGAAACCATCGCTGAGCTCGAAACAGCCATTCAGGAGGTCATCAAAAGCATCGATGTCTCGACACTTCAGTGAATTTTGCTCTCTGTCTGTGCCACATCATAGCCATTGATGGAAAGCATATCAAACATGTCATAAACTAAATCCGATTATCTGTAGCAACTTTTCAAATTTGAATAAAATTCTTAAACTCAGAAGTTTCTTAAAATTTGATTTTTTATTTCATAGAGCTCAATAATTGTCACCCTGTGTATATATATATATATTCTCAAGAAAATTTGTTAGAAGTTTGACTCAACAATTATTAAATTGGAACAAAAAACAATTAAATTCCTAGGGAGGAAAGCTATAACTGAACTCCTTCCTATTCCCTGAGAGGAGGATTATAGAAATATACATATGTTAAAGCATTCTTTACAATATTTAATTATACTTTTTAGCTGGTCTTAAAATTTTAACAACGAAATTTCTATAACCATGTAGCATATATTTTAACTTGTAAGGTCTAATTAAATAATATATTTCTTAAAATAGACAATGGATTACAATTTGTTTTATATTACAGAACAATGCAGAAATGCTACAAAATATCATCTTCAAAAGGATGTTACTATTTAACATCCTTATCAGGCAAAAATAAACTATTGCCTTCAAACCAATTTATCAGTTGTCAACAGGCTATGTACATCTATGGGACATAAAAATATATCTCAATTTTCAGAATTTGATAGAGTGCATTTTTGGTATTAAGGTGGATTTTTTACATTGTCAAAAATCACTGACTTTTACTCCCACATAATTAAAATTTCAATTTTATGGAGCGAGTATGTTTTAGATTAAGAGTAAAAAAAACTAAAGCACAACTTATCACAGCAACACTTTATGCATCTTTGCTTTGCTGTCTCTCCACCCCCACCCCCTCCTATTTTTAAGGAAAAAAGAAAAAAAGCCTAAAGAGCACAAGTGTGAAGAATTGAAGGTACACAAACAATTAAGTTACAACTCAATTCAGTAGCCTAAAATTAAAAAAAAAAAAATCAATTTTTTCATCAAAATAAAAAACATAATTTTACTTTCATTACCATCTTGAAATAGCTAAAATAAAATTTTATGACATCCTACTAAATAAAAAAAAAAAAATGAAAAAATTGTGGAAACCTATATTGAACGGATTTAATTTTTTTCAAAAATTCATCAAAAGAAGGTAAACTTAAAATTTAAAGTTAGCACATAATTATTAAGTACCTAAATATATTTAGAGAGGCAAAAAATTATGGTTTTTTGTATATTCAGCAAAATTGATAATAATGCATATTAACCTTACCAGCAGATATAATTTAGGTTCTAGGTGTACTATTTACAGGTGTCAAAGGAAGTAGTTCATTACCCTGGGTACCTTCACGTGGAGGACTCTGAAAATAATCAATTTGCTACAAAAATATAATAAAATCAAATATATGGAAATTAAGAAAAAAACCCACCCCCATCCCCTTATTAAATTTCATAAAATTTTAAAAAAACCTTCATGGTTCAATTTTATTTATTTAGCACAATTTTTTAAAAAATAATTGCTATAAAAAGTCTTTCAACAAAAGCTAATTTTAGGAATTTGCTCATCATACACTACTTAGTCAAATACAGTGGAATCTCAATCTATCATTTTGCAAGGGACCAACTGAATTGAACGATAAATACAGGAAAACTATAGATGAGGGAACATAACAAAGCAACATGATCATCGGGGACTTGGTGAAATAAACGACACATATGGGAAAATGATGATTCAGAGAACAATTGATCAAGATTCCACTGTATTTATGTTTACAAAATACCAGCATCAATTTTATTGCTCAACAAACAAAATCTTATTTTCCCAAATAATTCCTACTTTTAATTTCACCAAAGAGAAAACTGACATGCCACGATTTTTTCTATATTACGAACAGTTTAAATAAAATATAGTTTAAAATTTATTAAATAAATGATCATTTATACTTACTTTAACTTGAATTTGGTTACGAAGCATGGCTGAACGAAGAATGAGTTGCTGTAATTAAAATATTAATATTTAAATATTATTATTGAAACTATACATTAATATATTTCAAAGCATAGCAATAACATTTTTCCCAATAATAATTTGCACATGATATAATCTGAATAAATTAACAATAATTAAGTCTAAAAAAGGAATTAGTAGTTTATTATCTTACTGTAGTATTCCTGTAATATTCTTTACCCATCTGAAGTGTACGCTCATAAGTTGTACTCCTTTGATCAATATCTTTTGCATACAATATCTAAAAAAAGAGTCACAGCCACATCAAAAATTTATAATAAAAGATTTTTTTTTTTCACAAGATGGGCTTTGAAAATAAAATCACAAATAAATAATATGTTTCACAGAGTTATTCATCACAAACTATAGGTAGAGACATAACTAGCAATATATAATTTTTGTATTTACGAAATAGATGCGAATAAATGCGAAATTTGCCGATATGAGCGAATAAATGCCAAAACTTTTTTATTTTTTTTCGGTGAAAACTCAGTGATAAATGGCTTTTTAAGCGAAATTTGGTAATAATAGTAATAATTTATTGACATAATTGCTTATGTAAGACCATCCACTGTCTTTAATTGAGAGATCTCACTCTCGAATTTTGCTTATTACTTATTGCTGAAAACTTAAGGAAGAGAATGGGGAGACTACTACAATGTTAGATTTTAACTAAGAATTTTGATACTTACCTAACCAAGTAAGAACAATTGTGATTTTTTTTTAATAAATGGGAAATTTTTTAATATATATATATATTTATTTATTTGCGAATAAATACAAAATTTTATATATTGCAATTTTTTTTAATATTATTTATTTATAATATTTTTTTTCGAAATTTCAATATTTTTTATGCGAAATTTACATATCCCTGACATACCCCTATACTCTCAGTACCAGAAAAGAAATACATACAGCTACCTAAGATTTCCATTTAATAATGACTTTCTATTTAAACATATTAGCCTTTTCTTTTAGAATAAAATGTGCTCTATACATACCTTTTTTCCTCAAGAATGAATACCTCAACAAAAGTATTCAGTATAGTATATCAAATAAGAGGAAAGGCATAAAAAATATTTTAAGAGATCTTTATAATACAGGAGATTAAAGAATGCACCCGATTCTCTCTTTGCATGGTTTTGAAATAACACAGATCAAGAAAGAGAACTGATTAATTTTTATGCTTTATTTTTTTTACTTCAACATGGTTTAAAAATCTAAAAAGAATTTAAAAATATTTTGTTGCATTGTAGTTTATATTGCATGCAATGTTATCAGCAGATGCCACCCATGTTATGGCAATTTTTCTTTGTTTTATATGTTTTTGTAAATGCATTTGCAGTCCCTCTTCCAGACCAGATGGTTTCTTTCTGGTCTTATTTTCAGCTTCTGATTTCTGGAAAGTTTTGTTCAGGAGTCTTTGTCTTATTGTGTGGTGACTGGGAGATCACCACACAATGAGACAAATATAAAAACCCATCCACCCTGAATGCATGCTGGATATCACTTTGGCCAGAATGTGTAAGCCTAAAAATCTTGTATCTAATATAAATACAAATGAATTACATTCTGATATCATCACTTTGTCACATAAGATTGGGAGAGGGGAGTTTGAAGAATTAACAATTGATGAAACTCTTACTGAAGCATAATTCTAGAGAGTACAGAGTAATCCGGTTAATTGGATCGAATCCTACAGAACTGACACAAATCCTGTTGCATAAGCCTAATAGGGCATGTTCACCAGTTATTAAGACCAAAATTATCGTGTCCTGATGTGGTCTGATTAACCAGAATCAACTGTATTATAGAGAATGTAGATGATTCCATGTTAGTTTATAGTAGTGATGATGAAGGTGCAGTCCCACTATTTGCAAGTACAATTCTAGAGGGCCTCCAACTAGCCAATAAACTTAGAAATCATTTTCTTGCAAATGATGGTAATGTTGAACAAGCTGTGCAATGTCAATGTGATTTAAAAATTATTATGGCACGTTATGAAGAATCATATAAGGGACTAACAAAAGCAAAATCACAACGTCTGATAACCGAATTTGTATTAAAAACTGGTGAAACAAAAGAAACACAAGATGTTCATTTTATTCAAGTTACACTTTTAATATATCACCACTAAATACACCCATACCTCGCTTTATGGCCTAGATATTTTCCGGAAAAGTTGGTCGTAAAGCGAAAAGCCATATAACGAATCTATTTTGATACAAACCAATGCAAATTTAATAGGATCTGTTCCAATTTTTTATAAATAATATAGTTTTCAGTTCATAAAGCATTATATTCTTTTCATTTCCTATAAAAATTCTTACTTAAAAATAAAAGTACAGAACAATGTAATAAACAGAAATTAAAAAAATTAACATATAAACAAAAAAAGAAATCATATGCAGATATGTATAAATATAACAAAAAATACAAAATAAAATGTTTAAAAACTGTTTTGATATGATGATGAACATTAAGATGAAGAATCACTATACTATAATATGCTACCATCATCACTTTCCGTTGTTGTGGCAGTATAACAAAAAATTGTGGGCTGTAAATAAAAAAAGTGCCATAATTTAAAAAGGCCGTTATAGCAAAATGTCGTATAAAGAGCTGTCATATAGCGAGGTATAAGTGTAATAAACAGAAATTCAAAAATTAAACATACAAACAAAGCACAAAAGAAATCATATGCACATATATTATAATACGTATAGCGAGGTATACATATAATAAAAAAGATAAAATAAAATGTTTAAAAGCTGTTTTAATATGATGACGAACATTAACATGAAAAATCACTATGCTATATATAATATGCTGCCATCATCACTTTCCCCTGTTGTGGCCATAAATCGAAAAAGTGCCATAATTAAAAAAGGCCGTTATAGCGAAATGCTGTATAAAGAGCGGCCGTATAGCGAGGTTTAGGTGTATTTCCAGGGACATAAGGGATTTTTCACCAGCAAGAAACAACAGGAAATAGGCACGTTTATTGTCTAGTAGTTGACACTGAATGATTGAAAGTTATATGTATGTATGGATAAATAAAAAATAAATTCAATTTATTTTTAACCACCTCCGACTGCCATACTTTTTCAATTTAAAAAATAATCCATATAAACACGTTGAAAATAAGATTTATGGTTATGCTTTTACATATTTATTCAAGTTCAGTCAATCAAATCCTAATTTCATATGAAAATTAACATTTTCTTTATTAAGTATATTTGGATGGAACCTACCTCCCAATTTTATATGTTCAATGTATCTTTTTTTTATACTCTTTTTGCATGGTAGTCCCTGGAACATATGCCCCTTGCAAAAGGAGAATGGGGTGTACATGTATATATGATGCTGTTTTCTCAGACATTAACCCTTCAGTGGGCGTGCCCATGTACAAAGTGCAACATTTTCGTAATTTTAATGGTTTTTTTTTGCATGTAAGGGTTGAATGTTCTAAGCAGTTTCTATTTATAGCTACACGCTTTCTAATGCAGGTCTGATTTCCTTCCATTCATTGGTAGTCATGATTTAACCGGGGTAAACCAGCGATTATACTGGATTACAATATGACAAAAGCAGGAGTTCCATTTAGTCGATCCAATGTGCAGCCATTACACAGCATCCCGGATGTATCGAAGATGGACACTCTCATTGTTTTTTTATGTTTTTGGGCATAATAGGAATCAATTCACAAATTGTCCTTAGATCCAATAATCCAGACAGTTTTGAAATAAGATGATGGTATGTGCATTCTTTAGCCTTTAATTATAAATATATCTCAATACTATTAACATTTTATACCTTGTCATAAAATGCAGAATTATTATTTTCAATTTGAAAAAAAAAAGTTTATTACAAAAGGAATAATCAAGGTTTAAATTAAAGGAATAATCGAGACATTGCACTTTGTGCCATGCATGCCTGCTGGTGTTCCAAAAATTGGCGCACCCACTGAAGAGTTAAAAACATATAGTTAAGAAAATCCACTGCAGTGACAGTTTGGGGTCCTAGATTCACCAACATGCAATAAGACTCATGAAGGAGATATTTCTATTTTAATAGTCACAGAAAACAATAACAAAGATGAAACTCTACAAAATAATCTTTCCTTGATCTACATCTACGATGGAAAGATCAATGAGTTAATAATTACTTTCTCTTGGAGAAACATTTAAGGAGAAAAATTCTTAAGTCATTGTTGGGAATTTCAAGAGAATGACCCAAGCTTATTGGCTTTGTCTTAAGGAACATGATCATCGATATCTTAACTGTACAAGATAAAAATAAAACTGATCATTTTTACATTACACTAAAAATATTTTTATACTTTTTAAGACAAACTTTAAGCACAAAAAATGTTTATGGTCTATTGCAGCTACATTATTACATTAAAAAAAAGAAAAAGAAGAAGTAAGAAAAACTAGACATGGTACTTACAGAATTTTGGAAATCCTTCTAAAAAATAATAATGATAATAAATAAATAAATAAAACTCCCAGATTACTGTCATTAAGGTATAAATTTCAAAAGGAGATAGCTTAAATGTTAAAGAATGACCTTTAGATTTCTAAGAAAGAAACAATATTTTTATTTTCTCTTAAGATAAAGGATTTTCCAGGAGAGGGATTTTTTTTTTTCTTTTAGAGTATTTATTATTCTTGTTCCTTTTCTCATTAATGTTGATACCCAGCAAAAGAACAATAACAATTCATAAAACTTAAACAAAAAAGGAAAGTTTAAACAATGGCACATAAAGAACCTTGACAGTTTAGAAACTTCCCAGAGCATGGCTTTTAAGTTTCTCCAACTTTTAGAAAAATTTTATCCAATATTTTCCCTAGACAATTTACTTAAAATTCTCTGACTTTCCATGTTTTCCTAGATTACCTGAACTAGCAGGGACTCCACACAAGGCCTAATTGTTGACAACAACTGCAGTAATGTATAGCCAAAAATGAACTAGCAATGACAAGAGTTGCTCAGGCAACAGGACTAGTCTTTACAGTTCACACAGTATTACAGTGATTTTTGTGAAAAGGTTCAAGATTACTATATTAAATTCTATACTGGCTTTCTCTTAAAATATCACATAAATGTATGCAGTTCTATATAAAGCAACAGCTAAAGATATTCAGCAAATTTATTAACTTCCTTAAGATCACTTGTTACTTCTCCTTACTTACATTTACAATCTAACGACTCGCACACTTCAATTTGTATTTAAAAAAATAAATTAAAAAATTAAAATTAAAAATACTTAGGTAAGATCTTATATCTCACTTGTTGCATAAAATGCCAATTAAAATTAAAAGTAATAACCTTATTATGAGAATCAATTCTTGCTTGTATTTGGTTGTCTAGAATCAACTGCATAAGCTCATCTTCCAAGGCTCCAACAGTAGTATTAAAAGCTTGAGCCATTTTATTCATATCAGCTGATAGATATGGACTAAAATACTGAAAAATTAAGAAACATAATCTAAGAACAAGAATGTCAGGTTTGCTTTACAATTTATTTATCTATTTATATTGTACATCTGATGAATTAAAAAAGTTTAATATAATAGTAGAGTTATATCAATCCTAGACACAAGAATAAAAATGAATGTTATATTATTTTATTTTATAATGTACATAAAATAAATACAACTTTAATTTAAATAGCATAACATATTATACAATACAGTGGAATCTCAATCGATCATTCCCCAAATCATAGTTTTCCCTTATGTGTTGTTTATTTCACCCAGCCCTGATGACCATATTGCTTTGTTATGTTCCCTCATCTATCATTTCCCCGTATGTATCATTCAGTTCAGTCAGCCCCTTGAAACATGATAGATCGAGATTCTACTGTATTTTATTATATTAACATATTTTCTAGATATAATACAAGGCACTATTTTGCAACAAATGGAAGACTATTTGGGAATATCTGGATCCAAATCAGCAAAGACAAGAGAAAAAACTCCACAATGAAGCTTTATGATGAAATTTAGAAATCAGAAATTTTAGGATTCAGAAATTTCTGAATAGAGAAGAAAAAAGAAACGGTTTACCCTAACTTTCTCTTTTTATAATCCAATTCCATTTTTCCTACAGAATTTACTGTGTTTACACAGTGTACAAATCCCCCAGTAGAATATGACTACAGATATGAGTAATTATACGAGTTTACAGTAGTCGTCTCAGACACACTTCATCCAACAGTTCTGAATAAAATATCCTGAATTTCAAAATCCGAAAAATTATCAGAAAAACAGGATGAAGAGTCAAATTCCAATCAACAGTTCTGAATTCAATAAAATAACCGAATAATCATAAACCTCAGATTCTGAATTATCATTTTGAAAACAGGTTTAGGAGACTAATTTATTTTTTAAAGCACTTCCCAGCACTAATTTAGCACATATATAAGAAAAATGAAGCACCAACGTGACCATTGAATGTATGCACATACCTATTATATTTAATATTTTCTTGAGAGCTATACATAACATTGCAATTAGATGAACACTTAAATGTTATGCAATATCAAATAACCAAATGAAAAAAAAATGTTGTACACATAAAACAAACTAAATATACATTTATTTCACCTTCAATGATTTTAGAAAACTCTTTTTAATTAATTAATAAATAAGGCAATCATGATAAAAAATGGAATTTTAAAATTATCTAAATAAACACATTAAACAACAATATTTTAAACCTTGACAAACATTTCTCTTTTTTTTTGACAAATGTGCAGGTACTTGTCCTGAGACATTCGTACTATATACTGTGGAAATTGTTTACTTTTTATCTGGGAGCACCCTACAGGTGAGCAAACACAGCTCCCTTGATGCCACCTCAATTTGAATCAGGCACCCCCAGGGGTGACTTCTGGAAGCCCACACCTTCCCCCACCTACTGAGCTCACTTTCCGGTTGAGAGATTTAACAAGCTCATAATCTGAGATACATATATCAATAAAAATAACTGAAATTTTACCGATTATTTTTTATAACATACTACTAAATTTTTTTAATTTTACAAATAGCATTGGAGACTTTGTTTACTGGTATAATTAAGTTTTTAACATAGTCCTATTACTCTGGACATTCCTCTGGAATTTTCTGCTGTCTATATATACATATACTAGCAGAAAACCCACACTTCGCTACGGAGTACATTCAAATTAAATACAACGGTCAATGTATGCAATTAATGCCAATATATATATATATATATTTATAATAAATACGACGATCAATGTATACAATTGATGTAAAAAAAACCAAAAAATTATATTTATAAAAAAAATTGTAAGGGATATTTTTATAGACAAAATAATGTAGAAGAAAATATTCTGATTAAATTTAATAGGACATACTAAAGAATATTGTACAATTAATATAGTACAGTTTGAGGATCATATCTTTTACAGTATTTTAATATGTTTTTGGATAATGTCCAATCGTCTGCCGCATTAGCAAGAAAAAAAAAAAAAAAAAATTTTTTTTGTCTATTTAGTTGTTATGCATGTGACGATAAATTTATTTAAAGTACCAGAAAAAGAAATCACGTGATCAGCATTTCATAAATTAAATTCTAAAAATTAATCTTTAAAAATTCACCAAAAATCAGAAAATGGAGGTAAAGATTAAAAAAAGATCTCATTTTAAAGGAATTTTTACGATCTTTCTCATGATGTAAATTTTATAACCCTCAAATTATTATTTTAAATGCAAACTTAAAAAAACTTACAAAAACAGCTTAAAAATTTAAGAATTTTTCAAAAATCTTTCTTAGTGCGCCCCTACACTATAACCCTTTAAGACCGGAAATATTTTCATTCATAAAATAAATTTCTTTTTAGATTATATGTAGTCTTTGATCTTTCAGGCACTAGAAAAAATAATTTTAAAAAATTAGCACCCCATATAAACGCAGAGGAGTACCTGTACAATCGTGCGGGTTCGGCTTTTTATGTTAGTATAATAGACGCCTTCGTCACTCAACCGAATTTTTTTTTTTCACCAGCGTCTCGAACTGCAAGGCATAGCGGACGCGAGACTATGACGTTATTTTTCTTCCGTAGTTCAAGTTTCACGCATTTTTGCCGGAAGGCGGCGTCTTCGGCATATGCAAATACGCAGCCGTGACGTTTGTTGTCAAAACCAATCAACAAGCACCTGTTAGAAGAAGAAGAATGCAGACCTTCGCCGAGAGATGTATAAGAGGTACGGATCGGAGCGAAGCTTTAGAGGTAGTGCGGTTCTTCGGTTGAGCTCAGTAGAGCGCGGATAGTCTGGCTTTTGCCGTGCGTGCAGCCGAGCCGATAGCTATGTAGCTCGTCTCTTTCTCATCTGTTTAGTTTTATTTAGGGTGATAGTAGTATCGCTTGTAGTTAGGCAACATAGCATAATAAATTAACAGGAATACGAAACCTTTATATGATTTACAAGTAGTAAATGAATTTTGCATCTAATTTATTTTTAAGCATGTAAGGCTTTGTGCTGAATAATGTATTTTTTGTTAATCTTTTACCAGATATGCTTTTTAATAAATTAATTTATTTTTAAACGAACTTGTCATCATTGCTTCACAATTATCTTCAACTCTACATGCTCTGCTGTGCCTTTACTCTGCTAATTTAACTTTATCAGAACGTACTAGACCGTCCAGGACTAACAGGGTTATGGGCCCAGAGCCCATGTATTAACCAGCTCAGAGTTTTAAGATATAGCGCATTTGATATCGCAGAGCATGAGTGTAGTATGACCCTTCAATAGTTTTAGGAATATTTGAGATGGGGGGCCATACGATGACAAGTATAAAAGGATAACTTTTTTTAAATTTGCTATACCAGGATAAGTTAGGATGGCGTTGATCCAAGTCAGTATACAGAAGCTACATTCATCTAATTATGGGAACTGGAGTGCAGACGTTAAATACCTGTTACTAGAGAAAAATGCGTGGGGTATAGTCACCGGCACTGAAACTAAAGTAGAAGATGACCCAAGTAAGCCTGAAGTTACTGCAAAAGAACGTAGAGATTTCGAATCGCAGTCCAGAGCCGCACTTGCCATTATATATTTAAACGTCGAACCTCAATATCGCCGTATTTTAGAGAGTATTGACGACCCAAAGGAGGCCTGGGAAACTTTGAGAACACACTTTCATCCCGACAATAGAAGTCGACATATGCAGCTTTTCTCGGAAATCATTGCATGTCGTATACGAGAAAATGAAGAGGTGGATATGTTTGCTTCCTGCTTAATGAGGCTCGCTGATCAATTGAAAGCAATTAATCAACCGATTAACGAAATATATTTAAGTTTTCAGCTATTACGGTTTTTACCTTCCCAATTCGACAGCCTTGTGCAGGCAATCTTACGTTGGGCAGATAGCAAATTTATTTTTAAAGAGATTTTAACAGAGTTAGTAGCCGAGGAAACTTGCTTAAAGCTTCGCGAGTCTGACAGACAGAACGAATACGATGCTGAAGTACAAAATGGCCAAAGACGTAGAAGATACAGGAAGATAATTTGCTATAGATGCCAGCAACCAGGACACACCAAAAATCAGTGTCGTTCAGATGCCGCCAGTTCCAGAACTTCTCGAGCGGAAAAACATCAGCAAAAGTCTTCGACACATCGTGGTAACTCCTGTTCAACAGTTTCTAGTACCTCTAGTTCTAGAGAATGTTCCCCTAGAGAAAGATGTATCCAAGAAGGAGCTCGTCATTCCAGAACCCGGAACAGCAATTCTACCGGAGCCAGAAGCAGAAAGCCAGACCCAGATAAGTCACTTTTTTTCGTTACTCAAGCAAATTATAGTAATACTGACTGTGATGAGGGGGCTTGGGTGTTTGACACCGCCGCCTCTCATCATTTTTGTAAAGATAAGGAACTATTCACCGAATTTACACCCACCACAGATGAATATATGGCTGTAGCCATTGACGGAGTAATTTTCCCGATTATGGGAAAAGGGACTGTAAAACTTAAGTTCGGCCCCCAGGTTTTAGGTTTTGGGGATGTAATGTATTCGCCAAAACTAAGGCGAAATTTAATTTCTGGTTCTCGGTTAGATACAAAAGGTGTAACATTTAAAGGAGGTCATGGCAGGATTAAAGTTACTCAGAACGGGCAAACTATGTTTAAAGCATTTTTAAAGAACGGTATTTACTATTTACATCCAAAAATTCCCAGAAAGGTAAATAATCACGTGAGATTTGAGTCCTCGGCAGTAAACAAAAACGAAATGGAAGTGTGGCATAAACGTTTTGGGCATGTCTGTCCTAAGTTTATAGTCAACACATATAATAACAATTGTGTGAAAGGTTTACCTAAAGTAAAAGAAAATAACTTTCATTGCGAGACTTGTAGATTGAATAAACACAAAAGAGTGTCTTTTAAATCCTTGAAGGGTACAAATTCAAAACACCCACTGGATTTGCTTTATGCTGACGTCTGGGGACCTACACAAACACCCGGTCGAAATGGAGAGAAGTATTACTTGGCAATATTGGAAGATTGGTGAAAGAAGGCATCAGTTTATCCCATGCGTCACAAATCTGAAGCTTTTAAAACTTTTAGAAACCATTTAGTACACGCAGAAAGATTTTTAGGCCGTAAAGTTAAGGCTCTACGCACAGATAATGGTGCGGAGTTCGTGAATCGGGAATTCAAAAAGTTTTTTTCAGATCACGGGATAAGGCATGAGTTTACAAATGTTTATACGCCGGAGCAAAATGGCCCCGCAGAGCGTTTTAATCAGACTGTTACAAATGGAGCTAGGTCAATCTTAGATGAAAGTAATTTTAGTAGAAGTTTTTGGCCGGAAGCAGTTTTATATTTTACCTATACTTGGAACCGGCTATGTCACAAAAATCAAAAAAGAACGCCATTCGAATTGTACGGTGGATCTCAACCGTCTGTGAGACACCTTAAGCCGTTTGGTACTGTATCCTACATTGGTATTCCTAGGGCCCATAGATCAAAATTAGACCCGAAAGCTAAAAAGGGTTATCTAGTGGGATATGCTTTTAAAACTAAAGGGTATAGGATTTGGTTGCCCGATTCTGATAAAATCATTGAAACCATAAATATATCATTCAATGAGGACATTATAGGGCGTAAAACATGCAGTGGAGCAGTACTGGAGCCCAAGTCAGGAGACCCATATCAATCTGACCAGGAAACAGATGATGAATATTTTGACTCAAATTCCGAACCCCAGTATTATTATGAACCTGCATATCAGACCGGAGAATCGTCATCTGAAGATGAAGGTGAACCTGAGAATCTAGTGAAAACTAAACCTCTACCTAGAATTTCAGAATCCTCTTCAGAAACTGAAAGCGATTCGTATGAAAACGCCGAAAAACCTTTGAGGGAAGCCACATGGTTTCGTGAAGTTTCACAAAGAGCTAAAGGTTCACGAAATGATATATATTATTACGAACTGGGAAGTTCTGAGCGTTTAAGGTCGGAAAATGATGTCAAGAAATATTGTAGTGAAAACGGCATTTTATTTGAAAGTCACATATTTGATTTTACAGGGAAAAATATTTTTGAAGGGGTTGTAAGAGGTCAAAAGGGTAGCTCGTGTTCAGATTTAAACTCTTGTGATACAGACACCAACCCAAAGATAAGTACCAGCCATTCCAATGCATGACTAGATATACAAATCCCAAACACATATAAACAAGCTCTGAAATCGCCGCAAAGCGTATTATGGGGGAAAGCGATGAACGAAGAAATCCAAACAATGCAGGATAGAAAGGTTTGGAATTTAACTAAACTACCAGAGGGAGTACAGCCACTTGGTTGCAGGTGGGTATTCACTGTTAAGAGAGATGAGTCCGGAAAAATAGCTAGATATAAGGCTCGATTGGTCGCCCAGGGCTACAAGCAAATAAAAGGAGAATCGTATGATGAAACTTTTAGCCCGGTGGTGAATTTCGGCGTAATTCGTTTTTTCTACGCTATTTTAGTTTCATATCAAGGATGGACCCATTGGCAGTGTGATATAAAATGTGCATACCTTTATGCCCCTCTGAAAGATAGAGTTTACATGACCCAACCTCCAGGTTTTGTGGTGAGTGGAAAAGAAAGTTTTGTTTGCAAATTAGAAAGAGCTTTGTACGGTCTACATCAAAGTGGCCGTGTTTGGTTTTTTGAATTAAATAAAGTTTTGCTTGATTTAGGTTTTGAAAAGCTGGAATGGTGTAATTGTGTATATGTCCTTAAGAATAGTGTTGTTTTGTTGATTTATGTCGATGATATAGTTATTTTTGGTTTGAGTAAAAGGCATGTAGATAAAGCTGTAAATCTGCTTAGTAAACGCTTTGATTTGAAACTTTTGGGTAAAACAAAAAAGCTTTTAGGAGTGGAGTTCGAGGAAGGGGAAAATAGTCTTTTAATTCATCAATCGTCTTACATTGATGAGATTTGTAATAGGTTTAAAAGTTTCAAGTTTCCGATATCCTCACTTCCCATAAGTAAAGGCATGGTGTACTCCAAAGCTCAATGTCCTCAATCTAGTTCAGAAATTAATGAGATGTTACAATACCCATACAGAAGTGTTTTAGGATGTCTTTCGTTTATAGCTAACCGTACCCGTCCAGATATTTCATATGCTGTGAACATATTTAGCCAATTCCAAAACAATCCCGGAATTGTGCATTGGGACGGCCTTTTAAAACTACTAGGTTATGTTTGCTATACTCGAAACCATAAACTTTACCTATCATGTAAGAAAATCAATTTAATAACCTTTTCTGATGCTGATTTTGCCGCCAATCGCGATGATAGGACTTCAATGGGAGGACAATTACTTTTAATAGATAAAGCACCTATAGCATGGCGTACTTTTAAAGAAAAATATGTAAGTCTTTCTACTATGGAAAGCGAATTCGTAGCCATGACAGAAGCTGCGAGAGAACTATTATGGTTCGACCGTATTTTAAATGAATGTTTTAACAAGAAAGTTTTTGTAAATTATAAAGTTAAATCTAGTTTGCTAGTGGATAACATGGCAGCTATAGATTTTGTGAAATCCCCCATTGAAAATTACCGTACAAAACATATTGATGTTAAACTTTTTTTCATTCGCGATTTAATCTATCAAAATATCTTTGAAGTCAAACATATTAGGAGCAAAGAAAATCTTGCGGATGTCTTCACTAAACCTTTAACGAAATATGATTTAAATAGATTTAAAGAGCAGATTTTTAATGAAAAAGTTTAAAGTTTTCTTGACCATCCTCCTTTGAATGAGTATTTTATATATATATATAAATGATTGTTTATGAGAACCTTTTTTTGTGAAAAAGTTTTTGAGAAGTGTTTAGACTTACGAAGTCTGTTTTAAATTTTTTTATTAATGTATAACTTTTATATATGTATATATCCTTCTAGTTTTCACTAAAGTGGAAAATTTTGAATGTATTAGTAACTATAATTTTTAAATTGAATAATTTTGTATGTCAAGAATATTACAAGAATGTTAAAGTAGTACTTCATTATGTAAAACAAATTTTTGTTATTGATTGTATTTAAATTACGATTTCATGATTGAATTAAAAGCATAGTTGCTGAAGTTGTTTTTCTTGAATTTGTTATACTGTTAACGACTGAAATTGGCATACTGTTAATGACGCTTTAAAGTTTAAAGGTAATATATTCATTTTATGAGTTAATATGATTATGAGTGACAAAGTGGGGGGCATTGTTAGTATAATAGACGCCTTCGTCACTCAACCGAATTTTTTTTTTGCACCAGCGTCTCGAACTGCAAGGCATAGCGGACGCGAGACTATGACGTTATTTTTCTTCCGTAGTTCAAGTTTCACGCATTTTTGCCGGAAGGCGGCGTCTTCGGCATATGCAAATACGCAGCCATGATGTTTGTTGTCAAAACCAATCAACAAGCACCTGTTAGAAGAAGAAGAATGCAGACCTTCGGCGAAAGATGTAAAAGAGGTATGGATCGGAGCGAAGCTTTAGAGGTAGTGCGGTTCTTCGGTTGAGCTCAGTAGAGCGCGGATAGTCTGGCTTTTGCCGTGCGTGCAGCCGAGCCGATAGCTATGTAGCTCGTCTCTTTCACATCTGTTTAGTTTTATTTAGGGTGATAGTAGTATCGCTTGTAGTTAGGCAACATAGCATAATAAATTAACAGGAATACGAAACCTTTATATGATTTACAAGTAGTAAATGAATTTTGCATCTAATTTATTTTTAAGCATGTAAGGCTTTGTGCTGAATAATGTATTTTTTGTTAATCTTTTACCAGATATGCTTTTTAATAAATTAATTTATTTTTAAACGAACTTGTCATCATTGCTTCACAATTATCTTCATCTCTACATGCTCTGCTGCGCCTTTACTCTGCTAATTTAACTTTATCAGAACGTACTAGACCGTCCAGGACTAACATTTTATGTGGAAACAGTAACCCGTACAATGGTTCGGGTTAGGTATTTTCTACATAAATAGGACACATAATTTTTGTCAGATAAACTTTTCTAAATTCAAAATTTACTGTAGGAAAAAATATTTAAGTATCATAATTAACATTTTATGAGAAAATATATTGACACATAAGGAAATTACAATTGCGCATCGTCTCCGGAACGTCATCGAATTGCTCTGCTTTGGTCTGGCTGGAAAGCTGAAAAACTCATTCTATTTATACAATCAGTCACTCCCACGGAGCATGCGCTGCAGGTTATGCATGCCTAGAAAAACGCATGCATAATTAATGACGTTTAACCTGCGGTGATTGCTTCGGGAAAGATTCGCAGATATGAGAATGCACGGTAAACAAAATAACCAATGCCTCTGCTATTGCTAACAATTTTCAGATCCGGCCACATTGCACAAGATTCTTCTACGATTTTGTTACTAAATTCATGGCTATTGTCCCTTTGCAGCACACTGGGGGCTCCAAATATAGTAAAAAATATCAATTAGGTGATATGCAACATCTTCTGCATGTTTGCTACGAACTTCGTCAAGTGGTCTTGATAAGCAAGGCATGTTGGGTTCATCTCTTGAAAGACCATTGGCCTAACAGCAAGTCCTTTCTTGGGTACCTTGGATTTTTTCTTTTTTTTGACAACTTTCACACAAATTTAAAAAAATCATCACTTCTTTGGTAGTAATGTTATTGTACTTTTTTGAAATTCTATTAACATCCTTTTTCTACCACCATGGCCTATCCATAAGTGTGCCTGATGAATTATAGTAAAAAGTTCTTCAAAGTACACGTAAAATCTAACATTGGAGCTGTCTTTACTTACGGGAAAGATAAGTTTTTCAGCATTGCCTACTTTCATTATGTCATATCTTTTTAGTCTTTGATAATCTTCCAGATTTTTCCCACTACTTTTGTTTCTACTATTATTCTCTCTTTCCAACAAGTCATCATATCTTTATTTTGTCAGAAAACCACTGTTTGCTCTCTTAGTATCCATAATATTAACTAACTTGGAATTAAAATGCTCAAGCATACCAACCATTATTCAATATTTCATAAAATGCGAGAGGGTAGCGCAAAACGTGTAGCTGCCACGATATTAGAACTATTATTGAAATCACATGGTTGTCACGTGTTGATAGAAGCTAAGCAGCTGCATAAACTGAACGAATTTTAGTATAGTTATGGACTTTAATCACATTTACCATTACAAGTTGGGAATTATGTAAACAAACTGGTTAATTTGATAAATTTTCAATTATTTATCATATTTACTAAATTTAGTGGTGATTATGTATAATAACTGGCAATTATACATAATCACTGGATTAATCACATTTACCGTAACATATATAACAGTTCCGTAACTGACTGACTGACAGATAACACACAGACCAAACCGCTAGACCTAAAGAGCTGAAATTTTGCAATTCTTCTTACAGTGTAGGGGTGCACTAAGACAGATTTTTGAAAAACTCTTCTTAGATTTTTTTAAATTAAATTTTTAAGCTATTTTTGTAACATTCTTTAAAGTTTGCATTTAAAATAATAATCCGAAGGTTATAAAATTTATATCACGAGAAAGATCCTAAAAATTCCTTTACAATAAAATCTTTCTCAAATCTTTACCACTTTCTGATTTTTGGTGAATTTTTAAAGATTAATTTTTAGAATGTAATTTATGAAATGCTGATCACGTGGTTTCTAATCTTTTGTGATACTTTAAATAAATTTATCGTCACGTGCATAACAATGAAATAAATTGACAAAAAAATACTAAAATACATATATATATATTAAAGATAAAATTTAACCACTAGACTCATTGAGATGGAAGTTTTTTAAGAATTTAATTCAAAATAGTATGTTTTATGGATATAAAACATAGAAATTAATTACATATATTGACCGTTGTATTTAAATTAAATATTTTTTCTATATTATTTTGTCTATAAAAATATCCATTACAATCTTTTATAAATATTTTTTTTTGGCATTAATTGCATGCATCGATCATTGTATTTAATTTGAATGTACTCCGTAGCAAAGCACGGGTTTAGCTAGTCTCCCATATTTATAACAAACAGTTTCATGTTCCTTGAATTCATGAATTATCTGTAGAGTCAATCCCACCTATTGTTCTTCAGTCCGATTAAGAGCTATTAATTAGTTCCTAACTAGATCGAGCAAACACAAAGTATCAAAGTGTAGCCAAATGTATCTCTATTTTTCATCCTTTAAAGAACAGTCTATTTCAGTCTATCTCAATATCAAATCCCTAACTGTTCTAAGGAGCCTGAAATCCTTCTCAAATATAAGCAACCAATGCAATGAAAAAGCAAGAGAGCTCCTCAAATAGGACTGAGACATCAAAAAAGAAATTATCAGTTTTGAAAAATGACAAGTTTGAAAGAGACAGAGAGTAAAAATACCTGAATCAGCGCTCTGTTTCTAATTTGTGTGTACAAAGTGTTTACATGAGGAGCCAAATACATATCAAGCAGAAGATTGTCCTGAAAAATAGAATCAAAATTAATAAAAATTATAAACAATGAATACTTAACAAACATGTTTAAATATGTATATTTAAATATATATGCAAGAATAAGTGTGAGTATATATTCAATATACATTATGAGGAAAAGCAAATATAAAAATAATTGTTAGACAAAATAAAATAGAAATAAAAATACCAAATTGATTAATTTAATATGTTCTGGCATGTGTTTGTTATCTACTCATAAAATTTCGATACATCAGGAGAAAACAAAATTTCTTGAACACTACTTTTCAGTTTAATTAAAAGATTGCCCTTATAAATAGATGCTTTTAATACTATTTTGACTTCTAGTGTTCATATTAAAAATTGGTTAACAAACTCAGGGCTTTGTCTACTCAGAATATCCCTTTACAATGGATTCATCTTCATGTAGATCTCAAATACAATGGCATTGCAAATGTCTTGGCATACAAAAGATCTATTGATTTCTACAGTTTCTTTAACATGCCATGAAATGTTTTCACAGAAAAAGAAGTTCATTATTACTTCATGGGGAGCTCCACTTTTGTGCCTTGGAGCATTTATTTTTGAAAGTGAGATGAAAAATCAGGTTGCTCTTTCAAGATAAGCTCGTAGCCTCAAAAAATTTTCAAGTTTACTTGTGAATACAAGGCATTCCTAACTTATAAAATAAGCAATCGCAAATACAAGTGTGCCTCAACCATCTCCACGCAATTATAAATATGGCCAGAAAACAGGTAAATAAGTACCCCTAATTTGTTAATAATAATTAGTGCTATAATAATAAGTGTTTGGACTCATATGCATGATCAGAGGAAATTAAATCAGAAGAAATAAGTAACAGTTGCAACATCTACGAATAACTGATAGTAAAATTTAGCAAAAGTAATTATTATTATTCATAATTTATCATAAATACTATTTAGAGCAAAAACATCAGTGTATGTGTTTATAAAATGCTAGCATATCCTCACTGCTTTCATTAGTATGCTTTTATATATATATATATAAATCATAATAAGTTTAATTAGAGTAAATAACTACTAAAAATAAAATAAAAAAATAAAATTAATACCTTAAGTAAAAAATAAAATAATAATAAATTACTCTTGGTAATAATAATAAAATACTAATTTAATTTGGGTTTAATTGTCCTAAAACACAGTCTCCATAGTAGGTCAGTTTCTGTGTTTCCATTTGCACCTTGGTTGCAAGTTTTGTGACGTCAGTCATCTTGCGGTTACCTATTCTTAACTTCCACTCTGTCTAGCGCCAGGCTTGGTGTTCTATGGATAAGTAACTCTTTATTTCAATTCTACAGTTTCTCATAGATTGTACGGTGTCTAAGTATGTTTATTGTTTAGATAATACTTATCAGAAACAATCCATTGGTTTTTAGACAGTATCGACACCACTGATGAAGAGATGCTGTCAAAAACCTCTTTCATTCTTATCTTTTCATGTTTTTAGTTTCTGGCTGCAAGTAGTTTTAGTGCTCATACTGGTTTTTCCTCTATCAACTTTGTCTTATATATGTAATATACCCATTACATCACATCCTTAACCCTTTCGCGGTGAACGGCATGTATACGTGCCAGCAGCTATCCGCGTTTCTGGCCGAATGTCACGTATACGTGCCAGTAGTTTGGAACGTTTTATTAGTTATTTTTTGAGGCACAAGATGGCACCATATGTCTACGAAATTTGGAGTACACGTAGTTGGGACCTTCTATTCGAAAACAAGACTAGTATGAATCACATGCTGTCTATCGTTTTATATAAACAAACGGAGAAATGAATGTATTGCGTTTGGCTGTCAGCGGGTAGGGCATTTAAACTTTGCACGCGGTCTTTGTTTACGAGATATCTTTGCTGTTGCAGTGAGATTTCTTTCCTTTGATGATTTAATATGGCGAAAAGGAGAAAATATTTAACAGAAGACGAAATTTCTGAATTGATGAGAAATGTGTCTGAAACTGAAAGTGATTATGAAAGTAGTGACAGTGATACAGAAATCTCGTCAGGTGAATCTGTTTATTTGGAACACCGATATATCAGATATTTCTATTCTGAGTATTTCGCGGGACGGTACTTTTTTGTGGTCTTCTCACGTAAGGGATTTAACTCAACTAATATTCACAACGGCATGTGGAATAAAAGTCGATGATGCTGCATCAAATTAATTGGATTTTTTTAGATGATTTTTTTTTATGAAACTGTAATGGATTTAATAACTAAATGCGTATTATATTATACTAACCAAATTAATGCGTATGAGAGGTACATAAACCCAGAAAGTGAACAGAGTTCATCCTCGAAGTATTTTTTGCCTGTAACTAAAGAAGAAATGTTTGTTTAATTTGCTTTGACAATTTTAACGGGTATCGTGAAAAAACCTAAAATTGAAATGTACTACTCAACGAATCCCATGATTGCAACACCTTTTTTCAGTACGAAATTCTTCGATACTTGCATTTTACTTCTTCTGATGCCAAAAAGATTGAAAAAATTAAACCTTTTTAGAATTAATCATTCAAAACTTTCAGAGTTCTTGATATATTCCTGATAGGAATATATCAGTTGATAAAAGTCTCTTACTGTGGAAAGGGAGAGTAGGATTTCGACAGTATGTCCCGAAAAATATTTTAAACTGTATAACAAAAAATTTTAGTGAAGAAATAATAAAAGAATGTGCATGTAGCTCATATATAGCTTAAATAAATTGATTTGTTTGTAAATGTTATTGTTTTGGAATTTTTCGTAAATTTAGGCTTAGTGCTTAAAAGTCCGCCGGCCTGGAGGGAACGTTCACGAGAAATACTTTCGGACTCAGAGGAAAGCGCGTGATCAGAAGTGCCGTCACGAAAGGGTTAAATTATAACCTGAAAGGAAAAACTAGCTCATATTTACATGGCTGGAGCTAGACTCAGCCTAAAAGGAATAAATTTAAATTTGGAAGCAGTTGGACCGAATCATTTATTAGAGTGACAAGAGTACATCTGTTTCAGAAGAACGGCTCAGAAATAATATCATCTTTCAACATTAAATGCGAGAGGAACATGTGACTATTATTTGTAGGGTCAGCAGATTTAGGGGTTCGCAATGCTAACCCACTCCTGAATTCATTCATATACATGTGTAGAAATGCAAAGGCATGCAATTTAAAGGCTTTGTTCTTATGGGAAGCTCTGTGGCTAAGGGTTTTTAAAAGAGAAATTCATATTACTGGGGATTGGATTTAGGAAAAGGAATTTAAATGCTAGAATGAAGGGCTTAATATTTAATTTAATATTACACACATATATATAAATTAAATAAGATATCTAATACACCTAAGATTCTATTCTGCATAAATATCTTTAAAAACAAACATCAGTAACATACAAATAGATAAAAGAACAAATAATACCTTGATTTCATCTAACATCTTTAAACAGGAAGCATATTTTGAATCATAAAACTTAAATATAATATCCCTTAGTTGAGGTTCCAATTCAAGGAAAAGTTTAAAAGAACTGCAAGTAAAATACAGAGAAAAAATTAATACACACACAAAAAAAAAAATCAAAACAAGACCACCACATTTTTGCTTGATTCTAAACTAGTAGAGGAGAAAAGTTAAAATCTTTATAATGGTTATTTTAGTAAAATTCGATATGGGGTAATATTTCTTTACGGCAATTAGCTACCCAACAAGGATGCTTTTAATGGAAGGTTTTCTAAAAAAGGTTACATCATATTTACTTAAGCACGATTCCCACTAGATCCATAGTCAACAGAGATAAATAAGGAAATAAAATTTTTGCTGTTTGAAAAATGCTTCAATTCATTTTCATATCCCTGTAATAATAAACTTTAGGGGCCAAGTAATGTGGCTAAATTTTTTACAAGTTAGCAACCATTACACATTTTTTACCACATCAGGTAATCAAAATAAATGCATTTTTGATGAAATTTTTAAATAAGATTATTTCTGAATATGAAATTTCCTTGAAAAGCTAATTTTACATTATACAATTAAATGATATACAAGAAATGAAATACAGGGTTATCAGGAAAGAATCATCCGATTATAAAATTTAATATTTTCCATAATTACAAACACAAAATTATAATCAATATGTCATTGTAAAGGAAAAATGTTAAATTTTTTTCACAGGTGTTCGATATGACTTCCTTTAGTCACCTCTCAAATATGATTGCGATATGCCATTTCTTGCCAAACACGTTGTGATGTTTCAATATTAGCTCTTTGTAAAGCATCACAAATGTGCTTTTTAAGTTTGGGCAAACTTGTAGGCAAAGGTGGTATGAACATTAGATCTTTAACATATCCCCAAAGGAAGAAGTCACATGGGGTTAAGTCCGGTGACCTAGGAGGGTAGCTGTGTAGCCGATTGGTCGCAGTGCAGTCAATGATTTGATCCTACACAGCTACCCTCATAGGTCACCGGACTTAACCCCATGTGACTTCTTCCTTTGGAGATATGTCAAAGATCTTGTGTTCATACCACCTTTGACAACAAGTTTGCCCAAACTTAAACATTGCATTTGCGATGCTTTACAAACAGTTAATAGTGAAACATTACAACATGTTTGGCAAAAAATGGCATATCACAATCATATTATACGGCTGACTAAAGGAAGTCATATCGAACACCTGCAAAAATATTTTTTTAATTTTTCCTTTACAATGACATATTAATTATAATTTTCTGTTTGTAACTATGGAAAATATTAAATTTTGTAATCGGATGATTCTTTTCTGATAACCCTGTATGTTGTAGAGAATACTGTCATGAAACTTCCATTATTTTTCATTCGAGTGGTGTAGGATCAAAACTGATAATCTCTATCTTTTATTTTTTTTATTTATTTAAATTTTCTTTTTACAGTTATTTAATTTTTTTAATTGAGTTGAGGATACTTTCTTATAATATTTCAATCAGTTTAAAAACAAAAACCCTTGGAAAATGGCCCACTAAGAAAAAATAAAGTGCAAATTTTCTAAAGGTAATTACGAATTTATATCTTCAAAAATGCATACAATTTAGTTTTTTACCTTTTACTGATAAAAGAAATGACTGATGGAGATTGCTAGTTTTGATCCTACAACACTTAATTACACTTTAAGTTTGTACATTTGTGAGGGTATTTGTTTGTGCCACCTCCTCTTATACCTACCCACACCACAATGTGTTTACGGATATGTAACTTTTTTTACCATAATTATTAATTTATAAACTTAATTATGATCCTTCAAGTTTAGAAAAATTTCCTACTTTTTAACCTAAATGGCAACAGTATGCAGGATAAACTGTTGAAATCTGGTTGCCTTAAGACGCAATACAAGGAAGCCAATTCCAGACAAATAACGTCATATAAGATGATTGTATTTTTCAGAAGTGCATACCTTTGCATTTGATTTTATCAAATTTGTAATTTAAAACATAAAGGGCTCACATACCTACTAGAAATGACATTTTTCAACAATTCTTGCCTATCAAAAGAAGCTAGGGCAAACAGACCTCCATACATTGCAACATTATTGGGAGACAATAGCTGAAAACAAAAATACAAGAATTTGCAAATAGAATGAATGCCGCACAGAAGCATTAAGCTACATTTTTTACACAAAATATTTCAACCAAATGATTAACATCAACTTATAGTAAATGATGCAATTTACTTAAGGTGACTGCCTACGTTCAAAGCCAATTTATGAAAAAAATAATTTTTTTTAAGGCTTTTATGGTCTTTTATGGTAAAATAGCACTTTAAAAATGAGCAAAACCTTACCTGTAATTACCATGCTTTTTTATAATTTGGTCAATTTGAAGTAATTTTTAATGAAATTTAGATAAAATGCCTATCACGCTGCACAAAATTGTAATGCTACTATCTTAATTTCCTTCTCACATATGATACATATGATAGTTTACTTCAAAATGACCCACAATCTAAGAAAAATTTTAAAATGCAAAAATAACATAGTTAAATGGTAAAGTTTCAATATGAAAATTTTGCCCAATTCGTCATTCCTTTCCTTATAAAAACAGCCCCAGAAACTATTTATAATACATCAATTACTGTCATTTCATTAACAATAGCATCTAAAACATGCCCTGAAAATTTTATCAAATTATATGCATTTTTATGTGAGATATCATGATAATGGTAGAGATTTGTGCTAAAAAACAAAAATCTGAGAAAAACACATTTAAATTTTTAAAAAGCAATGTATACAAATGCTAGAGTGAATGACAAAGTTGCCAATATCTATCAAGAAATCAATTACATAACTGCAGCAAAGTAATGGCTGTGCACTAGCAACATTATGGCACATATTATTTATCAATTAGAGAAAAAATCGTAAAAGCTAGAAGCTGCAATTTACGGTAACTTCCGGTTTCAAAACCAAACTTCCAGTTCAATTTTGTAGCAGATGATGTTTTTTAAAATAGCTATACCTCTGCTTCTAATTGATGTAAAATGAAAATCAAAACGGCTTTGAAAAGAGAAAAGACTCAAATGGCTAAAATGGTCTAACTATTTGACTAAAATGGTCAAAAATTGACATTTTCAATGTAGACAGTCACCATAATAGGAAGAAGTCTAAACAATAATTCTTACAGCAAAACTGGTAGATTGCATAGATGTTTAACGAAAATAATACATGCAAAAATTAAAAATATATAGTATTTAAGCAATAAAAATTGAAAAAAGAAATATTTTTTAACTATCATAATTTTTTTTGCTTAAAACATATTTCATTATAATAAAAAGAAATATGTAAAGTAATCTTTTATAAATGTTTACATTAATATAGTACAATTTTGATTAAATGCTAAAATTGTTTCAGAGTCAAGCAAGTAAAAATGCAATAAACCATAGCACACATTTTTTTGCCTATATCTTACAGGATAAAGAAATATTACATATTTGTGAAAATTAAACTACTCAAAACAACTAGTTTTGAAAAATGTAATACTAACCACAACCAATAAGTCAAATTTAAGTACAGTGGTACCTCGACTTACAAGTTTAATTCGTTCCATGACGGAGGTCGTAACTTGAAATACTCGTATCTCGAATCAATTTTCCCGATTGAAATGAATGGAAATGCCATTAATTCGTTCCAGGCTGCCCCCAAACAGAGCAATTTTTGGTTACATGCTTTTAAATAAGAAAAATGTTCTTATAAATGACGAATGTTGTATAAAAACGCAATACAATAGAATGTACGGCAATAAACTTGTTTTATTAAGTGTAATGTACAACATTTACCTTGGAGATCAGACTTGAAGATGCTGATGAAAAAGGAGGAGAAAAGCTGAACTGAAAAATGAAATCTTATTTGTTGATTTTTGATCTTTTCACCACATTTTCCTCACTTTCGCTATTACTACCAGCTACCCTCTTAAAGTGAGACACGGAAGCTGAGCGATTGTTGCATCGTTCGCTGGATGTAATGTCCAAATTCCTCTTTCTGAGAACCTGAAGATCGTTTTCTCAGAATCCGTAGAAGGAGGAGAGCTTGCGATCCTAGGCCCAAGGGCATCCCATCCCCTAGAACCCATGGCAAGTACCAGTGTGGGGGAGGGAATTGAAGCTATCTCTCTACGAGAGAGGGAGGACACTGTTCGGTTTCGGAGGGCAACTCAAGCGTGGGCAGAGCGAGCTGCTACAGGTGATAATTGTTAAGTGTTAATCCCTAGGTTTTAGACTGGCTAGTAGTCTTAGAATCATATGTATATAATTGTATAATAATTGTACATAAAGGTTGTAAAGATTATATGCTTCTCGTGTTCTCATTTGATGAGCACATGGCGTTCGCTGCACAAACTAGCTGTGAGGTATCTGAAGCTTGCTCGTAACCCAAATTTTAGTTCTTAACTCGATGCAAAAAAATCTGCTGAGAGAATGCTCGTATCTCAGAAAACTCGTAAGTCGAGGTACCACTGTATTTTTTCAACTCTTTCTTTTTAATGTCAAACAAAGTATTAATACATTTTAAACGATTTTCAGAATTACTAAAGATACTCATAAAAATGAATATGTTTTACAACAAATTTTTTACAATTTTGTTGGAAAACACAAACTAGAATAAAACAATTGATTTTACTATTAGTAAATAAAATTTGATTGTTAATTATTATGTATTTATTTAGCTTGGTTATTATCATTATTAACCTGCAATAAAAGGAATTTTTGATTTGATATGATTTTTCATTGAACAAGGAAAAAGTTATAAAATAAAGGTCTTTTTTTTTTCTAGAGCACAGGAGAAATTTAAAAGCTCTTTTGTAATATATTATAGCAAATGCTTACTAAGATGGTTAAATGGTTGTAGATAAAATGCATAACTAAAATTTGAATAGATTGAAAAGGTACTTACATCTGGGAAATCACAATGATCAAAAGATGCTTGCAAAAAGTTTTTGGCTGCTGATTTATATTTTCTAGTTGCTAGTTCTGCCAAACCAGCAGCACACCTCAGTTTAGTAAGAACTAATTGGTTTGCATCTTTACCATTGTTCTGTAATTATAATATATAGTATGAAACATTAATAATAGTTATTTTTAAGGTGAATAATTATGAAAAGAAATCAAAATCCCACAGAACTAAGGCCTGCCAGAAATTTTAATCAGAACATGTCCTTGACTTACGAAATTACTACGTACTTTCTAAAAAACTTCTAAAAAAGATGCAAGTCAAATTTAACTCATAAAAATCAGAGACACCCACAATTTCCAGCATTTATTGTCCCTATACCTAGCTATTCTACCAACAAAGGTAATGTGCTCTCAAATATATTTATTTTAAATTACATTTCATTTGGTACTCTTATATGGGTGAAGGACTTGACATCTTATCTCTTGTTCACAGCCTTTACAAGAATTTAAAAAACTAACAAACAAACAACAACAAAAAAACTAAAGTATCATTCAAAACATAGTTCATGGAACCTTTTTTGTCCTATATAAACTTCTAGAAATGTTTATATTAGACAGTGAAATGAAAAAGATCAATTACACTTTCTCCTGGTAATTAAGTGGACACAAAAATCGTTGGAAAGAATACCCAGATGTTTTGCTTGCATTGCATCAGATATCACACAGGACCTATATTCCTTTTTTTTTTTTTTCACCTTGAGAGGAGAAGGGTCCCTTTGATGTTATGAAACATCAATTAAAGAGAAGAAAGCATACACAAGAAAGAATTTAAACTGTAATTTGTCTTTTCTGCCATCTCTTTTTTAAAAGCAAAAAGTTATAAATTTCTAAAACTTCTTAAATTTTAAACATCTTAAATTTTAAATTAACCTCATTTAGCAGATACAAGAAGCTGTACAAGAGAAAAAAAACAATAACAGAAACTCAACACTGCCAAGAATAAGAAATCTCACCAGGACCACATCGAATTTCAGTAAACTTAGCATGTTTCATTATGTGCATCTTAAAAATCATGTTTGAAACTAATTTAAATGAAAATTCTCAGTATATGATTGAATAAATTTGTTTAGCCTACCATGGTATATGTGGTAGGCTAAACAAATTTATTCAATCCATTGAATTAAATGGAAATGGCCTAGCATACATTTCTGTGAACCAAAAGTTAAGACTTTGGACCTATTTCTAAAAGCTAAAATTTAATATCTTCAGCAAAAATCCACTTAAAAAATATACAGTTTCACATGAACAGGTATATTACTCTAGATTTTGACATTCACAAAACATATCAATGATTATCACAAAATAGAAAACTGAGAAGAATTGGAGAATTTTTTGTGGAAATGCCATGCTGTCATATGAGCTGGTAGCAAAAACTTAAATACAGTACAGCCTCCCAAATCCAGACGTCTCAAATCAGGAATGTTTTAATATATGGCCAATTTTACTTTTCCATTTTACTGATAGATGTCGCTACCAAAATGATCAATAAAAAAATGTGCTTCCTTTCAAGGAAGCAACAGCAGCAATTTTGAAGGCTTTCAAATATCTGGGAATGAAGCTGAAATAGCAGAATTAGTCGAATGTGCAAACAAAGGCAACATTAACTTGGATAAATCGGACATACAGGAAGTTTTAGACATCAACGAAAATGTGCTGATCGTCAGTTCTCTGAGCAATTCCGAAATTACTGATAGTGTGGTAAATAACAAAGGTTATGATGATAGCGATCGTGAAAGTGATTCAGAATGCTCCAAAAATGAAAGAATGTCAGTGGAAGACCTAATAAAATCATTAGATAAAACAATATTAGGTTTAGAACACTGTAATTTTATCTCGGAACATGAAATTATGGCACTATATAGGATTCAAGAAAAAATAATTTCTAATAAGCTGAAACTAAAGCAACAGACATTATTGACTGAAATGTTTAAATTATAATGTAATTATATGTTCTGTATTTAGGTTTATTTAGTAATTAAACCATTTTACATTTTTTTAAAAGTGTGTTTATTTTTTCTCCTAAAATTCTGTAGTGTTATTTAAAAACCTCTCAAATCCGGAATTGCTGTGTCCTGGATGATTCTAGAGGTTGTACTGTACTAAGAATGACGGATCTATATATTATTTTTAAAAAGATTAAAGAATCAGTTTAAAAATAATATAACACAATTTTAAATAATATTATCTGTCATTCTTTCAAAAAATGATAATGGATGATTTATCTATTCATTGATATTAAACACTTTTCAGGTCTTTCCTTCTTAAATTGCTGAATTGTTTTATAGCTTTTCTTTCTATTAGTTTTACTCAAATTTGAAAGCATTCAAGTAAATCATATTAATTTTCAATCCACTAAGCCATTTAGAACAAACTAAACATCATGAAAAATAATGAGTGCTTTGTAATCCTCTCAACATGGATCTAGTTTTACCGTACATAATATTCATTATATTACACAATTTAGCAATTTACAAAAGGAAGGAAGACAGCTAATCTGTCAGAATATAAATTAAAGTTGTTCCTCAAACATACGCAGCAATTGGAAAAATATAATGATTTCTTTTTGTGTATGAAATAAACATATTAACAGGAAATTAAAAGTACATTTACTAAATAATCATACACACACACACAACTGCAATATATTAATAGCAATACTAGGTTACAAATTCAGTACATAGTAAAAAAGTATGCACTATAATAAAGACATTATAGTTAGTTTTAATTTTTATAAACTTACTTCTGCAACTTCTGGTGTAACTTCAGCTTTATTCACATAAGTTAGAACATGAGACCAGTTTTGTAGATATACACTTACCTAAGAAAAAAATTTATTTTTCAGTAACTTTCATTCAGTTCTATACATATTAGAACTGAAGTTAAATAAAATTACCATGAGTTACAGACAGTAATTAAAATACTTCTAAAAATTTTGATGCAAATATAAATTTTTAGTGACTAAATTCAATATTTTTCATATGGGTGCGATGGCCCAGTTGGCAAGGGCAGTGGGCCACTAATCTAAATGTCTCTGATTCGATGCCCCTCGCTGCAAATCCATCGTCGTGCTCACTAATGGTGGCCGGTGCACATAAAATCTGTCGTGGCTGCAATATCCTCCAAGTTCTCAAATTACCTCTGGGGTTGCTGGGTCAGGTGGTCTGGTCCCACCACTTGGTTTGAAATCCGTGGACCAACCTTAGCCAAGTCAGACTCAGACCCTTGCGGTGCTAGTTCAAACCGGAGCTGCACTCTACTGCCCGTAGCCTATATTAGGTCTTGATCTGATGTTGCTGTCAAGTGGCATAAGCAACAACATTTTTTGCATAAAAAATGAAAAATATATATATTTTGTTCCCTCTAGGATGTGTTGTGACTAGCAGAATACAGGCAAGCACAGTTTGTGTGGATGGCAAACTGTTAACTATATATTAATATTATTACATGGAATATTTTTCATTCTTTTTACACAGTACTTGTGTGGAGTAATGAAAAGTGCATAATGTCTATTAAGATAATATATCACCCCTTTTGCTTGAAAAAACTCTCGATTAATATCCAATATAGGCTAAAAATAGAAAAAAAGTTTTAGACAACAAGAATCCCAATGCCCTTATTTTTCAGCATTGCTTTCTTCAGATAACAGTTCCAATCTAACTTTTAAAAGAAAAGCAAGAAAATTAGAACTTTTCTACCCAGCCAAAATAGAAAAAATAAATAAAAATAAATAAGCTGAATTCTTGGTCTTGCAGAAAAAGTTCCAAGATTACCCCCATTCTGCTTACATTCCACTACTCTCCCAGGCTTTTCAGACCTTAAGAATCCATTAATCTCATTTCATTGTTTAAAAAAAAAATGAATTATCAAAACATTAATAGAACAAACCCTTTGCTCTTGATATGGTACTTTTGCTTACATAGTTGATACTACGGAGAAAAGTACTGAAATTAAATCTTTGTTTTAATTTTATAAACAGATAAAGAATGGAAAATATTTTATTTAAAGGGATATTAATTAATATAAATAAAAGCCTCTAATGATATATCATAAAAGTACAAATAATGATAGAGACAAAAATATTAATTTTTAGAAATTGAGTCATTGTACAGGGAAAAAAAGGGTAATTCAAAGATATTAATCAAAAACCTTAAATTGTACTCACTTTTATTACATTTAAACACATATTTACAACATGCTTGCCACTGGTACAGTAGTCTCTGGCCCTAGAATAGCACTTCAGGGCATTACTTAGATCTCCACAATCCAAGTAATGATCTCCTAAATCATCATGTCCCCGTCTTAAAAAGAAAAAATAGTTTAATAAAAAAATTTATAATTTATTTTACAAAACTTAGATTTAAGATTCATCTAATTAGTTTGGTTGAATATTTAAAATTGTATTCAACAGATATATTTTACTAACAGCATTTCATATCTGACAGCTTCATAGAACCAACCAATCAACAAAATGCTGACCACAAACAACAAAATGTATCGAGTCTTTTTCCCAGCACAAAAAGTACAAGGAAAATCCTTAGGAATTAAGATTCAGCAATTGCCTCATATCTAGAACAGAAGTTCTGAAATTGTAACCTACAAATTCCTGAGGATACATTGGCAGTTACTGGTTTATAAATAATGAGGCCTTTATGAACTAAAATTCTCTTAAAAACTGGCATACAGGCCTATTAAGGTCCCCCCCCCCCCCCCCCAAAAAAAAAAAAAAAAAAAAAAAAAAAAAAAAAAAACCTTAAATAAAAGATTTTGAAACTCCCCAACAAGATATATATAAAAGCTAAATGTCTTCTGCATTGAACTTCAATGCAAGATAGAGGACTTACAACCTACAGTCTGGATAAGTTCTGAATATAGTATTAACTATTCAGAACTGACTTTAAAACTTAAGCTCCTAGTTCATTCAGTCTCATTAGCAAAAGATGATCATAGCTCTCAAACTCCAACCACCAAACATAATCTATATATATATAACAGTTCCGTAACTGACTAACTGACAGATAACGCACAAACCAAACAGCTAGACCTAAAGGGTTGAAATTTTGCATGATTCTTATTATAGTGTAAGGGTGCACTAAGAAAGATTTTTGAAAAATTCTTCTTAGATTATTTTAAATTAAATTTTTAAGCTGTTTTTGTAACTTTCTTTAAAGTTTGCATTTAAAATAATAATCTGAGGGTTATAAAATCTAAATCACGAGAAAGATCATAAAAATTCCCTTAAAATAAAATCTTTTTTGAGACTTTACCTCCATTTTCTGATTTTTGGTGAACTTTTAAAGACTAATTTTCAGAATTTAATTTATTAAATGTTGATCACGTGGTTTCTTTTCTTTTTGTAATACTTTAAACTAATTTTGCATCACGTGCATAACAACATAATAAATTGACAAAATTTTTTCTTTCTTTCTTTCTAATGCAGCAGACGATTGGACATTATCCAAAAAAATATTTAAATACAGTAAAAGAAATGTCCCTCAAACTGTACTATATTCTTTAGTCTGTTCTATTAGATTTAATTTGAATATTTTCTTCTACATTACTTTGTCTATAAAAATATCCGCTACAATTTCTTTTTTGGCATTAATTGCATACATTGACTGTTGTATTTAATTTTAATGCATTCTATAGTGAAAAACGAGTATTCAGCTAGTACATTTATAGAAAGGTAGTCCAATGTTTCTATAGTAGTATCCTCTCTAGACCTAAAAGAGAGTAGAGTGTTCATTAAAAAAGGCACCTAAATTTTCACTTTTGTCTTAAGGAATGCAAGGTGATGTCTTAAAGGACATTTTGCCAAAAAATCAAGTCTCCATCTTAAGGTAACCACATAGCTAGGTGGTTTAAATTTTTCATCAAAACAACTACATTTATAATAATTATTTTTTAAATTCTGATTAATTATTTTTCAAATTCTTTTATATATCAACTTAATATAATGTTACCTGAAATTTAAGATTTATTTTTCAACCAATTTTACCAGAAATCACCACTTTAAAAATATGCTCTAACAGCATCATTTATTGAATGACAGGATTTTTAACCAATAAATCTTTGTTATTAAATAATTTCCCTAAATTTTAGACAGTTAACTCAAAATTCAAACCCTATTTGATTTGTAGGTACACTGGAATGACTAATGAAATAATTTTAATGAAAAGGAAGTGATTCACAAAAGGGCTGAAAAGATTGAAAGGGGTGAAATATTTTAAGCTTTTAATGAAGTAATACTTTACAACAACAAAAGATATTTACCTATAAAATAAAAAAAAATAAAAGTATTTCACTACATATTAATTGCATATGATTTCCAAGATGTTACTCAAAGTTTTTCCAAAAAAATTTAATTAATCACTAATTTTTAAATAATGAAAGCACAGGGTGAAGAAAATGATACTGAAAACTGTACAAAATTAGGACAAGATAGTCGAGTGAAAACCTTTCCAAAATCTTAACTAAATAATTTTGACAAAAATGGCATTTTTTATCCAGATTTTTACTGTAAATAATATGCAAGTTCTTGAAACATGGAAATAAATACAACAGCAATTTCTAACAGTAGCAAGAACTTTGTAATAGCTGGCTCACCTCATTTTGAAGATTTTTTAAAAAGTATAAATGTTAAAATCATAAAAAAAAATGCTAAAATAAACAATTAGAAATTACAGATGTGATTTAATTCCAAGTATTCATAGTCTATAGATTTGCAAAACAAAATGTAATTGCTTGTTTTCCAAAACTATAATATTGTTCAAACTCCAACTATTTTAAAAAAAAAAGCTTTCAAAAAAAAAACACTTGACCTAATTTTTGATTTTTTGAAATATTTAATCATTGTTGTCAGAACAGCCCTTATATTGATTTCCCTTTCAAACCCCTAACCATTGTGAAAGTTGGCTTTCTCTCAGGACATGTTTAGAAAAAATAAAACAATGAATAAAAACTTTTATGGAACATGAGGAAATAATTCAAATAATGAACATGATACAGTTTAATAACCTAACATAAAAACTTCACATAGCTATCAAAAAACCTAAATGCAAAATAATAATATTCATATCTAAAATTATATTTTTTAAATTGCTATCTTAAGATTATGAAAAACATAAGTTTTAGAACCAAAAGAAATATTAAAGGGGAAAATAGTGTAGAATTTTTAAAATAGTAATAATTAGAAAATAACTAACAGTTATAAAATGTATCTGAAAAAACATTTCCTATGAGAGAAATGGTCTCAATGCACCTTTAAAATTTAGTAACTACTATTCTAGGGGTAATTCAAAACTTTTGAAAATTTAGTTCTACCAGTATATAACAGAACTTCAGAGTTCACTTATGTACTTCCTTCTCTTTTTTCAATCCAAAAATTAAGTACTTCTTAAGACCTATTTAAATTAATTTTTTTTCATCTTTCTTTCTCAAGAAAAACCAATGTTCTATTTGAAATAAGACATTTAATTAGTTTCCCTATAAAGCTTATTGACCTAATTACTACACACAAAACATATCACTAATTTCCTATAAAAATACTTTTGAATGTACCTTAAATATATGCAGTCAGATTTATAGAATACGAAAGGCACTATATACCATAAAACTTATTAAGAATTTTGAGTACATAATATGAGAATTTTGGGTATATTTTGATGATGATTAATGACTCTATAATAGCAATTTCTTTAGAAGTATTCACAAATTATCAATTTCAACGGTGTTATGTAGTTCTATTAAAACTTTTTTTTTTAAAAACAAAACGATAATTTATTTCATCATATGCAGTAATACTTTTCTTAACTTTGCAAAACAATTCTTATATAGGGAATAGGAATATTGTTGAGTTGCCTGATTAAAAGAATAAACTGAAAACTAAAGGACTGATCACTAATTAATGCCTACTGTTATTATACAGTTAAGTCAAAAATACTGTAAATTCAGCTACTGTTCTCATTCTATAATATATCCCCTCATTCATCAGTTCAGGAAATATCCAAACTAAAACTAAAAAAAATATTTCCTCTAACAAAACTACCGTGGGTTATTAACATAGGATTACTTATCGTTTGCTTGCCCTTTTTTTTTTTTAAAATGCATTTTGGTACTTTTCTGCTTAACCCATTAACCGCCAAAACTATAAGGGGTGAATTTTTTTTTATACAAATAATATTGGCTATTCATTTGAACATATACAACATTAATTTATGCGTAAAATAGCAAAACTGGTCTTAACTTTCGAAAAATCGAGTGTTGCGTTCGTGCAACGTCAGCGGAATAAGAGTATTGACATTGAGTGAGTTCAACTCAACTTCTGCAGGGTTTTCTTTGATTTGAGCACTGGGAATTTTTTTTAACTTTGTTACACTTTAGAAAGATAATGATCACTTTACAGGTAATTTATTTATTATAAAGATTTAACAAATTTTTCCTTTTACAAAATTACTTATTATATCCAGAATACAGTTTCTATCACGAAAAGCTTCACTACAATCATGATGTAGAGTAACGTGACAAACTTTGCATGGATAAATTGTCTGGCTATGGCATTGTTTACTACGCAGTCTTCTGCTGTCTTCGGACTTGACAATAAAATATCCACGTTCTCCACGTAATGTCTTTTGCATGCTGAATGTCCTTATCAAGAGATCAGTAAATTTCTTCCTGAGGTAAAGATTAATATCCCGTCGGCAACAATATTCCAATGAACCGTCTCATGTAGGCTCCAGATGAAAAAAATGGGGGTGATCCTTTTGTTGGGCACATTACGAGAAGGGAATAAACCTCTGAGCCAAAGAGAATATCAAAAATCTCTGCACTAGTTTTATCTTGTATTATACTTTTCATAGTTCCGATTTGATCTTTTTCTTCATTTTTCGGCTGAGACATATTCAATGGTCCCTTCTTTATCCATTTCAAATCTTCAGTTTTTGTTTTTTTAAATTTTTTCGAAAAAATTGTACTGCTTTTAGGAGGCAAAAACTTCTTTTTTACTCACACTTCAATTTCGACAGCAGTATTGCATGGTAAATCATCATTGTCACTATTCAAAATATTATCATTTCCTTCTTCTTCATCAATAGCCTCTGCTGTCTCTGGTAGAATAACAACAATATCAGTCTAATTCTCGTCATCATTATCTGAAGCTTCGTCGAAAATTCTTTGAAGAACTTCTTTAAACGTAAAGTATCTAGTTTTAGGCATTTCTATAACCACAGAACGGGGGAAAGTTCTACGGAGTCGAGCGACATATGTGAATACCCTTTTCCCGCTGACGTTGTGCCAACGCAACACCTGTTTTTTCTTCCTCCCCCACCCAAACAAAATCAACCGATTGATGGAATGTTCTGATAAACTTTGACCTTAGCTAAAAATAAATCACCCCTAAATCTCCCGTTTGCCTTCCTATATTTCTTCTGTGAAAAAGACCAGGAGAAAGTTCTCATTCAAAAATGCTTAACTATCTGTCTAAGTTTGGAACTCGTTAATTAATTAAAAGAACAGTTGAAGGCAAATATTTTTCAATTCGATTATTAACCCTACTCAAAAACTACTGTTAACATAAAATTCATTTGATAGCTAAATTTTTATACGCATTTATTTTGACCGTTGCGTCAACGCAACACCAGCGGTTAATGGGTTAACTGTTTACTGCTACTGGATTTGGTGTGCTGCCAAAATTATAACTCGCATTGCAGGACAAATTTTTTTTCTCTCCGAAGGACCATTATTGAGGAACGCAAGCCTATGTTAAAAGTATTTCTCAGTTCATCTGTGATCAGGAAAAGAAAAAAAAGAAAGGATTTGGTTCTATACGCAGTATCAGTGGTTGAAAATTTTTACTAGATGACATTTCTGGCCAAAAAATTATGGATAAAAATTTTTTATAAGTACTTTTAAGACCTTTTAAGAACCATGAAAATCATATTAATCCTGAAAGACTCTTCAATCACAGATTTCACAAAGATAAAAACTTAGAGCATTCCAAATAATAAGGAACATAGAAATGTTATAATAACTGGAAATGACAAGACAGAAAAAAACTTAAAGAGAATGCAAACACAGAAATAATCCAGGGAGATAAGAATGTTCTATTCCTTCTCCCAGTAAACCTTTAACTACATGAAAACAATCAGCACACAGCTCCTTCACTGGGGACATCACAGTTCATTGGGGAGAAGTCTTGTGACATTATTTCCAATGAGCAACCCAATTAAGGTCTCTCCCCTATTTCTCCAGATGTCAATAGAAAAGTACTTGTTAACTATTCCAGTACAAGCTAAAAAAGGACAAAACCCAAGTTCCAAAAGAACACAAGGGAGCGTCAGGGGTAGCAACCACACCAATGCAATGCAGGTGTCCTAGATAAAATGCCATAAGAAGTCACAAATTTAAAATTAGCAGTGGCAATGTGCCTTGGAAGATCCTGAGGCACAGGATGAGTCAGCATTCTACCCCATATTTAACCATAGCAACTAAATTATTCAGGTCACTGAAAGTACTATTAATGTTTTTGATATACCACAAGCTTGATGCTAAAGGTTAGGATAAAGTGGCTATGAGAACCTGCAGCCTTTTTTGGCAAAGAAAGTTAGCCCACTCATTGTAGAGGAAACTGCAGTGGCAAAGTATCTATGGATAAACAATATTCCAGCCAGAGTGCAAAATATTACTGGCAAGTGTCATGACATTATGCTGGTATGAACACTGGGCTAAAGCATGCAAGCCAATAAGCCAGACAGTCTTTAAGAATTAAAATTGTATAAATACTACTTAAGAATAATAAAACTATTCTTTTTTTAAAATTTCTTTATATGGTTTAAACTAACTGAAATAAAAAATCATATTAAAAAAAAAGAAAGAAACCGGATCATTTTTTAAACTTGGCTTGAAATTCTTCCTCATCAAGTAAAGGAGCAAATTTTTAAATTATTACAAATAGAAAATACTTTATAAAATGTAACACATGACATTAACACATAAGCATAACCCCCAACTACTTATTTCTAGAAATACTCATTTTCCATGGTTTACAACATTTTATTTTTTTACATTAACTTAATATTAAAAACACATTTTCAGCTTGTACCAAATGAATCCCATTAAAAAGGCACCAATTAATAAATTTTTACTCAAATTTTCATCACTTGCTAATAAAATTCAAATATTTTACAATCAAGCAGAAATGAACAAGAATTGATAAACAACTCTCAAAAAATTAAGCTAGAATGTTTGTAAAAAACACTGAAACATCAAAAGTAACATCACACAATATGTTTCTAAGTCACAAATGTAAATTAAAAGAAAGCAGTTTTTCTAGAAAATAAAAATATACGGAACAAAATCTTAGACATTTCTTTTTAAGGGTTTCTTTTTTTTTTTTAGATAATCAGAACATCAGTGCTATACTTAGCGAAAATATATTATAAATTACAATTAAATTTTTAATAAATAATTAAATAATTTTTAATAATTTAATAAAATTTTTATAATGTATTTCATTAAGATATTATTCAAGATAACATTTCCATAAAACATAATAACTGAAATGATTGTACCAACAACATACCTTATACTTTCTTTGATAGAATTACTTTTATAATTTTTTAAATCTGTATCCAATTTTTCAAGCTTCAATGCAGCTTTTTTACTTTTGGTCTCCATCCACACAGTATCCAAAGGTACAACATTTGCATTTAATCCACCTGTTACATCTGGGAGGTTTGAATTGCTAGAAAAAATGTTAAAGTACATTGAAAAACAAAGCATATGCAGAAATAAAAGTAAATATAAATTGCAGTATTAAATAATGTGCTTTAAATTTTAAAAATCTACCAAGAAGTTTCTTTTTATTTTGAAAATAAAACCTCTATTTAAGTATTTTATACACAATAAAAATATGTAATAAATTAATAGGAGTGGTGGATCAATGACAATCTCAGCATAATCAAAAAATTTACTCGTGGGATTTTTTTTTTTTTAAACACAACACATTTTATTAAACAATGAAAAATGGAACTTTTCTTGTGCCATGCTTTAATTTGGAGAAATTGATAAAATTATAAATCAAGGTTGTTTTTTTCTGAATAAAAATTACATTAGAAAAATAACTCCAAAATTCTCTTTACAATGGAAGAAATTTTTTTTTTCTTCTCACCATTATAATGAATCTGAAAATACTTCACATATCATTTCAGAATATTTTTAAATTGGAATTTCATAAATTTATTTTTCAAATCCTTTCTGTTTTTTAACAGAAATCCACATAACTAAATAAAACATCCTTTGCTAAAAATAACTTTCACTTTTCTGTTTATCAGTTAATGATTTAATGTTGACAATCATCACAAAATCTGGAGGTAAGGTTATAACTTCCATACTCTGGAAAATATTAGATAACTTCAAATTCTACAGCTCTCTATATCTCCCATTCCCAAATTCTAGTTTTGCTATTTACATTATACAACCACTAAAACTTAAGTATTCACTGATTTTTGCCGCTGATGCATGAGTAAAAACAAAGCATAACAGAACAATCTATAATTTACATTAGTTGGGAAAATAAATTAAAAGAAAAGCCTTAAAACAAGAGTAATCTGTATGTAGAGAAAAGTAAATATTTGAAAAAGATTGCAAATGTTATGAAATTTGAAACTGAAAAAAGCATAAGTTAAAGATGACATTACAATGATTTAAGATAAGAAATATGTCTTAATGACAGCATGTCTTTCTACATAACTTCCAGAATTAATCCTAAGTAAATCTAAAAATATTTTTCAATGAAGTCTTTATGTGAGCAAAATGCCGTTTAAGCTTAAATTGTACATTAAATCAAATATATAAATACCAGTGACACTAAAATATGTTTTAAACTATGCTATATTACAACAAATTTCAATTCAACGTATACAAGTTTGACTCTTCCCTGGCAAGGGAGAATTACCTTAAGACATTCCTGATTTGAAGACAAGTTTCAAATCTCGATCCATTATGTAAACCAATAAAATAGTCAAGGCAAGCCAGTGAGCAAAGACTCACAGACATGCCATGACTTTTTTATTGTTTAGCAGGCAGGATTTTCTGATTACTACCAAGTATTTATCCGAAGTGTTTTAACCATTCACCTATTACTGCAACTTTATGTAGGAAGATGAAGAGTCTCTAACCTTTTAATATAAGCTTGAATTGATTTAAGTCCCTAATGTTTGGACTTTAAACGATGTCTCTTCTGTATACTAAAAATAAATTACAGGAGGTAATCTAAAAAATTAATCATAATTATGAAGACACTTCAAGTGTTTATATAGTATGAGTGTGTTGTGCAAAAATGTTTAAGGTAGTTATGTAAGAGTAAGAAAAACAAGAATTATCAAGAACAATGAAACTGAGTTAAAATCCTTACCCAGCTGCTTCCACAAGTTTTCTATGAATTGTTTGATACATACTAACATTATATGTTGTCTGTACATATGATAAAGCCATTTTTAAAGCTTCAATCCTTAAAATTGGACAGTGATCTGCTATGTAAATCAATCTGTACAGTCTAGCTAAGCCAGTATAGCTACTGACATAACCTTCTAAATCCTATAAGGGGCAGAATTCTCTTTTAATATAAATAAATATCCAAAAGAACAGAAACATGAATGTACATTAAAAATATCAAGAATTATACACAACATTTAAATATTCTCTATAACTTACAGTTTTTAGTGATGCAACAATGTGCATCAAAATAATATGAACAATCAACAACTGTTAGGAGCAATGCATGAAATTCAACATAAAAAATCCTGAAACTTAGAATCTTACGCTTTATGAAAGTTGAAAAATAAAGAATAAAATTTAATAACCAAAAGCTGAAAAATATCTTCTACATAGCTTAATTTAGATTTTTATTCTCCCAAGCTACTTGTACTTTTGCGGTTTGAATACATGAAAAATTACTAAAATTTACAAATGTTAAGGAAATTAGAACAGAAAAAAAAAGAAAGAAACATACAAAAGGCTTCTTAAAAAATTGAGTCTGTGCATCTGCTCTTGCTTAAAACAATTTGCATGTAAAAACTATTACATGTACACCTAAAATCTACTTGGATACCCAAACACCAAGAAATATCTACTGTCTTTCTATTAAATTCAAGTACTTACCAAAAGTTACAAAGTCATATATAAAAAAAATTTTGTTTTATTTAGCATTTAGTCAAATGCAAATTGCATGGGTTTACAAGAATAAACCTATTTGTAGCAATATATTAAAATAAATATTACAGCGCATGTTTTTTTGCAGGACAAAAAGAAAATAAACTGAGCTTTAAGAAGCATATCTAATTGGATATCTAATCAATTTCTATAGAGTTCAGAGACATTCACAATGGAATCTTTAACTACTAAGAAAATTAGTTATTTCTCTCTCATTCATTTTTCATAGCTTTATTATGAATATACATATCTTTTAAGAATTTTAATTTTAGCTATATTTGATGTGTAAACTTAGTTTCTATCAATAGTAAAGCCAAGATTTTAGACTTCATATACACGAAAACTGAAAAAAAAATATGAATCTTGTGATGCTATATCAGCCAGAAAACTTTGATGAAAGGATAAGTTTAGTTTCAACCCAGAATTCTTCAATTTATGAGTAATAATCTTTAACAAGTAAGATTCTTTTGGTAACTGTATTATAATAAGCATTGAAATTGAAAGATGTAACTACTGACAAAATTAGTTACATCATAAATAAGTACATAAAATATTAAAATGACATTCTATAAACTTGTTTTCATCTAAAAATATGGGTTATCAGAGAAAACTAAACTAAATAAGATTTATTAATCTGTAGTTTCAGGCATAGAAACCAAATAAATTCCTCTTTAATGGTTACACCAACAAATGACCTTTAAAAACTCCATATTTTACATGATGAACATGAAATACAGCACAAAAAAAGCAGAAATGGTTTTGAAAATATATATTTCAATACAGAAGTTTTATAACTTTTTTTTCCAGTCTGTCTTAAATATAATTGTATAAAATATAATTGATAAAAATATTTTTGATATATTAGATATGATAGTTATAAAAGACAGAATAAGATCCAGTGAGTCATTTTTTTTTAGTCTGTCTTAAATATGATTGTATAAAATATAATTGTTAAAAATATCTTTGTTATATTAGAGATGATAGTTATAAAAGACAGAATAAGATCCAGTGAGGCTACCGCAAGAGTGATTTATGTTAAGTAATAGAAGTTTTTCAGATTTTACTCTTCAGTAACACCTCTTCTTCTAAAGATATGATTTTGTTTATTTAAAAATTCAACACATATCATGTACAAATATCTTGGAAACAAAATATGTGGAGGTAAATGAATAATAGTTGCATACTAAGGTAGGATTTTCAACAATATAAACTTCCTCTTCTGAGGTATCATTATCATCAGGGGGAGCATCAACTTGCATGGGTTCAACAGAAGATGCATTCTTAAAAAGAAAGTATACAATATAAATTTGATACAATAAACAATATTCTGCATAATATAAGGAAAGTAAAGAACTATTTTATAATACAATTTGCAAATCATAAAGCACTGAACATAAAAACAAAACATTAATTATACAAAACAAAATACCAAATATCAAACAAAAAACGTTGCCTTTAAATATAATTTTGTAGATCTAAAAAGTGATGAGAAAATAAACTAACTTTATTTGGAATTAATTCTGATCAGTAAGTAAAATTAAAAAATATATAAGTTGTTTTTAGCTAGATACAAAGATAGAAATAAAACAAATACGAAAAATTTAGGTTTTTTAATATGTTTGGAAACAAATGTTAAAATATCCAATGAAATATAAAAATTTTAGTTTCATGGTGTGAAATTAGAAATACAAGATAAGTATTACTTTACAAATCAGTTATTTAATTTCTTCATACGATTTTATCTAACATTTCTTTTTTAAAGAGCAATCGTAGGACGCAAAGCATTTACACAGATCCAGTATAAACAAAACAAACAGTACTGACAAGTATTACCTGAAATATATTTAGAGACACCACAGTTGCTAATGGCATGTTTTAACACGTAATCTTTAATGCAGTATATGAAAATCGAAATTTTAGAATTTAAACACAAAAACAAGCTTGACTCCAACAACTATGACAAATAAAACAAGAAAACATACGAATACAACACCTAAAACTCGCCGAATGCCCAATGTAAATCATCGATTGAATGAAAATCCCACAGTTACAGAGAATTTTAAAGTCACCATTGAGTCGCTATATATTTAGGCCTGCGGTAAGCTCATGAAGCTATGTTTATCCTCATGGGTCGTCTTCGTAGGAAAAGCTTGAGAGGCGCCTTTGAGCATTAGCCCCTTATCCTCGGTATCAACAGGGGTATGTTTCATTTTTTTTATTTTGAAATTATTTTTTATTTTGAAAATAAAAAATGGACTGTGTTTATTGAGTCACTTGCGCCCTCGGACAATAGCATTTAGAATTACCTAAAACGCATTAAGAAACCGTCTACCCCACTCCCCCTTTTTAACTCCCCTTCTGGCATTCTGACGAGTGAATCGGACAAAATTGAGCCCTTGGCAGATAACTACGAAAATCAGTTCTCCCCCCACCATAATGTCTTTTGCCAATACACTATTGATAAAGTTGAAGACATTCTCAGACAGTTTTACAACAATAGGCTGTCTTCTATCAATAAAAAACCTCTTGAACCCACCACCCCTGCTGAAATTCAAAATGCTGTCAACTCGCTTCCTAATAATAAAGCACCTGGAATTGATAACATAACTAATTCTGCTATAAAAAACTTACCTATCAATTGCGTTAACATTTTATGTGAGCTCACCAATAAAATTTTCCAATTTAAGTACTTTCCAATAGCGTGGAAAAATATAATCTAATATATAAAAATGAATGTTTGTATCTCTGTAATTGTATAGAAATCCACAGTTTAGGAGCAACGATCGTGAAATTTTACATACAGGCGTCTTTAAAAACAGCCGAGGGTCTGAAGAACTTCAAAAATCGAAACTAATTACCGTTGATTTTTAATTAATAAAAAACCAACAATTTGTAAGCTGTTACACTTTGTGGAATCACCCCTCTGAATATGGCGTCCACGTTAGGGTTAGCTGGCAAACAGCGAGCGAAAAGATAGAAATAAATAAAATCAAAAAGTTTCAAGTTATATATTAAACCAGAATAATAAATGAAAATAATACTCTTTCAAGTCAGATTTTATACTCTAAAATAAATCGGATCCAACGGCATATTGACACTCTCACACGCGATGGAAAATTCGAATCAACCACGCTAAGTGTCACGATCTTTTTTAATCGCTACTGCAATCCTCCTAGCTTATGTCTCTGTGTCTATTGAAGAGTTAAAGACTAAGCTTCTATCCTGCTAACTTATTTCTGACTTAAAACTCCTCTTACTCCATAAATGTATGTATATTCACCAACCCATAGCAACTTTCCAAAAAACTCATTGCGTATATTTTTTACTTTACTCAACAGTGTTGTGCATAATCGTGGCGTAGTAGTTAAAGCGGTTCATTTGGTACCCCGTAAGTCTCGGGTTCGAGTATGGGATCGTGCAAATTTTGCTAAACCTGTATTTTCAGCTTTTTTATGAAGGCTTTTTTATTTCAGCTTTTATTTTATTATTTTTTTAATTATTATCTTTATTTTATTTTATTATTTTTTAAATTATTATTTTTATTTTATTTTATTATTTTTTAAAATTTTTTTTCAGCTTTTTTATGATGAAAGACCGAATATAGCTGAAATCTGAGGAGTTTATTATACATTTATATATTTTAATTGGTTTTCATATTATTAATGTGTATAACATTTCGTATGCTTTTTTTCTATGTTATTTATACTGTGTTTAGTTTTTTAATGGATTTTGGTAGGTTTATTATAAATAGATGGCGCCACTATTTTAAACTTTTAGTATTCCATAAACCAGGTGTTCCTAAACGAACGGTACATTCAAATTAAATACAATGTCAGTGTATGCAATTAATGCCAATATATATATATATATATATATATATATATATATATATATATATATATATATAATAAATACGACGATCAATGTATACGATTGATGTAAAAAAAACAAAAAAAATATATTAATAAAAAAATCGTAAGGGATATTTTTATAGACAAAATAATGTAGAAGAAAGTATTCAAATTAAATCTCATAGGACATACTAAAGAATATAGTACAGTTAATGTAGTACAGTTTGAGGAACATATCTTTTACATTATTTTAATATTTTTTTGAATAATGTCCAATCGTCTGCCGCATTAGCAAGAAAAAAATGTATTTTTTTGCCTATTTCGTTGTTATGTGAAGATAAATTTATTTAAAGTAACAGAAAAAGGAATCGCGTGATCAGCGTTTAATAAATTAACCTTTTACATGCCAATGTTCCTTTTTTGGAACACCATGTTTAATATTTTTTTTAAAAAATAAAGTGTGATATCTGTCAGTTTGAAAAAATTACCGTATATTATAGAAGGCATGATTGATTTTTTGACTTTTTTTTTTCAAATATGAATATTTTAGCGTAGAAAAATTTCTAAAAATCAGCTTTTTTCACAATTTTTACAGTACGTAAGAAAAAAAATTCTATAAAATTCCTAAAAATTCAAATCCACCCAAAAATTTCCCCATCGTACTTGCAAAGGACAAGTTTAACGAGTTAATAAAATAAATTAAAATAATAACAAGAAATATTTCCTCAAGACTGCGTAAAAATGCAATGTTCCAAAAAAGGAACATTGGCATGTAACGATATACAAAAGCAGTGATATCACACGTGATCAGTGATTCTGCCGTCTGATTACTTAGAAAATTCAGCCGAACTTACAAAGCTGTATGCCCTACAAAAAGGAGACTCTTTAGACGTCGACGCAAATGACATTCGGCAGTTTCTTGGATTACTGTTGTTTAGTGGCTACCACTCAGTACCTGATGAAAATACATATTGGAGCTCTCAGGAAGATTTGCATATCTTAATTGTTAACAATACAATGCCCAGAAATAAATTTCGGATGTTAAAATTATTTCCACATTGTTGATAATAGTAAATTGAAACCAGGCGATAAATTAGGAAAAATTTCTCCCTTTTATAAAGAGGTGGGAAAAAATGTTCGTCAATTTGGATTTTTTCATGAAAATATGAGTATCGATGAATCCATGGTTTCGTGTTATGGACATCGTTCGGCTAAGGTATTCATATGTGGAAAGCCAATTCGCTTTGGTTTCAAAGTTTGGATGATCTGCTCAGCAAATGGTTATCCTTATGCTATGTCTATCTACGGTGGAAAAAGTTCGAAAAATGAAAATTTGCCACTTGGATCAAAAGTCGTCTCCGAACTATTATCTTTTATTGACAATCCAGAGAAACGCAAAATATTTTTCGATAACTTTTTTTACATCGTACAGTCTGCTGACAGATTTATCTAACAAAGGCTTTAAGGCAATCGGCACAGTGCGAGATTCCAGAACGGGACAATGTTCTCTTAAAACAGCAAAAGAAATATCGAAATTTCAACGTGGAGAGTTTGATTACCGATGCGATGGAGAAGTTTATATGTGCTATTGGAACGATAGTTTTGTTGTAACTATTACATCAAATTTTATCACTCACGAACCATTAGGAAGAGCAAAAAGATATGTCCGAGCTAAAATAAAAGTTGATTTTCCTTAACCTTACATTATAAAATTATATAATAAAGGAATGAGTGGAGTACACCTGTTGGACCGACTTCCTGGAAGTTATCGACCAAAGTTACGCAGCAAAATATGGTACTTTATTCCTTGATCATAGTGTGGCATGTAAAAGGTTAAATTCTAAAAATTAATCTTTAAAAATTCACCAAAAATCATAAAATGGAGGTAAAGATTCGAAAAAGATTTCATATTAAAGGAATTTTTATGATCTTTTTCGTGATATAAATTTTATAACCCTCAAATTATTATTATTTTAAATGCAAACTTAAAAAAAGTTACTAAAACAGCTCAAAAATTTAATTTTAAAAAAATCTAAGAAGAATTTTTCAAAATTCTTTCTTAGTGCACTCCTACACTAAAAGAAGAATCGCCATGCAAATTTTCAGCCCTTTTATTTCCCGCGGTTTGGCCTGTACGTTGTATGTCAGTCAGTGAATCAGTCAGTCAGTCAGTTAGTTACGGAACTGTTTTATATATATATATATATTATTATTACTATCTTTATATCGTAACGTTAACTTCATGCGCACGCATTATTTTCCTATGCTTTTTTTTTATCTTTATAATAGCGTAATTTTCATATGATTTTAAACAACAATAATTTTTAACTGGCATTCAATTCGATGTTAAAACTTTATATTTACACCCTATTTAAAAGAAGTAGGGTGTAAATTTTCAAAGAGAATGTTTCAACACCCAACTTCAAAGAAGTAGGGTGTAAATTGTAGGGTAGAAAGTTGGTAAAATCAAAATTTTGTGCAATGTATTTAATTTCTCGATTAAAAGTAGTTTTTTTCTAAAAATGAATTTATTTCGCTTGAAAAGCTAAATATTTTATGCACGCGGTTTATATTATTATTACTATCTTTATATCATAAAGTTAACTTCATACGCGAGCATTATTTTCATATGCTTTTTTTATTATTATCTTTATAACAGCTTTATTTTCATATGCTTTTAAACAACTATCGTTTTTATTCATATCATGTTGGTTTTTTATTAATTGAAAATTAAGGGTAATTAATTTCGATTCCGGAAGTTCTTATTATCTTTATTTTCATATGCTTTTTCATTTACGAATTATTCAAATGTTGGTTAAAAAACTTATGTAATTCATACATTTGCGTGAGTTTAATTATTGTAATTAATAAATTTATATTTCTGGAGAGGATGTTTCAGGTTTTAGTGGTACTATGATGAAAGGCTGAATCTACCAAAATTCTGAGGAGTTTATTATGGAGAGAAAAGGAATTTAATATGTAGAGGATGTTTATAGGAGTTTAATATGGAGAGGAGTTGAATGGTTTGCAGCCCTCAATCAAACACTTCATTTTTTAAGAGGCAACGCTACAGTCATATCATGGTTCTATTGGAAATTTCAGCTAAACCTGTAATTTCAGCTTCTTTTTTTGCCCAAATGATAAAAGGCTAAATCTAGCTGAATTCTGAGGAGTTTATTATAATTTTATATATTTTTTATTGGGTTTTCATTTTATTCATGTGTATAAGATTTCACATGTTTTTTTCTATGTTATTTATAACGTGTTTAGTTTTAAATTAATTTTGGTTAGCAAACATTAGACAATTTGACATTTTTACTTTTCGGATTTTAGTGCTTCAATGATGAAAGGCTGAAATTCCTGAATTCTGAGATGTGTATAACATTTCACATATACTATTTCTATGTTATTTATACTGTGTTGATTTTGGTTAACAAATACTGTTAAAATCCCGGGCAATGCCGGGTACTTCAGCTAGTAATTATATATATTAGGAAACCTAGCGAGGATCCCTCCATTCCAAAAAATTATCGTCCCATTAGTTTACTCACCTCTCTTAGCAAGCTGGTTGAAGATATACTGTGTAAAAGAATTAATAAGTTCTTGGATGATAACAATGTTATTATTAATGCACAATTTGGCTTTAGAGCCCAACATTCCACTACGCATTAGCTACTCCGAGTAACGGAATACATCCATGATGGATTCCAGAATCGGATGCAGACTGACGCAATTCTCTTCGACATATGAGGCGTTGAAAGGCAAAGTGGTGTAAGTCACATTTTCAACTTTTTTTATTTGGGGTCAAATATGTAATCTCCATGTTCAATTTATGGTGGAATTGTAAATAATTATTATTTGCAATATTGTAATAATTGTTATGAATTATAATTTGTTCAATTTATGGTGGAATTTTTTGTAGTTTGGCCAGTTAAACTCTTTTGACTTACACCACTTGACTTACTGACTTACACCACTTTGCCTTTCACCGCCTCATATAAAAATCGTTCTACCGTGTATGGCACAGCGCACTAATTTATAAACTAATTAAACTTAAGATGCCATCTGCTATTATTCACCTAATTCACTCTTATCTGCTTAACAGAACCTTTAAAGTTCGCCACACACAATCAATTTCCTCACTTCGTAACATTAATGGTGGAGTTCCTCAGGGTTCCAAGTTGGGACCTGTTTTATTTAATATATTTATTAATGATATCCCACATTCTCCACACACTACCCTAGTGTTTGCGGACGACACGGCAATCTTAGCGAAGCATCGCAATACTAAATATATGCACAAGCAACTCCAAAGGCATGTTGACATTCTTGAACGTTGGTTCGAACGGTGGAGAATTAAACTAAATCCTGCTAAAACGAAAGCTATATTTTTTAGCTATAGCAGGATTCCACCTCCGCCGGTCACAGTATGTGGTCATCTCGTACACTTTGAGAAAGAGGGGAAATACCTTGAAGTTTACTTGGATAGCAGGCTAACCTGGAGAAAAAATATAGAATACATTATTAGAAAGTTTTTTATGGAACGTAGGGATATCGCACACCTCTTGTATCAGAACCAAATGAGTATTGATAATAAACTTTTATTGTATAAGACCGTACTTCGCCCAATTCTGATGTATGCTGTTCCAGTTTGGGGCTCAGCAGCTAACACTCATATCCAGAGACTGCAAACTATACAAAATAAGACTCTTTGTGGTATCAGGAAGGTGCCATGGTACTGTAGCGTGGAATTTAACTCTACAGTTAACGTGTGCTAATTTTGCCCCAATTTAATCTAGAATTTATTTAATATCGGGAAATACTTTAATTCAGTCACATTGTCAAGCAATATTTTACGTTAACAGGTGTGTTTCTAAGCCCTTGCTTTGAATTCCGAGTGGTCTTCCTTAACGACATCTTTGCTCATTCGTGCACATCTGAGCTTAAATAGAATCAGCTCGATATTGTTGAAGAAACCATTACAGTTCTCTTGTTGCAAGGATTTCTTTAAATTACGGTGTCCTGTTTGTGGGCTAACAAACAGCGTACCATCTATCAAAATCCCTTTCGAAAGCAGTTAGTCATTTACGCGGCGCTCAAGGCGACGTATCCATAATGCATGCCGTTTCACATGCCCCCAAAGGCAGTACCGTGAATGGTATCTGTGCAGCTTCTGGGAAAACCGCTTTGGCGATAAATCGCCAAATTTTGGTGAATTTCAAAAGTCGCCAGGTCTCACCTGCTCAGCCAATCACCGCTTTTTAAATTTGCCGCGCCTTTACGTCATAGGCAGAGGGTTGCAACTTTTCGCCTGTTATCGCTCTTTTAACTTAATGCGCGTCCTGCCGTCACACTAGATACGCTACGACGCTTGGCATCTTGCACACAACTTTCGTGTAACCCTCGCTCCCACTACTCCTGTCTGAGAAAGAACTTGGATACAGATCACGATTTTTGCTAGATATATAGGTCGTGCCTTTTAGAAGCCCCTCCAGAATCTGGCCCTTCTTGCCTAATTCTGTGAGGAGGCTATACCATTTTCTTTATATGTATAGACCATGACGGTCATTTTGTCTTCTAACTGAATTTACTGTTATGTGAGAACTTCACTGAAGAAGTTACGTTATGTACTGTAGTAATCTTGTACTACGTAAGGCCTAGTAAATAATAGAATAAATTTGTTTCGACCTAGAAAAACTGAGTTAAGTGTAGTTAATTTGTTTGACTTAATATCTTGCCGGGATAGTAGTCGACGGTGGAGCTGCCTGTGGTTATTTGCATTACTTCGCTGCCACTATTTCACGATCAATTATCGGCAAACACGAACTGAAGAGTCCAGACCTCGAATGTATTTATCTTCATTACGTTACTGGCTTGTTCGTATATATGGTTTATGGCATTCCTGGCAATACCTGGGGTATTTCATCAGTTCCCTTGAGTTCCGGCTGGCAGATGTCCTAGATGCGGTGGACCTTCATCGAAGCGTTAATGATTCATTTTTTTTGGGGAACGATTCATGCTTATTGACAGAGTACATCGTAGATATATTCATCATAGACTTTCGGCCGCCTTTTCCTTGTAAGAACATTGTGTAGTCGAACTTCCGTTACAAACTATTGTGCCGTTCCTTCGCCAGTATAAACTACTATGCCGTTTTACTCCCTCGATATGATGCAGTAATATTTTTCGTGAACAGACAATGGCATGTAACCATTCCTTTTATTGAGAAAGAACACTTACTGTCTCCTATACTGATAAAGGACAATTTCACTTGCACAGATTGCAGTACCATTACCATCTTTCTCACTACAGATTAGTACCGTTCCCTTCCGTCTTTAGTACAGAATTGGTACCTTCTTATTTCTTCAATACAGGTACCTACGTAAAGCTCTTATTCATAGGGATTTGGCTATCGAACCAATTCGACATCATATTAAAGATCTGGCTACGAAATTTTACAATAGGATATACTCAATTAATAACGAAGAACTTGCTAACCTGCCTGATTATGATCCTAGGGAGTGCTGTAGGCGCCCGAAGGCTACTTTGGTTATGAACCCCGGCCTTGTTCTTGTTCGGTAATTCCTTTCCTTATCAAAATTCAAAATTACAATAGCCCGACTACTTCTAGTTTCCGATCTGTCTTTCTTTTTCGATCGTTCCTCTTTCTAGCATGCGATTCCCTCTCGGACCAGCTGGTTGCTGGAGAAAGGGATTGATAACCTATTCCCGAAATTCCAATCCTGCTTGCTTTCCTCTTTGATTTCGTTACTCGCACCTTACGGACTTCGGACCTACTGCCCTTTCGTGTAACTTCCACTAACTTGTTTTTTATCCCAATCATATTCCAAATTTACCGTCTTCAAGTTTTTGAATTTTTTTAAAATTATTATTATTACTATTATTATTTATTTATATAATCTCATGTTTCACCCCTTGTTTAAATTATCCATTATCATTTAAGTTAGCCATGCCACATTGGTTACTCGTACTCGTTCTAGTTAATTAGTTGATTTTTCAACTAATTAATTTATTCTTTCTCCCTCAATCATTGTCAACACTATTTGTAAACTTGAGAACGGTGACATGGACATGGACAAAAAGTTTTCATGAGGTTCCAAATAGGGCTAAGCAAGCCCTATACCCTCGGTATGGATATGGGAAGCACTGAAGCTTTTCTCGCATGGTCCAAGAAGAAATCAAACAAGTTTTAAAAAAAAGTTACAAAATAAATTAAAGAAGTTACAAAAATAAAAATAAAAATGTTAGAATTTAGTAAGTTAAAGTTAACACAAAATTAAATCAGCAAGACTTGTCAAAAAAATGTTCCAATACGATAAAATAAAAAGCAAAATATAAATTTTAAACTCTCAAAAGTCGAAGACGAGCCACAGAGGACCGCGAGCAGCAAAGATATTAAATGCTGGGATCAAATCCAGGATGGGAAAGAACTATCAAGCAACCCGTGCTTGAAAATAATCGGAAAAGGGAAGCAAGATGATAAATTTGTATTACAGAGGTTAAAAAAGATCAAGCTTAACTACTGGTCGAGAGCAAAATGTGTCCCGCAACCTGATTGGTTGACGAAACAGGATCCAGGAGCTAAGAAGATATTATCAGAGAGGACGGCTCACAATTTGACCATGAGGATTCGCAGAGGCATATTACACCAACGAGACGACACACGCTTTTTTTAAAAAAAGGTAGTAAGAGGACTTTTTTTAAAAAAAGGTAGTAAGGATGTGACTGCATATAATTAGGAAAAATGGGGGGGGGGATTAAGCGGTCTAGAAAGAATTTAAGGAAAACGGAATGACAAAAAGAAAGAAAAAAGAAATTTTAAATTAGGGGAAAGAAGAGTTGGGAGTAATCCCAGTGTCAAGCACCAGAGTCGCTCTAGGTCTACGATAAAATTCTCTATTGTCATAATCAGGAAGATTGGCAATTTCTTCATTAGGAGTGGAGTAAAGACTATTATAGAATTTAGTGGCGAGATTAATTATAGTCAGGCGAATGGGTTCAATACTTAGATCTTTGTGGAGGGAGTAGTTAGTTTTATATCTATTGGCTTTAGTGATTAGACGTAAGGTTTTATTTTGTGTGCATTGCAATTTCTGGACATGACTGTTAGCTGCTGACCCCCATACAGGTACTGCATAAAGAAGTATAAGTCGAAGTACTGTTTTGTAAAGCAGAAGTTTATTTTCTATACTCATCTCCTTCTGGAACAGGAGGTGGGCGATATCTTTTCTAGCTTTAAAAAATTTGCAGATATTATTCCCCTTATAGTTGCCGTGTTCTGTGTATGTCTCTGTCAAGTAACGCTTCCGGAGCGACCGCATCACAAATATATCAGCCTATATTAATCTCACGTGCAAAAATACAATAATAAACAGAAATTATAAACACCAAAATCGTTTGTTTAAAAAATTTGTAGGTTTAGTTAATTGTTATTTAATGCACGTGTATACATCTTTAAAATTCATGAAAATAAAAAAAATTCTTAACCGCGACTGCAGCGTTGCCTACCGATTCCAATCATTGAATGTCCGTGTATACATCATTAAAATTCATGAAAATAAAAAAAATTCTGAAACGCGATTGCAGCGCTGCCTAAATAGACTGCAAAATTTTTTTGCACGTGAGTAATTTGTATGGGACCCTGAAAGGCCGCTGCCTAGCGCACTCCCCACCGCCGAGAGCGATACGGTCGGACCAGGAGAAGGGCAGATAAGATTTGGAGGCGAACGAGAGCAGAGGCTCGCGCGCCAGAGTTTAGGAAGGAGTTCCTAAGAGCGAACGGGGAAGAGACCCCCGGAGATTGGGCCTAGCTTGTAGCTACGTTCCGAAGGGAGGCGATAGTGAGCTCCCGTGTTGAGGGTCTGAGTGACTCCAGAAGTCCAGGCCGATTGGGTGCTTGGCACTATTGTTTTTACCTTAAGAGGTCAACCGTTATATGTTAAATGTAATTGTGAATCGTCTTGTCAACTTTAAATAAATATTCGTTGTTACTGTTCGTGAGAGACTATTTATGAGTTATCATGAGTCTTGTATTGAATGTGGGGTGCTAGATTGCTATATCAGACGACTAGTTTAGCTTAATCTAAAGGAGGCATCCCACATAGTGGTGTCAGAAGTTAAAGGTGTAGTGAACGCGAGTGACAAACTTGTGAAAGCGTGAAGTGCGATCGAACGGTACAAACTAATTAAAATTGTGAAACTAATTTGAATTTGTGAAACCGAGTTAAAGTGTGCCCTGGATTACAAACGGATGGTGTGGAGATACCAACGGTAACCGGAGGACTGAGAGAAACATCGAGCGACGTAAGTACATTATTTCTATCATAATAAAGATGTCGTACTTAACCAGTGCCAAAAAGGCAGACTTATTAATTTTGGTAGATGAATTAGACCTAGAGGCCCCAGAGAACCCTAAAGTCAAACAATTGACTACCCTGATCACTACATCAGAGGGTTACGACGAGGAGTATGTGAAACCCCTCCTGGCAAATATTAAGGCTGAGCGAGAAGCTCTTGAGGCCGAAGCCAAAAAGCTTGAAAAGCTAGAAACCGAGAAAAGGCAAAAGCGTGAAAAGTTAGAAGCCGAGAACAGGCAAAAGCAGGAAAAGTTAGAAGCCGAGAACAGGCAAAAGCAGGAAATGTTAGAAGCCGAGAAAAGGCAACAGGAATTTGAATTACGAAAATTAGAGCTAATGCATGCGTCGGCGCGAAACAATGAAACAGTAGTACCCGCGAGTTCAGTTAATAGTATCAAAAGTGAAAGCATAATCAAACTCATCAATAAGTACGAACCAAACAGTGACATTAGTGTATACCTGTCCTTGTTTGAGAGGCAGATCAAGCGCGTCGACATTCCCAAAACAAATTGGGTCACGTATCTAATGGGACTGCTGCCGATGGACATAGTCCATTTAATAGCACGAGAGCCTGAACCCGAGGCAAACGACTATGAGTACATCAAAAGATTATTATTAAAAAGGTTCCGCTTAAGTCCCGAGCAGTTTAGACAAAAATTTTCTACCCACAAGAAAGAACCATCAGCTTCGTGGCGCGATTATTCGTTCGAATTAAATAATTTTCTAGAAGAATGGACCAAAGGTCTTGAAGTCTTAACATTTGAAGACCTAAAACAACTAATAGTCGTCGATCAAATAAGACGCAAAATTCCGAGCGATATGAAAGAGCATTTTGTTGATGACTTGCCTAAAATTAAGAAAGTAGACGAATTGGTAGTCAAATTAGATGACTATGAAGCGGCGCGCAGTAATATCAAGAGAGCACCAAGCCAAGACGTTAGAGTTCTAGGGTACGAAAATAAAATGCGTGGAGCGCAAGAATTTGACAAGTACAAGATACAAACGGCGGATCGTACGCGATACAACGCTGGTAATTCGAGCCGTGCCCCACCAAATAACACAAACCCAAATTCATTTCGTCGAAACGACACTGAAAAGAGTCACATCCAACAGAAAAGCATGAAGCCCAATTTAAAATGTTTTTCCTGCGGCGAGTCGGGTCACAAGGCATTTTCTTGTGCAAGAAAACATGAAAAATCAGTCTGTTTCAGGTGCCAAGGGACAGGACATAGAAGCGAAAATTGTCCGCAAAGAGAAGTGAACAACACCCTCATAAGCAATTTAGAAAGTGGTTCTAGCAAAATCCAAAAACGAGTAGAAATATTGGGGAAAAGTGCAGATGCATTACTAGATAGCGGCAGTGAAGTTAGCCTGCTAAAATATGATTTTTATACACTTATTGGGTCGCCTAAATTAAGTTTCGATAAAGTGTCTCTATTGGGTATAACTGGAAAAGAAGTTACCCCACTTGGTTTCTTCAATGCAGAATTATTGATTGATGAATGTATAATTAATACAAATATTTATGTCATGAAAGAATTGTATAATGATTTTGTAATAGGGGCTGATGTAATCAACCAGCTCGATATCACAATAACTGAAAACGGAGTCACCGTTCTAGGGAAGCGCAATAAATTCAGGGTAGGCTTTGCGACTATTACAGACGCAAGTACGAAAACAGAAAATCCTTTACGTGATCAAAGAAAATACTTCCGAGTTTCCGATGTGATTTTCATGCAACCAGAAATTTCCCTTTCCTCTCCGAAGCGGGAGAGAGAAGCCAGGCATGCACAATTTTGCCCACCCAGTTCGAAAGAGAGCAATGACCCGCAAATACCACCCCCCACTGAGCTGTTGCGCCCAGTCCCCCTGATATCTGAAACCACGCTGCAGAGGGACATGTTTTTGGCTGAGATAGCGAACGGAATCTCCCTAGAAGAAATAGACGTTAGCCACGTCCTGTGTAAAGAAAGGAAGAAAACATTAATGCAACTCGTCAACGAATATAAACCACGCAAAGTAAAAAGTACAAATTTAAAAATGTCGATAATTTTAAGCGATGAATCGCCTGTTTCCCAGCGACCTAGAAGAATGTCCTTTTCAGAGCAGTTATGTATAGATCAACAAATCCAAGCTTGGGAAAAAGAGGGCATCGTTCAGGAAAGCTCATCAAATTTTGCAGCGCCAGTCGTATTATGTAAAAAGAAAGACGGGTCTATGCGACTATGCGTAGATTACAGACGTCTAAACAAAAAAATAATTCGCGATAGGTTCCCTTTGCCTTTAATAGAAGAGGTGTTAGATAGTATTGAGAAGGCACAAGTGTTTACTTCATTGGATCTAAAAAATGGGTTTTTTCACGTAGATGTAGATGAAAAGAGTAGAAAATACACTTCATTCATCACACATAACGGACAGTGGGAATTTCGCAAAGTTCCATTTGGCTTATGTAACAGCCCTAGTGTTTTTCAGAGATTTATAAATACCGTTTTTAAAGACCTATTAAGAGATAAGACATTGACGATTTACATGGACGATGTAATCATCCCATCAGAATCTGAAGAAGAAGGATTAGAGAAACTGGAGCGAGTATTGAAGGTAGCGTCAGAATACGGGCTAGAGTTCAATTTTAAAAAATGCCAGTTCCTAAAACGTAAAATCGAATTCCTTGGATACCTGATTGAAAACGGCACAGTCCGACCATCAGCAACGAAAACTGCAGCCGTTAAGAACTTTCCAGAACCTAAGAATGCCAAACAGATGCAGAGTTTTTTGGGACTAACAGGATATTTTAGAAAATTCATTCCCCAATACTCTAGAATTGCTAAACCTCTAAGTGACCTTTTGAAACGCGACACAGATTTTAAATTCGGTCCAGAACAAAAGGAAGCTTTCCACACATTGCGGGAAATATTAGCGAAAAGCCCAGTTTTACACATCTATAGACAAGGAGCTGAGTTAGAGCTGCACACAGACGCAAGCAGTCATGGGTTTGGAGATGTTCTGCTCCAGAAATCAGATGATGGAAACTTTAACCCTATCCACTACATGAGTAGGAAAACGACGCCCGCACAGACAAAATATTGTAGCTATGAATTGGAGGTACTTGCAATAGTTGAAGCGCTTAAAAAAATTAGGAATTATGTGTTGGGCACTAAAATAAAGATCATCACAGATTGTGCAGCGTTCCAGAAAACCTTAGACAAAAAAGAACTTTCACCGAAAGTGGCAAGATGGGTTCTGTTTTTACAAGAATTTGATTACGAGATAATCCACAGACCCGGCAAACAAATGCAGCATGTGGATGCATTAAGTAGAAACACGGTATTAATGGTGACGTGCAAATATGATGAAGTGACATCAAAAATTGCAGCAGCACAAAATGATGATGACTATATAAAGGCGATCAAGGCACTAGTTGAGAAGGGTGAGAGTAAAGATTACCTGACCAGAAGAGGCATTTTGTATAAATTTGAAAATGACCGCGAACTACTCATGGTGCCTCAAGCCATGCACAAAGAAATTATTAGAGAGGTTCATAACAGAGGACATTTCGCGACAGCGAAAACGGAAGCCATACTAAAGCAAGATTTTTTCATTCCTCAAGTTAAGAAACAAATTGAGAGAGTTATTGCTAATTGCGTCAAGTGTATATTATGTAATAGGAAACGAGGCAAAAGTGAGGGATTCTTGAATCCAATACCCAAAGAAGGTATTCCGTTAGACACATACCACATCGACTTCATAGGGCCAATGCCCTCCACCAACAAAAATTACCAGTATATATTTACTGTCGTCGATGCTTTCACTAAATTTGTTTGGCTATATCCTGTGAAATCAACATCGACTAAAGATGCTATCGAAAAACTGAAGGTGCAACAGAACACTTTTGGGAATCCTGCAAGAATAATCAGTGATAGAGGTACCGCATTCACCTCCCACGATTTCGAGACCTTTTGCGAAGACGAAGCTATTGAACACGTTAAAATTACCTCTGGAATCCCGAGAGGAAATGGGCAGGTAGAAAGAATGCACGAAACCCTCATACCGATCCTTACCAAGCTTAGCATAGATGATCCTAAAACGTGGTACAAGCACGTATCAGCTGTACAGCGCGTAATGAACAGCACTGCATCAAGGAGTACCAGTTTCACACCTTTCGAGTTACTGACCGGAGTAAGGCTGAAAGATAAGACTGACATAAGAATTAAAGAGATTTTAGAACAAGAAAATATTGACTCCCTAATGAAAGACAGACAACAGACCAGAGATCTGGCGAAGCACAATATACTCACAATGCAAGAGGAAAACCGCAAGACATTCAACAGAAGACGCAAGAGTGCACCTACATACAAACTGGGTGATTTAGTAGCAATACAAAAGACACAATTTGGAACGGGAATGAAATTGCGCCCAAAGTTTCATGGACCATACGAAATCATCAAAATCAAACCGCACGACAGATATGACGTGCAGAAAATTGGTAATCATGAAGGACCAAATGCAACCTCTACCGCAGCTGATCACATGAAACCATGGTCCACTGGCTCAGACTAAACTCTCAGAGTCACGACCAACTGTAAATAGTTATTCGTTCTGTTTTGTTTTGTGTTTTTTTTTTGTATTTTCATGTTTTAGGTAGAAAGATCGATTACTGCTGTCGAGGACGTCAGCCTGGGCAGGAAGGCCGAGCTATGGGACCCTGAAAGGCCGCTGCCTAGCGCACTCCCCACCGCCGAGAGCGATACGGTCGGACCAGGAGAAGGGCAGATAAGATTTGGAGGCGAACGAGAGCAGAGGCTCGCGCGCCAGAGTTTAGGAAGGAGTTCCTAAGAGCGAACGGGGAAGAGACCCCCGGAGATTGGGCCTAGCTTGTAGCTACGTTCCGAAGGGAGGCGATAGTGAGCTCCCGTGTTGAGGGTCTGAGTGACTCCAGAAGTCCAGGCCGATTGGGTGCTTGGCACTATTGTTTTTACCTTAAGAGGTCAACCGTTATATGTTAAATGTAATTGTGAATCGTCTTGTCAACTTTAAATAAATATTCGTTGTTACTGTTCGTGAGAGACTATTTATGAGTTATCATGAGTCTTGTATTGAATGTGGGGTGCTAGATTGCTATATCAGACGACTAGTTTAGCTTAATCTAAAGGAGGCATCCCACATTTGTATGATTTTTTAATCTGATTTTCTTTAGTTTATATATTTTATTTTTGCTTAATATATTTATACATAGCATATTTATAGCATATTAGTTAGATTGTATGCATAGCATATTAGTTAGATTGTATGCATAGCATATTAGTTAGATTGTGCAAGTCGGATTGAAAAATCAGCGGTAAGCATGCTTTTTTTTCCAAGAAGACGTTATTTTAAATTATAAACTCGAATTTTTACATTTTAAACTATAACATCGGATAGAAAAACAGCTAATATTCTGTAAAAATTTCTAATATTTAAACAATGTTATGAAGCTTTTTTTATTGGAACTGTTCAATTATTTACCGTCAAGTTTTGACGGGTACTATCTAGTTATTAATATTTTTCTTCCAAGTAAGCTTACTATCCATGAAGATACCCAAATATTTCACTTCCCTTTCAAAGTGGATGAGCTGACCATAAACGTTAACTGGGGGTGGGGGAATCCTATTGTATGAAAAGAAGATAGCTTTTGTTTTACTGGGATTTAATTTAATACGCCATTTATCAAACCAGCACTCAAGAATGTTAATGTGACGTTGTAGGTAAGTATGCATATATCTGACATTATGGTTTTTAGCGAGAATGGCTGTGTCATCAGCATAGAGGGCAAGCGAA
>OU015493.1:218657740-218714893 GCA_907164885.2 Dolomedes plantarius
TTATTCTCATTTCATCATTCCCTATATTCATTTTTATTCCAACAATATTTATTCATTCCAAATTTCTATTCAATATTCTTTACTTATACTTATTCATATTTATTCTAACTTTATTTATTTATTCTCAATACTTTTCACTTTATTTTCAAATTATTTATTTACTATTCATTTGTGTACATTTATTTTGTAGGTGTAATAAAATTTTACTTATATCACAAATATTAACCATCTTCAAAGAAATTCTATTTTGATACACACAAAATTGGTTACAGTCAATTACTAATTTAAACTTTTTACACTCAGGAAGTCCCAAAATAAGATAAGGCAAGTCATTGTCCAAAACATATGTAGAAATATTTCTAATTATTTTCCCTATTCTCAAAGTTAATACACATTTAGTTGTAATTAAGATTTCACCCTCAGCTTGCCTGACCTTAATTGGAGAGCTTGGATAACTTTTCAGTTTACACTGCTTGACCAGATTTTGTGACATCAGACTAATAGTCGAAGCAGTGTCAATCACACAATTTAAAAAATTCTGTTTCTCATTTCTATATAGTCCTTTTGTTTTGTCAACCCCATGATTTCTGATAATGTTCCCCCTCAATGACAGTAATTGTCATTCTGGAGCCTAATCTCTTTCAGATTCAGGTTCCTCATAATGATGTTTATTGTCTGACACCGACATCTTATCAAATCTCTCATTAATAGAGCAAGTTTTTTCCCAATGGTAAGCATTACTTATGCCAAAATTAGAACATTTTCGACAGGGTCTAGGTGGTAAGCCTGCATATTGTTGGTGGTGATTAATTTGGTTATTGGGATTGGGTGCAAAATTTCTATTCAACTTGTGATCTCTGGGTTGCCATTGTCTGAATTGTTGCTGCTGACTATAATTAGGTCTAAACTGAGTTTGTTGATTATTATTAGGTCTAAATTGAGGCTGGGAAGAGTAATTTTGCTAAATTGATGAGGTGGGCTATAATTCATCCTAACTTGAGGTTGGTTGTAGTAATTTTGTCTAAATTGGGGCCTATTTTCAAATCTAGTGTTAAAAAAGTTATCCCGATCCCCTTGATTAGCTTTGTTTCCTTCATTATTTATTTTGATTAGCTTATTAGCCAACACTATTCATTCTGTCGTTGTTTGAGGAAGATTTGCAGCTATGGTCATTCTCATTTGAGCATTTAGGCCTTGTGTTAGGCCCTCTAGTATTAACTTCTGTGATAACCCCAATCTCTTTCCTACATCAATTTTTTTATGAAAATATTTGGTTAAGTCATCATCATATTCAAATTTCAAATTGGAAAATTCAGAGAATTCCACGCTATCTGCCTCAAAGAATAATTCTTGCAAAGTATCTTTTAATTCTGTCCATTCTTGAATGTGTAGGCAAGAGTTTATGAAAATCGTTAGAGCTTTCCCTTTGAGGAATTTTGAAATACATCTTAGCTTATGTTCATCTGAAACATTTGCTTGGGAAAATTTCTGCTCAATATAGGCAAGCCATTTTTGTAGTTTCATACCCCCCTCTGGATCAAAAGGAATAAAATCCCTGAATTCTCTCGCTAAATTATCAAGTTGAAATTGGTCCTTGCATTCTGTCCCTTCATTTTTATTTTCTGTTTTTATATTTTTTCCTTCCATTTTATAAGTTTAACAAAATATCACAATTATATACTTCAATTAAACACATGAATATAATAACATACAATCACATAAAAAAAAATCCTTCCTGTACTGTTTTTATATTTTTTCCTCCATTACTAAAATTATCAAAATATTACAAATTTATACGTCAAATAGGGAGATAATACTTTCTATATCATAAAAATCACTGTTTACGAAAATAATTTTAAAAAGTTCATGACGGAAAAAAACATATACGACCTGGTCGTGTTATTCTTGGCTTGTTACTGTAAAATTCTCGGTTGCACAAAAATTATTTTTTGTTCACGGTACAGCGCTAGGGCTTGCATACCGGCTTAATTAAATTCACACACAAGAACTGTAGTTGGAAAGAAATTGATCATATACATCGATGATTTTTGAACTGGCGGTGATTACACCCTTTGATGACATTCGTGATAAATTAAACTCCGCAGCCCCTTGTCGTCACACGGCAAAAAGAAAGTCTTGAAGTCCGGATAGAAGAATGATGAATTTAAATCCATAAACGCTGTTAATCACTGGTAGATGGGCAGGAGGGAAAAAAATATATCTTTGTACAGCGCTGAATTGAAGATGATGTAACACGGTGGCGGTGACCTACTTTCGTTTTCTGAGCCGCTAACTTGGTGCGGCGAAATTCACTAAAACACTGAACTCGTGGGAAAACTGTATCAGCCGACGATCCTTATGGCAATGGGACTTCTATGGGATGTTGTCGCAGCAGGTGAGATAATCGTGCCGGCTTTTTTGTAACATACCGTCCCGGCGGGAATGGTAGCCGGAGCCGGCATATCACAACGGGGATCAACGTAGTCGTACTCAATAATACATTTCTCTTTCCACGTCTGCAAAAACTTTATTTATTTCGCCGACCGCTCCATCGGTTTGGATGCAGCAATAGCAATTACAAAAATCCGTCCTACGTCACGAGTTATATAAACTTCACCCCATCACGTGATTAAAGGGTGTGTCTTAATGGTTGATTGGTTTAAAGTTGTTGTTGATGTACAGAAATGATTTAAAATCGTACTGACGCCACGCAGCGTCTCTTTAGTTAAAAAGGCAGCCATCTTGAATGATTTTGCCTAAGGCTGTAATAATGGAATTTAACGCGAATGCCCAAAGGGAATTAAATGTTTTAAGGAATTAAAAAAGGGTTTGTAATTTGGAATAGTAAAGTGAGGAATTAATAGTTTTTAAATGTTAAGAGTGTTGAATTAAGAAATTACTAGTTTTTAATATTATATATATATACATATAGGTGATATCGTTCAATCGAAAAAAACGTTCCCGTTTGATTGTACTGAGCTGTGATGAGGAAGAAATTTATTAATTTAAGGTCCCATTAAATTAAAATAATATTTTTTTTGTTTCTTTTTGTGTTGTGTTATACATACATTTATATTTTTAATAAAAATTAAGTTGCTTATGTGGAATTTTTAAGAAAAATGTTTGTTTTTATAAGATTTCAGAACTTAACCTCCCTTTTTTGAACTGTCTCTGAGTCTCATATAACACGATTTCACACAACACGGCATTTTCTAGGAACTTATTTACCGTGTTATAGTAGGGTTATCTGTATATATATATATGCTAGCAGTAGTACCCGGCGATGCCCGGGATTGTAAGAATATGTGTTTACCAAAATCAATTGAAAAATTAAGCACGGTATAAACAACATAGTATAAAAAATACATGCGAAATGTTTTATACATGCACATCATTAAAATGAAAACTCAACATAAAAATATACAAATTTATAATAAACGCCTCAGAATTTAGCTATATTCAGCCTGTCATTATTGGAAAAAAAAAAAAAAAAGGCCAAAGTTATGGGTTTAGCAGATTTTCCCAATAGAACCATGGAATAACTCTCTGCACTTACTGAATTTTAAACAAAAGCTGCACCTTGTAATTCTAAACTGGTAGATTTCACATCTTGTCTTGCTCTTTAAGCTCTCTTAACTGTATGAGTTGTGCGATCAGCTTCCAGCCTTCGAAATGTGTGTTTTTCAGATGCCACATTCCGAGAAGCTTGTTGATTGGCCGATATTTTTTTCCTTGGGGAATTGCGTTTATTTCCACGAAATCTAGTCCGTTTATTTTTGGTAGTATTTTAGTTTTTCCTTTTTATGCGTAAATGAAAAACCATATGAAAATAACGATAGGTCATGAAGCTAACGTTCCGCAGACGATATAAAGATAATAATATATATTATAAAGACTAGCTGAAAACCCGCACTTCGCTACGGAGTACATTCAAAGTAAAAACATCGGTCAATGTATGCAATTAATGCCAAAAAAAAAATATATATATATATTTATAACAAATACGACGATCAATGTATACAATTGATGTAATATATATATATATATATATATATATTTATTTATAAAAAATCGTAAGGGGTATTTATTTTTTTTGGATAATATCTAATCGTCTGCTGCATTAGAAAGAAAAAAAAAATATTTTTTTGTCTATTTCGTTGTTATGCACGTGACGATAAATTTGTTTAAAGTACCAAAAAAAGAAATCACGTGATCGGCATTTAATAAATAAAATTCTAAAAATTAATCTTAAAAAATTCACCAAAAATCAGGAAATGGAGGTAAAGATTCGAAAAAGATTTCATTTTAAAGGAATTTTTATGATCTTTCTTGTGATATAAATTTTATAACCCTCAAATTATTATTTTAAATGCAAACTTAAAAAAAGTAAAAAAAACAGCTTAAAAATTTATTTTTAAAAAATCTAAGAAGAATTTTTCAAAAATCTCTCTTAGTGCACCCCTACACTATAAGAAGAATCGCCATGCAAAATTTCAGCCCTTTAGGTCCAGCGGTTTGGTCTGTGCGTTGTATGTCATGAATGAATGAATGAATGAGTCAGTTACGGAACTGTTTTATATATATAGATATATATACATACAAAAAAGCAAAAAGTCGCAACCCACCAATGCAGGTGCAGAATTCTTTGAGATTATTTCATTCTTAATGTCAATGGACATTGTGTTTTTGTGTGCGCTAGTGTTACTTGCATGCAGCAGATTCTAATATTTTAAATTAAATGAAAGAATAATCAGAATTTGTTGTTTGCAAATACGACATTTAACCTGCATTATCTAAAACGTTCCGGATGACATTTGGGTTTTCGTCTTACAGGATTACTATTCAACCAGCTTTCTCGCCCGAGAGCCGGGATAGCTGCAATTCCCTCCTCCCCCCCCCCCCCCCACACACTGGGGGACATTGGGGTGATTTCTTTTGTACAGTAAATACAAAAGTAAGTTTGTACACCGGTCGCTCATTATCTCTCCCCGTGTAATAAAAAAAGGCTGGTTTTCGCAGCAATAGGTTTTGAACGAATGGTAATTTGGCTTAAAAGTTTTCCCAGGGAAATAAGAGGAAGGAAATAATTTTACTATAATTTAATATTCTTATGTAACCGTAATTTTTTTAAATATTTATTTCCAAAAATACATCTTAAAACAAACATGTAAAAATAACCAGAATTACATATAAAAATGTTTAAGTTACCAGTAAAAATGTTTAAGAAAAAAAAAACTTAACACTAAATTTATTTTTAAAAATACTGAATTACTAATTTTTAAAAATAAGTAATTTCCTGTGAGAGTAGCCAGGTATTCCTATGTATATAATAGGCATATTATCTTTTGAAATCAGTTACGTGGCCTTTAAAGATCTTTAAAGCCAAGTAAAAATACAATTTAGCTTGATATTTAGAATTTGAACATTTATTTTCTAACGATCAAAAGTGAGAGTAAATACCCTCACCTAAGGCGACAGCAATGAGGGCACTGATATCAAATGGGACTGGTTTCTGATGTTTTATTTGCTAAATAAGCGACAGTTAATTAAGACGTGTGACTAGAGGCTTTGTCCATATGGAGCTCAACTTTATGGAGCTCAAATTTATACATATCTTCTTTGCCACTTTAAAGAACGAGATTATAGCGTCAGATGGGCAGTTCCAATATAATTATTTGCATAACGGTTCGTTTCAACGACTATGTGAGAAATAATTTCCTCATCAAAAAATAAGCCAAAAAATTCTAAAGGATCCTCTGTGTCTCTTATAGAAACTTTAATTCCAGAATCTCCGGTAAAAGGAAATTTTGGTGGAGGCGGTACTTTAGCATGAATTTCACACCAATTTCTAGCTTCCTCTAAATTGTCATCAAAATCAGATTCAGAATCTGATGATAGAAATTCTTCATCTGTAGATCCAATAAGGCTTTCTTGATCAGATTCAAAATCCATTTTATACAAAAATGAAATATTCAAAATTTAAACTTCCTCTGACGACCGACTCCAAATTTGGGCTAGTAATACGCTAAGCTTCCAAGACAGCCAAAATGCGGGAAGTCTTTTGCTTCCGTCTATGACTTCAGGCAAAAGGGTCTTTTCTTCAGATATTTGCCGCTGAATGCATGTGAAAGTTTCAAGCGGAAATAGTATGGGGGTCGAATTGTTGTATCTTTCAAACGATGTGAGATGTTTTCTATGAAATGAAATAGCCTCAAAGTTTATGTTTCAGTGGAATGAAAATCGCAGTATTATCTTTATATCGATTAGATTGCTTGTACAATTTATTAGTAGTGTATACAAGTATTTTCAGTTTTTGTTTATGCAGATTTTATTTTATTTTTATTTTTATTTATTCTTTGATGTGATTTATTTATCTAAGAGGGGGGCAGACAGAAGAATAAATTGTAAAAAGGATATTGTATGAAAGAAAGGGAGTAATCAGAAAATTAAATGTAGTTAACATGCATTTGAAATTCAACAAAATCGACAATGCATGCAAGTAATTAATATCTAATTTATAAAATTATTTTAGGGTAGGTGGGGTCAAAGGTTGGCATGGGGCAAAGGTTCGCAGGTACATTTAAAAATGACCAGGAACAGTTTTAGGGGGAATCAGGTAGGCAGTGCATTCATATACTTCCAGTCAGTTGCCTCGTGAAAGCTATTGGAGTTACGACCTTCTCTAGCAGAGAAAAATGAGATAAGCTTATTTTCGTCATTTTTAATGTAATTTTTTGCAACTTTTGAGTAATTTTAAGCATCACTCAAACTCACGAACTGTTTTATGCTTATTCTTACGTGTTAGGGTGGTAAATAACCTTTTAAATCAGGGGTGTCAAACTCAAAGGCTAACTTCGGCCAAACAAACAAGGTTTAACTATAGGTGGGCCGCAAAAAAAAATCAATATTAATAAAAACGTATGTTTATTTACCTAATTACAGTATATTCAACATAAATATACGCATTTTGTTTAATAATAGCAAAAAAAAGAGTATAATTAAGAAAACATTTAGCGAATTCTTCCTATCTTATTATAATTCTGCGTCGGTATTTTAATATATATTGTGTGCCAATATATTGACTAGGCCGCAAAAATGTTCATCACGGGCCGCGAGTTTGACACCCCTGTTTTAAATCATACCTTAAGTTTTGGATTAACTCAAATACAATGGCGTCCGTTCTGCCAAAACAGAACCAGCACGAAATGGGGTAAAAGTTTGCGGGAGTCATGGGGTAAAGGTTTGCAGTGCAAACCTTTGCCCCTCATACTATTAACATTTGTTTCATGTCCTATTTTCATTAGGAACCCTTATTTACAACGTCTTTTAGTTCTTGGTTTTCAGTTTACGGTAAACATCCATCTTGAAACATGATGTCTAGCGTGCGGGAATTATACGGGAGTTTTTGTCGTCGGGAAAAATGCGCGAATTATACGGGAATTTAGCATTTTCACCTACAAATGCGGGAATTTTATTCAACCTTTTCCTTATAATATTTTCAAATAAACAAAAATTACTACAAAATAAACGAGAATAAAATGATCTAATACTCGTATGTGCGGCAGAGGGGAAACGTTCCGAAATCATTTTTCTTTTTTTTTAAATTTATTTTTATTTTTATTATAGCCAAATATTTACTGGAAAAAGTTGTTCTACTATTATTTTAAATTCAAGTTTGTTTCCATTGTTCCCGTCATTCACCTTTCATTTACAACCCTTTTTACCTGGAATTAACTAGTTAACTAATCCTCCAAAGCCTTGTGGTATAGGTACCTTTATTTTATACCCCATTATTTCACAAATTATTCATCCAATTGGGATTTATGTGGGATTTTCATTTACACGAGACTATGAAATTTAGATGGTGAACCGGGAGAAAAAAAAACCAAGTTTTCAATTCTTAAAGAAAACTTCAAATTTCACTTGGAAATTATTAATGGGCATTCACATTTTTGTAATTTGAAAATAAATTAAGGGTTTTGAAAAAAACTGTTTGTTTTTAATTATAATTTTTTTTTGTAAAATGCTTGAAAATCCATAAATTAAAAATAAAATAAATTAGTACAACACAAAAAATAAAATAGTTCTGAACAAAGACCTATTTTACAAGATAAAAGAATTAAATGTTGTTATAAGACATTATAGGCTTCGAACGTCTGGTCAGAGAAATTAGCTCTCCCTCATTAATGGACGAGTTTCGGCTAATTTGCTACATAGATAGCAAAGGAAAAAGGGGGGGGGGAGGATTTTACGACCCAGTACTGCTAGACACCCTGTTTCGTTACCTATGCTAAAAGTTTTTTTTTCTTTTCCGGAGTTTGAATAATAAGATACCTAAGTGATATTTGATAATATTTAATTCATAGAATCAAAAATCAATCAATAAATAGGATTAATGCATGTAGTCAAGTGTACTAAGTCAATTTTTTGTCTACCTTAATTTGCTTAATTTTTACGGGTTTTAAAAGATTGAGTATAGCCTAAGATATGATATAACGATAGTGTTAATATTTGATATTTTAGTTGGAGGTTCTTTAGTTTAAAAAAAATATTGAGATTAACCCTGTTCAATTTGTGAATTCCTTTATTAGATTCAACTTTCATTAAGAATTCTGAAATATCAACTATTAAGATGTGTTAATAGTTGATATTACAGTTTCAAGTTATTTAGTTTAAGAAAAAATTTATTGAGATTAACCTGTTCAATTTGTGATTTTCTATATTTATAACACCTTTAAAAAGATTACAAAATGTGTCATAAAATTATTTGAGTCAAAGATTCGCAAACAAACCCGGAAAAGCATTTCACCCCAAGTGGGGAGAAACTGAGAATTCTATTTCCCCCTCTGAGGAGGGAGGAGGGTAAATTCGCTCCGCAGCATGGCAGAGGGGGAAAGCAATTTTTGAGGAAACCGTTTGTAAAGAAATTGCAATGGAAATTGTGGACATTTGAGGAGAAAATTCATAGTGGAAGCTTGGGCCGTTCATAGAAAGAAATAGAAGATTTGCCTGACCGTCAGAGGGTTAATACTAGGTTGTTATTTTCACCTCCACAGTTGATAAAATTTGGGTGAACATAAATTTCATGTTTAAACTCCCGAGGGTGAAAACTTAATGACTGGTCATTATAGTAGTTATTCGAGCAGTTACTGTGTACCAAAATGGAATTATTAGGTTCTATGATTGCCTTTTCGGATATTCGAATGGAGTGTACTTGATTTGACGGCACCGAGGCTAAGGAATGATTTAGCGGTATTTGTATATCCCGTATCCTAAGTGTGTTATCATGAGTGTCCAAAATGGCCTGATTTTTCTTCAGGAAATCAAAACCCAAGATTCCAGAGAACTCCTGAGTGAAAGGCGCGGTCGTGACGTAAAACATTTGCCTAAAATGGTTGTTACCGATTTTATATGGAATTTCCACGCAATTCGAGTACTTTAAATCGTTGCCCGTTAGTGTTTTGATTGCGACTGATCGAGATATGAATTTACACTTAATTATATGTCGTATTTCGTTGAACGTTTCATATGCCACAACGCTGACCGAAGCCCCTGAATCAATCAGAGAAGTGGCCCCTGTCTGGGTATTAAAATTCACGTAAACCGTAGGAAGTTCAAGGTTACCCCCTAAATTCGCGTTAGAGAAAATCCGTTCCGATTTACCGCCTACATGGTCGTTCGAAGTCCTTATTTCTTGTTCCTCCGCGAAGCTTTCAAATACCCGGGGAATAACATAGTGTTGACTTGAAATTCCCCTCCTTTCTATAAAAAATTACTTCTGTCCTGTCTGGAGAGATAATAACGCGGACCCCTCGTTGGTGTGTCCCGGTTTTGGTGATAGGGATTCTTCCCCCCCCCCCCGTTCTAACGTCGTGTGTTCGATCGTAACGGCGAGAGCCAGTCCTTTGTCCTGGGGAGTAAAAGGTTGTATTATGGGTTTGGTAATTTTGGCTATTGGTGTGCTCCCTATTATAGTGCATGCAATTACGCAGAAAGTGACTCGTTTGACCACAATAGAGGCAAATTCGGACATCGTTTACGGGCTGTGGAGTTGAATAAGAGTCCTCACTGAATCGCGGTTCTTTATTTTGTGGACGGTGGTTTTCTAGGTGCAAAGTATTTATTTCTTGCGTTAGAGACTCAATTTTAGTGTTTTGTTCCTGCTGTATTCTTTGCATCTCGAGCAAGGCGGCCGTGTTGGGGTCAATTTGAGAACTCGAATTATTGGGCTCGGGCGTCGTTTGCATTGCTATTTCAACGCTTTGCGCATATTTGACTGCCTCGGCAAACGTAGATGGGTTTAGTTTTAAAACTTTACGCTTCAAGTTATTATTTAGGGCGTCCAGAAATTTTGATAATTTTAACTTTTCGAGTATTTTAACTCCCTCGTCTGACGCGAAATCTACCTCTAGATAATTTTGGGTGGCGGTTGCAACCCTATACGCCAAAGTTTTAACTAGCTCGTTCTCCTGCTGACGTAGATTGTTAAACGTTGTGTGTAAAGTCTGTGCGTTCGGTTTCTCCAAAAAAAAATTATCAGTTGATCCTTTATTACGTCGTACGATTGTTCTTCGCGTAGTTGGGGAGAACATGTTATGAATTTCAGCGCATTACCTCTTAACCGCGACTTAAGAATTGCGATTTTTTCTACGGGCGACCATTGTCCCAATGTTGCTAAAGCCCCGAATTGTATGAAAAACGCATTGCAGTCTGAATCTGGGGCACCATCGAACGTGGACACTAAATACGTAAAGCCGGGAGTTTTCGCGCTAATGAGTGAATCGGTCGCCTTAATACTATAAAGTAAGGAAAGATAATCCGAGATAATTCTATTGTGCTTCAAGACAAACCCTTTTTAAACAATTTTTTTAACATATACATGCAAAACATATAATAATCAAAATAAAGTAAAAATCATTATCCTAGAATTATATACATACACTAACCGCGAACACATAAACCCTAACATTTGAATACAATTTGTTCACAAAACATGTAGGCATGGCAGGTACAAGGGAAAGAAAACAGAGAAAAAATGTATGCAAAACACTTTAAAGATATATATGAACCTTAAGCACATTGCACGACATGAAAAAGTTTTTTCTAAGATACACACAAAAAAAAAAATTTAGTATGCCCAGATTTTGGACTAAAGTAAAAATATTATAAAATACACAGGCAAATCCTCGTCAAAAGCACCAATATATGTTATGAGGGGTACCAGAGATACCCCTTTGCGTTGTGTAAAATTAGGGAGGTGAACTCCAAAGGGAACTATGCGTTTATAAATAAAAATAACATTTATTGTACAACTAGCCTGGCTTCGCCTAGCTACGCTCAAGCCATCCGTGTAACATATTTATGTACTTCGGGCCCACAAAAGAAAAAAAGCCTACAAATGTATTAAATTCAAGTGAATAAATTCCTTTCAATTTTCATTCCCGTCGCTGCCGACAGATGGCAGCACCACTGCACCAAATGATTTGGTTTCTCAGCAGTGAGTGATTTTAGAATGAAAATATCTCTAAAACTATTGAATTAACAGCATAAGTGTACGCAGAAAAAATTATCAGTTTTCGTAGCTCTTTCCAAATATGTAACATTTATGTACTTTCATGAGAAAATAAATCCACCGATTTTCCTGTATATTTGTCGGCCATTTTTTTTTTCGAGGAGTGGCCCGCCCGGATGTGTTACGGTCACGTGATCCGACATCCACTTGTTCCTTTATTAGTATAGATATTTTACAAGAAAAGGTCAGGTTTACATATTATATTTAAGATCTTCGTTAGGCATATTTTAACAGAATAAGGGCATACTTCATCCGCTTCATGCGGCATAACCATTACGAGTCGAGTGAAATAAAGTCATATTTCTCGTAATCTCTCAAAAGGCATGAGCACTATTTAAAGGGGAAGAAATGACCAACCTGGGGAGCTTTGATGAAACAGCAGGGCAAGGCATGGAGTCGTTGTGGCACTTATATCGGAGGAAGCTTTAGGTATCGGGCTAAAAATCAAGTGGCCCTTCACTGGCGGAGGCAGCAGGATTCGGCGCTGGCGGTTGAACACGGACATCTCGCCATTTTACGGGGGCGTCTTTTCTGCCCAGGCTTTCTTCGCAGCTCGCTACCTCAATCTCTCTCCGACCCTCGTTTCTCTCACACACTCGGGGTTCATTTTTCCCCCATTTGGATTATGACTCCTCCCCAGGTCAGTTATTCACTTAAATTTATTGCCTCTTCGAGTTTTTTTTATTGGATGGCAGGATGCTCCGACATCCCCACGGTTGACCCACGTGGTACTCTTATTTCCAAGAAAATTGGATGTCCGTTGAATTTCCTGGAATTTCTTTCTCCCGTCCTGAGGAATTCAGGGGGGAGGCTATGTTTCTTGGAAAATTGGTGCAGTTCCCCCTTTTTCCAATATGGCCGTTTTATGCCCCGTAATCGTGTTCGAAAAACAAAATGGCTATGACGTTGGAAGGAGTTCAAAATGTCCAAATTGTGGATTCTTCACAACAATATCATATAGATCACCTAGGACCTTTAGAAAGCACACCAAAAACAGATCTTTAAAATTCAGGAAGAAAACAAAAAGTCTACCACCTGTGCTGAATTCATCAAACCATGGCTACCTGGAGAAACGTAAAGTTTTGATTTGGTTTGACCTTAAAGACAGAGGAGAGAAAGAATAAAAACTGTACCAGCTGCGTTTTGGGATCATCAAAGACTGTCTAAGATTATAGTGGCATTCATTTGTGTTCTTTGTTTGCTTTGCTTCTTTTTGTGTTTTTCCGATGTTTTCCCGTCATCAGGAGGACCTGCCGAGAAGCAGGAATGGTCGAGTGTAAGTGAGCTACATTTCCCCTCCTCATTATTCATAATTTATTCGCCCGTTACGTCATGCTGATGGGAAGCTTTCGCTCCATTTAAGACTGAGCTTTATTCGTGACGAGACAGAAGAAGAAGCGGCAGCGAGAAGAAGAAGCAGCAGCGAGAAGAAGAAGCAGGGGCGGCGGAATGAAGGCAGATCGTGAGCAGAGCGAGGCGAACAGCCAGAACCAGCGGACTGAGTGCAGAACGAGTGCTGATAAGACGGACTTATGTGTAATGTCAGGTGCAGGTTTAAACGACGGCTCTTACTGTTTTAAAAGAGGCAAGCTTCAATACATAATGCTATATTGACCTATTTTATAAATGTAAATGTGTACATGTGTCATCCAAGAACTTTTAAATATATATATATATATATATACAGGGCTAGATTGAGGCGGAGCGCGCCGGGTCGGCGTTCCGGTACCTCTGTTTATCAATAATTTGGAATACCCCCTACACACCCCGGAAGGTTACCGTTCCGGCACTTCTATTTCTAGAAATCTAGCACTGTATATATATATATATATATATATATATATATATATATATATATATATATATATATATATATATATATATATATATATATATATATATATATATATATATATATATATATATATATATATATATATATATATATATATATATTGCCGCTTAAAACCTTTCCCGTCAAAGACTCTGTTGCTGAATGGTCAACGCACCGGACTGCTGAGCAAGAGGTCCCCGGTTCGAAGCTCTACATTATTTTAATTTAATTTAATTCTAATTCTATTTCTGTTAGTTCTAGAAGTTGCTAGAACATTCTTTAATTTCCTGGAACGGCGTTCCAGAATATTCTGTTGATGGATAAAAGAACAAGTAGCTCAACCTGTGAGTTCAGTTCTGAGTTCTATCAGCTAAGTGTTGTGTGCTAATAAACAGCGTTGTATTCCCTCTACGTGTGTGTTCAATCCATACGACTACCATCTACTCGACATCTTTGGTGGAGGCGCCGGGTACTCAGTTCAGTCTGGAAGCAGAAGAAATACGAAGAAGCCGTAGACTTTTAAATCTTCCTCCGGAATACGGTCTTTACGTAGCCGCTCCACGAAAGCGACTCCCGGCAATGCCTGAAGGAGAAGTCAAGCCACAAACCGTCCTGCTGTCGCCAGCACTAATTAGGGAACCGAGAAAGCCGACAATTTTTAGGGGCGATCCTGGACAAGATCCAACCAAGTGGTTAAAAGAATACCTTAGAGTATCAAAATTTAATCAATGGGATGATACTCTATGTCTTGCGAACGCCTACTTTTTCCTTGATGGGACCGCCAAAATATGGTTTGAAAATAACGAAGATCTGCTGAATTCATGGGACGACTTCGAAAGAGAACTGAAAAAAACTTTTGGTGACTCTCAGCTATATATACGGCGAGCTAAGGATTGCTTAAAATGCCGAGCGCAGAGAGCTGGGGAAGCTACACAATCTTATATCCAAGACGTTTTAGGACTCTGCAACCAAATTGACCCGGCCATGTCAGAAGACGATAAAGTGTCCCACTTAATGAAGGGCATCGCAGAAGAGGTGTACCAGGCCTTATTAACTAAGGAGATAAAAACGACAGTCGATTTCAGTAAATGGTGCCAGTACATTGAGGAAATGCAGCAAAAGCGAATAGGACGTCAGAAATTCAGTCGCTTGCCGAATGTTGTCCCAATTGCCTCCGTCGACGAGGAACAGGATCTAACCTCACTGATCCGTAAAATTGTCCGTGAAGAGATACAGCGATTAACTACACCCCAAATTGAAGAGCCCCACACAGGCGTACAAACCATAGAAGCAATTGTGCGAGATGAGGTTGAGAAATCTTTGGCTCCCATATCTAGTGGAAGCTTCCGAAGGTCGACTCCCACATACAACCGCAGCATCCACTCGACGTATAACAGGCCGGAGCCGGCACAGGAACAATTACCCCGGAAAACCGACGTGTGGCGTACGACCGACAATCGTCCCGTTTGCTTTCACTGTGGCCGCCCCGGACATGTCGTTCGCTATTGCCGGGATAGAAGAGCAATTTTTAATGCTTACAGAGCTGATAGAGGAAACACAGCCCAGCGACGCATGATCTCCCAGAACACCGCCGACGAATCCAGCCGAACGTTTGAAAGAAGTCTGTCGCCTAGCCCTAACCGAGGTCGATCGCCTACTCGTCGCTTCAGATCCCCATCGCCGTATAGACGTTCCAGTGTCTCACCTGGCCGAAGAAATGAGGAAAACTAAGCAGTGCGACCTTCCTTGGAGGTGAGGCCGCCGAAAAACAAAATCCTCCCGCTGCCGCAAGGATGACGAAGAATTATCTAGAACTAAACATTGACAGTCAACCAGTACGTGCACTCGTGGACTCCGGCGCATCATTTTCTGTCATCTCAGACCAATATAGACGTCAGCTGCGAAAGATTATGTTCCCAATCAACGGAAGCATAATCCTCAAGGTCGCCGACGGAAGTCACGTCCGTCCAATAGGGAAATGTGTTCTTCGCTTAAACATCAATGGTCTAATACGTCCCTTTGAGTTTACAGTTATGCCGAACTGCAGTCACAATGTTATACTTGGTTGGGATTTTCTCGAAGCCTCGAGAGCAGTCGTCGACTGTGGCCGATCGGAACTAGTGTTTGACGAAATGATGTCAGATCCTGAATCTGCTGAGACATGGCGAGTGAACACCCTTCAAGACTGCGTCGTACCTCCGCACTCTATTGCTAAAGTAATTGTCACGAATCCCAAAATTAATGCGATCACAAACGTCATAGTGGAAGGAAATCGACTACTGCTGCTGGACAAAGAAGTTGCGGTGCCCTCAACGATCCTGACATTTTACGACGGTACAGCCGAACTCTGGGTCACGAATGCTCAACCAGAAGCTAAGTTCATTCCCAAAGGCATGTGTGTGGGCTATGCAGAGACTCTAGACGAGAGGTATCTGAACTGCATCTCCAGTGCGCATATCTGCTCAGCCGCCAAGTTGAAATCGAGCCCTTCTCCGGTCGACTATTCCCAAATGCTAGCCCAAGATCTCACGGCAGAACGAAAACAGCGACTCTTAGAATTACTTTCTGAGTTTCCTGAAATTTTTGATCAATCAAGAAAAGCCGGAACAAAAGTAAATGTAAAACATCGTATAATCACTGGCAATTATCTACCGATTAGCCAAAGGGCTTACAGAGTATCTCCTGCGGAGCGTCGAATTATTCAAGAGGAAGTAGAAAAGATGCTAGACAGAGATGTTATTCAACCATCGGAGAGCCCATGGTCGTCCCCAGTTGTCCTCGTGAAGAAAAAGGATGGAAGTTGGCGATTTTGTGTCGATTATCGTCGGCTCAACAAAATTACGAAAGAAGATGCCTACCCTCTGCCACGTATTGACGACACATTAGACAGCTTAAAAGGAGCCAAGTTCTTTTCGTCGATCGATCTCTATTCTGGCTACTGGCAGATTGAAGTGGACGAGGCAGATCGCGAAAAGACAGCTTTTATCACACCAGAAGGACTTTACGAGTTCAAGGTCATGCCCTTTGGTCTGTGCAATGCGCCGGCAACCTTTGAAAGAATGATGGATAACTTGCTACGACACCTAAAATGGACCATGTGTCTCTGTTATCTAGACGACATTGTCGTGTTTTCTGAGACCTTCGACGACCATCTTAAACGTCTGAATGTCGTACTTAAATGCATCCAAGAAGCTGGGCTTGTCCTAAATCCAAAAAAATGTCTCTTCGGGGCTGAACAAATTAAGATTTTGGGACATCTAGTATCGGAAGGAGGTGTCCGCCCCGATCCAGATAAAGTAAAGGCCGTGAAGTGTTTTCCCACACCCAAAAGTGTGCACGACGTCAGATGTTTCCTAGGACTCTATTCTTATTACCGCCGCTTCATCAAGGATTTTTGTCATCAAGCTCAACCTTTACAAATGTTGCTGAAAGGTGACTCTAAATTTCGTTGGGGACGTGAGCAGTCGGATGCTTTCGACCGGCTAAAGGAAGCACTGATATCTGACCCTATACTGGGACTTTACGACGAAAACGCCGAAACAGAATTGCGAGCGGACGCCAGCGGCTATGGTATTGGAGCAGTCTTGGTTCAAATACAGCATGGAAAAGAAACAGTTATTGCCTATGCTTCGCGGACACTAACCAAAGCAGAGAAAAATTATTCCACGACTGAAAGAGAATGCCTTGCCGCCGTATGGGCTGTTCACAAGTTTAGACCATACCTCTTCGGCAAACACTTTTCAATCGTAACAGACCACCATTCGCTGTGTTGGCTAACTAATCTAAAGGATCCCTCAGGAAGACTTGCGAGGTGGGCCTTGCGACTACAAGAGTATGACATCTCGATTGTTTACAAGAGCGGAAAGAAACACAAGGACGCTGATAGTTTGTCCCGAAATCCATTGGAAGAAGACAATATACCATCGGAAGTCATCGCCGCTATAGATTTTGCTAACGTTGCTGACGAACAAAGAAAAGATCCAAGACTTGCGGAGTTAATACGGACTCTAGGAACTGGCGAAACAGTGAAAGGAGAATTTGAGCTGATTGAAGACGTACTATGTAAAAAGAGTTTCGATCCAACCGGCAAGAAATGGCTTCCTGTCATTCCAAAGCATCTACGTCAAGACATTCTTCAATGTTTCCATGACGCACCCACGGCCGGACATCTAGGATTCGTCAAAACGTACGACAGAATAAGGAAGCGGTTTCACTGGCCAGGGCTCTACCGAAATGTGCGACGATATGTCATGCACTGCCGGGAATGCCAGCGTAGGAAAGCCGTTCCACAGAAGCCACCGGGTCATCTAATGCCTATACCGCCTGCTGTTGCGCCATTTCATCGCATTGGGATAGATCTCCTTGGGCGTTTTCCAAATTCGACCACTGGAAATAAATGGATCGTAGTCTGCACCGACTATTTGAGTCGCTATGCTATTACAAAAGCCCTGAAAACTGCTGAAGCTGCGGAATTAGCGAGGTTCCTCGTCGAAGATATACTTCTAAAACATGGAGCGCCCCAAGTTATCATCACCGATCGAGGGCAAGTGTTTCAATCAAGACTTGTTTCAGATATCATCCGGTTGTGTAACATTAGTCATCGAATGACGACAGCCTACCATCCCCAGACCAATGGCCTTACTGAGCGATTCAACAAAACACTAGGCGACATGTTATCCATGTACGTAGACGTAGAACAGAGAAACTGGGACGAGATACTGCCGTTTGTGACCTTCGCGTACAACACCGCTAAACAGGATGTAACCGGATTCACACCTTTCTATTTACTTCATGGCCGAGAAGCCGAAACAACGCTCGACACTCTTTTCCCCTTCTGCCCTGACGTGGAGAACGACTATACTAAGCATCTTGTCGTGAAAACCGAAGAGGCAAGGCAGTTAGCTAGACTACGAACCCTAGAGGCGCAAGAAAAGGACCGTCGGCGTTATAATTCCAAGCACAGGGTGGTGTCCTATGCACCTGGAGATTTAGTATGGATTTTCACGCCTGTTCGGAAAGTAGGCTTGTCCGAGAAACTGCTTAAAAAATACTTCGGACCATACCACGTGTTACGACGATTATCTGACGTAACCTACGAAGTCCATGAGCCAACATCAAGACGCCGGAAAACGATAGACACCGTCCATGTTCTTAGAATGAAGCCTTACTACGACCCTGAATTACAAGCACAACATCCGAATGGTGATTCTTCAACATCTGAAGACGGCCATTGTGAAGAGGATCCGCCTACCAATGTAAAGAATGATTACACCGGACCACAGACACGTTCCAGATCAAAAGTTGCTAGCAGTTCGGCAACCTAGGACAGCGGGACGCTGTTCTTCTAAGGAGGAAGCAATGCCGCTTAAAACCTTTCCCGTCAAAGACTCTGTTGCTGAATGGTCAACGCACCGGACTGCTGAGCAAGAGGTCCCCGGTTCGAAGCTCTACATTATTTTAATTTAATTCTAATTCTAATTCTATTTCTGTTAGTTCTAGAAGTTGCTAGAACATTCTTTAATTTCCTGGAACGGCGTTCCAGAATATTCTGTTGATGGATAAAAGAACAAGTAGCTCAACCTGTGAGTTCAGTTCTGAGTTCTATCAGCTAAGTGTTGTGTGCTAATAAACAGCGTTGTATTCCCTCTACGTGTGTGTTCAATCCATACGACTACCATCTACGCGACAATATATATATATATATATATGTGTGTGTGTGTAATAAAATCTCGTTGTCTAGGGTTGAAACATCGTATGAAACGTCGAAACATAAATTGTTCTAAACCAGTTCGAATTGATTCACACAGATAAACAAAGTTCCTCAACTTCTAAGAAATAAAATGACTCAAATAATACGATTCTCATAAGACGAGCACTTATATTTGGACAATACGGTACATTAAATAAATCTTCATAACATAGAAATACGTCATTATACTACATCGTTAGAAAACAGAAGTCATATCACAGCCGTCAGCTGCGCGTCTTAATCGTACAGAAGTTAATTCTGTTCTGCCTAGTTCGCCCAGAGTTGGTGTTAGAAGTTGGTGCCAGAGAGCGTTACCATAGTTCGGCCCTGCTGACCAGATGACGGTCCTCCGCATCTAGATCTGAAAAATTCTGCAAAAATAAAACAAACAGAAAGTATCTATTCAAAAAAATTAAATACAAAAAAAAAACTTTCTACTCTGCTGTCGTCATAATCATTTTTCTAAGACAACGTCGTTGTTGTGGTCATCTCGTCATCGAAAATCATCGTCGTTTTCATTATCATGGCCTATTCGTCGTTGTCGTCTTTAAAATCAAAACCATGTCGTCTTCGTCTGTTTTTAACGAACTGTGAAATAATCCTAAAGGTTTAATTTTATTATCACCTATTCCGGTCACAACTGAAGCGCTACCCGTATCCAATAAAGCCAAAATCGGTACATCGGAAATGAAGATTGTCTTACGCATTTTTTCTAACGGCTGCTTACACAAAGCTGAGACATTTTTGGCGCCGACACATTCATGTGAACGATGCCCAAACTTATTACATTTAAAATAATTGTAACACTGGTGCTTGTTTAAACAAAAATTACTCTTATGGCATAATTCACCGCAGTTATAGCAACGAATTGTCTTTTTGTTTATGGATGAAAATTTATCGCGGTTAGGCGGATGTTGTTTTGACTCATGACTTTTCCTAACTTTGTTGTTATAACGAGTTGAATCTTTTGAATTTTGATCAGATTTAATTTTAGCATAGATTTTTAATTTTTCTCTGAATTCTTTAATGTTCTCACATCCATATAAAATTGATTTACTGTTAGCAGAATCATTAATACCATTTATCACATAATGCATCAACGAGGGAAAATCTATATTGCCCTTGTTAGCCAATTCTCGCATAACTAAGAAATATTCATCAAAATTTTCATTATCTCTCATTTTTCTTTTATTCAAAAGATTATGTAAATTAGCTGAATTTATCTCAAAAGAAAATTCATCAATCAAGGCTTGTCTCAATTTTTGCCACGAATTAATTTCGATTTCTGTTCTAACAAATAACAAAGCATTTCCACCCAATGATCTTTTAGCCATAACAAATTTTTGTAAATCCAACAAATTAAAAAGTTTTAACATATTCTCAAAGTGATCAATCCAATGAATTATATGTTCATGTGATTCTGCATTAAATTTAGAAATGGTACTTTCGATATCAGCATAATTAATACTAACACTTGGATTAACAGGGTTTGCATAAAAATTACTTCTATAAACATTGTCACATTGTATTGAACAATCAGCTATATTTTTCTTTTCGTTTACGTAGCACTGCATTGAAAAATCATTTTTACTATTCGCTTCTTCGCATTCTGAGTCAGAAGACAAAACATCTGTATTACTGTTCTGAGCCAGCGTTTCGATATTACATAATAGTGATAGAATTCTTTTTGTAAGTTCTGGTTTAGCTCCTTCGAAGGAAATGTTTAAAATGTTTAATATGGTAATAAGCTCACCAATCGAAAACACATCGTCAATAATTTTTAATTTCTTTTGAAATTTATCACTTTCGATTTCGAAATCAAATCCTTCGAAATTCCTAAGTCTCTTTCGATTTCACCTATTGCCGTCATGATCAAAAATAAGTCTATGTAGAATTTTTATTTTATCTGATTTGAAATTTTTCAATGCAACGCTTATATCTTTTATATTATTCAACATCATCTTGGAATATGAAAAATGTTCACGTACCTCTTAAAGATGCTTGACTTTAATCCATGTCCTTTAAGTCGTAAATCGTCACTGTCACAAGTTCCAAATGTCAGTAAATGTTCGAAACACTATTAACATATAAAGTTTAATTAAATCCAGAGATCATCCCTGAAGTAAGCCCCCAAAATTGTAATAAAATCTCGTTGTCTAGGGTTGAAATATCGTATGAAACGTCGAAACATAAATTGTTCTAAACCAGTTAGAATTCATTCACACAGATAAACAAAGTTCCTCAACTTCTAAGTAATAAAATGACTCAAATAATACGATTCTCATAAGACGAACACTTACATTTGGACAATACGGTACATTAAATATAATCTTCATAACATAGAAATACGTCGTTATACGACATCGTTAGAAAACAGAAGTCATATCACAGCCGTCAGCTGCGCGTCCTAATCGTACAGAAGTTAATTCTGGTCTGCCTAGTTCGCCCAGAGTTCACAGATGGCGCTAGCTGTGAAACAGAATCGTCTGCCGCGAGTGTCAGAAGTTGGTGCCAGAGGTCGTTCCCACATATACACTGCTGGCCACTGTAAATGCAACACCCTGAAGGAAACATGCAAATAACATGAAATTTACAACATGCATTAGCGGAGGTGAGATATGCAAATGATTAGAATTTCAGCGCAGACGCACATCACTCGCGCCTGTGGCGCCACTTCAAAGCGCTATTTAAGGCTTGGAGATTTCAACGATTTCAAGTTCGGCAATTGTGTTTTTCTTGTGGTTTTTTCAAAAAAAAACGATCAATTATGCCTCGACGAAAACAGCGATCATCTTTTGATCAAGTATCCGAGTTCGACAGAGGAAGGGTAGTGGCCTACCGAGATTGTGGATTATCTTTCAGGGAAATCGGTAGTCGTGTTGGACGAAACCAAACAACTGTAATGCGGATATGTGATCGTTGGATGCAGGAGGGTACGACGGACCGGCGTGTTCGATCGCATCCACCTCAGCGCACCACTTCACGTGATGACAGGCAAATTGTGCGCATGGCAGTGACGGATCGCTCAGTCACATCACGAACCATAGCACAGCACATGCAGTCTGTAACGCATCATCCATTGTCTGCGCGTACCATTCGACGCCGTTTACAGCAGAGTGGTCTGCAGGGGCGGCTCCAGCCCAGAGTTTTGGGGAGGGGACAACGTCGGCTCTCATGGTTATATATATATATATATATATATATATATAAGAAATAAAGAACAATTAAATGTAAATTAAATCTTTCTTGGTAATAATTTATTAATGTTTTCATTTTGATTTTGACATGTGCTTCCAAAACAAATAGGTGGTGTTTTATTTAACATTGAATTTTAAGAAAATAACGGGAAATAAGGAAAAACTGATAAATCAAAATGATATTAAGAAAAAAAGAAAGGAAAGTAAGAAAGGAAAGTTTGATTCGTAATATTTACAAAAACAAACATTAAAAGTTGCCTGCCTGCATAAAAATATTTCATTTGTAGTGATAGAACAACTGGATAGCAAGCTAAAAATCCTACTGTGGTAAACGTTTTATCGCATTATATCAAATAACTTTTACAGGCGTAAATAAAAATTGAGAAACCACAAAAGTAGACTTACACGACAAAATCAAGTCGCAGGGTTTTGCATTTAGAAAAGCGTTCAATAATTTTCTCAATGTCAAGATGAATGTCCTTATGGACGTGTAACAAGCATAGTCCAGTCAAACGCTCTTCAGTCATTCTAGAGCGCAGCCACGTCTTCACTCGACGCAAGGTGGAGAACGAACGCTCAGCCGATGCAACACTAACAGGGAGAGTGACAAGAATCTTTAGTAGAGATTTTATCGTAGGAAAAAGATCCTCATCGCAAGAGTTTATGAGGTCCATAGCTTTTTCTGGGGTAACATTTCTTTGCGATTCACTGTTCCATTTGTTAGTCCGTAATTGAAGTTCGCCTCTGAGCATAAGTTTTAAAATATTCTTGTCTTGATTTAAGGCCGGTGAAAACTGTTCTAAAACCCTTTCTATCTGTTCTTGTTTGGTCTGAAAATCAACACCGTCTTCTGATAATAAAATTTTTGGCATTAAATTTCTGAGTCCAAAACATTGGAGGGTTGAATTTCCAAATCGCTCTTTTATATCTTCACAGATGTTGTCTAATAAGGGAATGTAAATGCACCTTCTGAAATATTCTTTCGGTGTACTGCCGACAAAATTTTCCCTATTAATTTGCCTTGCAGTGATGCGAGGCACTTTCAATTCGACACCAACTGCGTTAGCTTGTTTGCTAACTCTAGCAAACACCTCAGAGAACACGGAATCACATTCTCTTCTTTTTTTCTCTAAAGTAGTAAGAGTGTTTTGAATAGCATTCGATGCTCGACTAAGGTCCAGAGCAGGCATCTGTAGCAATCTGCTAATCGGAACGGTCACTTGCAAAATGTCTACCAAACTGAAAGTGGAAACAAGAAACTCAGGAGTGCAAAGTGAATGAAGTAGAGAAGTAGCTTTTGAGGATGTCTGCGTATCTTTCCACGTTGAAATGAGGGTAAGAGCGTCTACAATTTCTGTAAAATATGTGCAGAATTGTAGGACTCCGTTATGTCGCTCTGCCCACCTTGTTTCACATAGTCCTGATAATTGTTGCTTTAATCTACTTTTTATTACGAAATTTCTCTTTGCAGACATATTAAAAAATGAAATCACTGATTTCATAATGCCAACTGAGTTTCTCACATTCACTACAGTATTGGACTTTGACAAAGAATTATTGAGAGCATGATTATAACATGGTACTCTACATGCATTTGTTGCTTGCTCACTTATTTCTTTTACTGCTCCTACTACTCCAGATGACATAACACTGCAGTTATCTGTTCCTATGCCTACACACAAATTCAGATCAAGTGATAGTTCCTTGATTATCCTCAAAACTATTTTACCTAATGCTTTGCCTGATAACTTACGCTCACTTTGTGGGTCATCATCGGTTCCAATTGTGGATGAGTCATCGTAGGCGTCAATAAACTTCAGGAAATCTTCACGTATTTTACCGTCATAAATATATCTTATATTGAAAGAGAGTTGTTCTACATGAGAAATGTCTGTAGTCTCATCGAATAAAATGGAGTAGTAGCCTGCTTCACGAACTCTTTAGAGTATAATACTAGTTATTTCCTCTTCACAGCACTTAATAATATTATTTTGAGTGTTTTTCCCGGTGTAAGTCGCTCTTGACGATGCTGTTGCAAGATGCATCTTCAAAATGCAGTCCCCACTAGCAACTTTAAATTTTAAGAGCTCTTTAAAGTTTCCTTCATTCGAAGGCCCAGCCTCATCATCCAGTGGGCCATCATCCCTATGCCCTCTCAAAGGAATGTTTTGCCGTCCCAAAAACATTACAGTTTCAATTATGGGTCGTAATTTGGCTCTGTTTTCCTCAACTTGTTCAAGTCTTTGCTTACTGATCTTGTTTATAACTTCATCCCCAGGAGATTTGAACGTTCTTATAAAATCTTTGCTAACTTGAACACATTCTTTGTGATACTTTGTATTTTCATGTGAAATCAGGCATCCGTCTTTCCCAAAAAGCTTCGAAAAACTAGTAACAGCCTCAGTTCCAAATTTCTGAGCAGTTGCATTTTGGTTATATCCAACTTTCTCTCCAGAAAATAAAGCACAATACTTGCAAAATAAGCCTTGTTTCAAGTGGGAAAAAACAAGCCACTTATGATTTTCAAAATGCTGCATTCCTAAATAACGCTTGATCTGTTTACCGTTTACCTTATGTACAGAATGCGGAAATTTGCAATCTTTGGTAGGTTTCCAAGGATTTTGAAGGAGATTGTACTTTATCATATCGTCAACTTTTGAATTGATGAAGTGTCCTAGGTCATTTTCATGAATAAAATTGATATGTGTTTTTGACCCTTGCTGTGATGTTTTAGTACTTAAATAAGATACCACACCATCAGTTGAAATAGTGCTTGGATTTTGAAGATCTACTGTACATGTAGCTGAACAGATATTTATATCAGCATCAGTATTTTCGCTAACAGCAATATTATTTGCGATTTGTTTACTTATTGATGCACCTTGGTGTACACAAAAGTCTGTCAGTCTTCTGGGAACCTTATTGAAATATGAATCAATTGATTTTGACTGAGCTTTTCTCTTTTTCAAATGAAAATCCTAAAAAAAAAAGAAAAAAAGATAGACGGTTTGGTCACAATTTTGTCCACAGACAGACAGACTGACTGACATGCACACGCACAGACCAATAAACAAATAGAAATGTTGAAAATTCGACATCGAATTTTTTTGACCGATCGTTATACTTTCCTTACCTTTGGTAAAAAGTGGGGTAAGGAAAGTTATAAGTAACGGTATGTAAGCTGTCATTTTCAAGGAAGCGTTTACCCCCCCCCCCCCCAACATAACTGGATCCCCCGATAACTTCTATATAACTGGAATTATAATTTAAATAATTTTAACTACCACACCCCAACGTTATAATTTGTTAATTAGTTATACTGATTTTTTCCAGCCTTTTTTACTCTATCGATTATTTATTTTAGCACTAATAACATTTTTTTTATTTTCAACACTATCACAGTCACATTAATAGGAAATAATAAACAAGATCAAAATATAAAAGTATTTTGTCGTACAACAATTTATTTACCACGTTATAGCACCTGTTGCCGGTTTCCCATAGAGTTTTAGGATTTTTTCTTTGTTTGTTTGTTTGGGAGGATTAATCTGAAGTGACATTAAAAAGGGGAAACAATTATTCCTTTGGCTAAAACCTGAATATTTTGGATGTAAATTGATTGGAACTTTGAAATTAATTTAACGTGACATTCTTCCAATTCCCCTTTTCTAGTCCAACTAAAAATTAAGATCTTCTCCAATGCAGCAGACGGTTACTTGGACATTATCCTTACCGTCATATGACACCGCGGTTTTGCTGGCCACTTTTCTGGGAGCATCGTATAGGTAGACCAGCATTACCCCCTATGGGCCGGTCCCGTAATTTTGAACCGAGGTAAGTGACGAGACCGATGCACTTGACCCAACACCTCCAGAGGTAATGTGAGAAGTTGGAGGACATTGCAACCACGACAGATTTTACTTGCACCGTCCGCCATTAGTGTACACGGCGGTGAATTTGCAGCGACAAGCATCAAACCAGAGACGTTCAGATCACTGGCCCGCTGCTCTTGCGAACTGGGCCACCGCACCCTTGAGACTTAATATTGAAACTTAATATTGAAGCTAACTTAATACTGAAATTTAATATTGAAATGATTAGGGATACTATTTATGAAAGAACTTTTTAAAAATATTTATAAACTGACAGACAAAATTTTCATTTAGACTTAGTCCTTTAGGGTAGTCCTTCACATAAGGGTCCTTCACATAAGGGTAAAAACTTGCTATAGCATTAATCATTAATTATTATTTTGTTTTATAAAATTATTAGATTCATAGATACTACTGTAGTTTTTTATATTTCACAGTTGGTATTTTTATTTATGTAAGCACACACAAACACACACACACATATATATATATATATATATATATATATATATATATATATTAATCCAGATTTTAAAATTTTAATAAACAACTACATATTTAAATACCACTTCAAATAAAAATAATAAAGAAGTATTTTTAAATAATTTTAACATTATAAAGAAATACAATAGAAAAATAATAGTATTAAATTATAAATTACTGACATAGCAACAATTCCTAAAATAATTTTAAAATCCGATGGAAAATTTAAGCTAGTGGTATATTTGCATTTGTTTCTTGCTTGAAAGTAATTGAATATTTGAATCAAGCTTCGTAACGCGAAACCTGCGTACATACATTCATGCCGTTCTATATTGTTTTAATCTATAAAATTAAATATTAATTAATACAAGTGCTAGTTTTTATGAAGGCCACACAAGAAGATCACGAAGGCCGCGCGTTCCCCACCTCTACCCTATAAGTTCCGCCGCACGAATTGACGGAGGGTTCCAATCCAAGTTTCTCATGAGTAATACAACATCACAAAAGGACATTAAAAATCTGAATTAACACCAAAGTACCTTTCTTGTGAGACAGTCTGAAAATAAATTTTGTTTTAAACTTAAAAAGTTTAACTCCAGTATTCAATATGTACCGTAATAAACTCTTTATTTTAAAATATTTAGACGCTTTCCACTACATTGTTAATTCTTTGCCGTCGGTTGGTAGTAATGTTTTATTTTCGAGTTTATAGAATGCAAGTTCCTACAAATAGACCTATGAACTATGAAAGCAATTAATTTAAGAAAGAACACTTACCTCCATTTTCAGAAAATCATGCAGCCGCTGGCCCAGAAATTAAATGGCTCTCTCAAAAAACGCAAAGTCTATTTATTATTTCGCGGTCCTTCCTTTGTCGACGTCCATCAGACTAGCGCATCATTCCTAACACAGTACCCTACGAGTGGAACAGTCCATTTCTACCAGGATGTGAAATAAGTTTTAGGATGGGGCGCCATCTATTCGCTATTCTGTTGTTATCACAACACTGAACATCAAAACAAAGACATTGTAATGTCGGCAACTTTTGTCGACACAGACCTCCACTCCTCCCTTACTATTCTATAAACTGGGCAGAAAGTTAAAATTGTTTGCGTGTGATGTAGGCAACACATTCCGCTAGCGGAAGACGTAATTGCCTCCATTCCTCAAGTATTATTCGGAGAACAATATTGAAAAGGCAAACTGTCTGAGGGTGACAGCTTTCTTGGCGGCAGATGATCTCCAAGGAAAGACCCGTTAATGATGTTTTTTCTGTTCCAGAGAATTGTACATTTTTCAGGCTAACAAAGACCCGATGAGGGGCCGAAGCAACGGTCCAATTACGGTTAGGTAAATTGGAAAAGCATCGTTAACAAGACCGTCCATCAAGAGGCGTGATAGATGTCCAGTTGAAAGAGGGACCCACGGCCGACAAAGAGAACCGACCCTGGGGTGTCGTTATCAGCTGGGAAAAAGAGCCTGAAGGAGCGGTCTCTGGTGTCTGTTTGTACAAAATCATGTCATTATCATTACGAGGCGCTGTGGCCACATTACCACAACATGAAGACATGTTTCCCGCTAAAAGAAGCCTTCCCCTTCCCAGTGCGATCTAATATAAACAAATTTCCCTCGTTCTAATTTTAAAAAGAAAATTTTGGACTTTATTGAGAAATATCCTCTCATTTTAAATTTAAACTCATTTAGTATTAAGTCTACGATTATACAATTTTAGGCTATGAAAAAAAAAAAGATAGGCAAAGATTTTTTTTTGGGGGGGGAGGCAATTGCCCCTATAGCCCCCCCCCCTTGGAGCCGCCAATGGTGGTCTGTCCGCAAGACGTCCATTGCTTTGTCTACCCTTGACGCAGAACCACAGACGTCTCCGCCGCCAATGGTGCGATGTCAGAAGGATGTGGACGGCAGAATGGAATGAAATTGTCTTTACTGACGAATCACGCTTCTGTCTGCAACACCACGATGGTCGCATTCGAGTCTGGAGACACCGTGAAGAGAGGATGCTGAACAGCTGCGTTATGCACCGCCACACTGGTCCTGCACCGGGTATTATGGTATGGGGGGCGGTATTGGATATCACTCTCGCACACCTCTAGTACGCATTGCCGGTACTTTAAACAGCCAGCGCTACATCTCCGAGGTGTTGGAGCCAGTTGTCCTTCCTTACCTTCAGGGCTTGCCCACAGCCATATTTCAACAGGATAATGCGCGACCACACGTGGCACGCATTGTCCAACAGTTCTTCGTCAATCGCCCGATTGAATTGCTTCCCTGGCCGCCTCGCTCTCCGGATCTTTCGCCGATAGAAAACATGTGGTCCATGGTTGCTCTGCGATTGACCCAGATTCCATCCCCAGCTGCCACAGCAGATCAACTTTGGCAACATGTGGAAGCTGCTTGGTCTGCTGTACCCCAAGAACTCATCCAAAGTATCTTTGAATCAATGCCGAGGCGTGTGGCAGCGGTGATCTCCAACAATGGCGGCTACTCTGGCTACTGATTTAGGCAGAAACCACACTTCACAGAAGTCTATAAATTTAATCATTTGATACTTGGTCAACATGTTATCTACAAAATAAATTTTGTTGTGATATCTCTTGTCTTTCTTGGTGTTGCAATTTGGGTGGCCAGCAGTGTATATATATTTCCAACGTGGCGTATACTTTGTCCTTAGGACATTGACCCAATCATACCACGAATTCACTAGCATATGTTATGGGAGGTGAGCCTACCTCAGTTCCTATGAGGACACAGTACAGGAACGTCTATACCTCATTCGGGATTCGAATCACAGTCAACACCGTGGAAGTAAGAGCCAAAGTGACGCATTTGTAAATTGGCTAAATAAACTGCGAGGGGTTTGATAGATAAAATTTCCACTTTTGTAGTTTTGCTGAGGATTTGCAGCTCTAAAACAGGAACATAGAGTTTCAAGGAGAACGCACTCCTATCCACCATAAATTTAATTTTACTTCCACATTGTATAATACATAACATTTGGCAACGTCCTTCATTGGAGCGAAACTGAACGCGAGAAATGCGAAGTTAACACGCATGCGCAGTCAGGTAATCTGAAATGTTACGCATGCGCAGTCAGGCAATCTGCAATCCTCGCTTCCTTAAACTAATCGTTCCTCGAGCGGCGCGCCGAATTTAGTTTTAGTTCCATTCTTTCCTTCTCAGTGCAGAGTTGAGAATCTGTTTTGCAGTTACCATATTTTGTAAGAATTTTCTGGATTTATTAATTGCCCTTGAATTAATGATTCCGACTGTAGTTAATTCATTGAAATAGTATTATATTTGAATTAACTTTATATTTACCAACATAAACTTGTGTTTCTTATTGGTTTGATTTTCCGATCACAAACTTGTTCTTATATTTTTGATTTGTACATAGATTATAGACTTCTGCTTGATTATTCATCTTTAGTGTTATTAATTTACAGGCTACCATATCAACCTCTCTTATTTCTCTTTCGCTGTTCCTAATTTGCAAATCAATTGTTCAGGATTTGATTTGAAGTTAATTTTGCTGTAAAGTGATATAAAGATTATATGTTAAGTGATATTGATATTAATTTCTTAGGGGGTTTATGATTAAGAGGAAGACTACAACTGGAAAGCGAAACAATTAAAAATTACTGATCATTTTTTTTTGTACAACATATAAATTTTTCAAAGGGAGTAATCATCGTTTTTATGTTAGGATAAATGAATACCGAACAGTAGCATTAAAATGATTTTATCTATTTAATGCTACTGTTTGGTAACTCATCACATTAGCAGAATCTCTTCATTATTCAAGAAATTATATCGATTTCCTAAAATACGTTTGTTACTTTTTTTATTTTTTTCTTCTGTTTAGTTTATTCTTTACTATGGGTAGAAAACGGCGTGCATCTTTTGAAGCTATTGGAAGAAAACCAGATTCTCTTACAAGACATCGTTTTGCTGATTCGAAATATCGACATAATGTTCAGTATTTGCATAGCCTTTTGAGAGACAATTCTGATGAGAATTATACAAAGGTTTGTGTTAATAAAAAAAAAAGACATTTACTACATTTTTAAAATTTTGTTTTTCAACATGCTATTTTAGTTTAATAACTAATTATATTTTTATGTTTTTGACATTCTTCATTAAATATAATTTTATAAAATTAATTTTAATGGTAATTTAGCTAAAAATATTGCTGTTCATATGAAAGTCAAAAAGATGCTAAAGCAGTAGATGACTAAACAGGAAGATGTTGGTAGATATAGATAATTCTTAGACTGATAAGAGAACATCCATCTCTTAAGATTCTATAATTAAAGGTTATAATTTAATAAAACATTAGACTGGATTTTTTTAAATCATTCTGTGCATTTATTCCGTTCAGTTGTATATAGATATTTACTCTGTATGTTGTTGTAAACTGCAGTTTATATAATGGACTGTTTACAAATTTAATAACAACATTAAAAAAATAATAGGATTGTATGTTTGCATTTACCTAGAAAATATTAACTGAGATTGGCATTTTAATCAATTATTTCAAATATATAAATTTTTTGTTAGAAAATTTATTGTTATACATAACATTTCTAACTGACTGCAGACTTTTCCTTGAGCATTTGTTTATTTTAAGGAATGTTTCAAAACAACCTATGTGTCAGTTTTCAGTATTTTTACCATGATATTGTACTTTCAGCTGTAAACTAAAGTTTGTAATTAATATATACCTATCTATAGCAGAGAGAATAGGCCAAGAACTCAGATATATGCCACTTTTTAGATTTTTGATGACTTCATGATCCACTGTTCAAATCTTGTACACTTCCCTTCAGCATATCTTGTACACTTCCCTTCAGCATGGGCAAGAAATCCTGGTACTTCTGTGTAATTCTTTAACTCTCATGTCATAAAGGCTATAAATGTCTCTGTTTGCTTCTCATGAAAGTTAAAATTTTTAATGTTTTTAAATTAGTCATAATTTGATATTCAGATTATATATTTTGATGATTTTATTCCTAAAATAAAATCTGAGACAAGAAATATTGAAGAATTTTTTTTTTTCAGGATATTTGTAAAAATGTTAAGTTTAAATTGACAACTCAAAATGACATTATAAAGTTGAAAAATTATGTAAATAAAAACTCTCTCTCCTTTTATATTTTAAACTATGCTTCTCTACCCTTAAAAAATTACGATTACATTATTTTTTAGTCTTCAAAATGTAAATGGATAAAAAAACAATATTAATTTTATTTAAAAGATTTTAAAGTTAATATTTGGATTATATAGAAAAATCTATTTTTCTAGCCAAATTTTGAAAAACCTCAAATGAAAGATTACATAGTTCTAAATACCTAGCTTCCCTGAAATTTCCTTTTTTTATAAGTAATACAAAAGGCTAGTTAAAGAAAAAAAAATTTGTGTATATATATATATATATATACACATACACAGTGATTTCCACCTATAAGAATCATGTTTGTTATTACTGTTTTTGATTCTTATAAGCGGTTGATTCTTATAGCCGAAATTTAGGTTTATGGACAGGAACACACACACACCTATATATACATATATGAGATAATTTACCATAAAAATACTCTTTAATTTATGTTAATTATCTTTTATTAAAATTATTTTTTATAATTTTAAAAATGCAACTTAATTTTTAGACCTATAAGTAGATGCACATGATTATAGTAAGAGAAGAAAAAAATCCAATATTTGTTACAACATACCTGCTTAACAGTTTTAACATTTCAACTACAGGAAGGGAGCAAGAAAAATTTTTGTATGGTAGTTTGACGTAATGAAGTTTTCAGGAGGTTGTTTATACCTCTTTCAATACCAGTGGTCTCAGATGAAGATTCACCCTCTAGCTTACGTTTCACAGTTTGATAACATGCTGAATCTACTAATGTCATGTTTGCCTAAGTGATAGTAAACACTTCGCTGAAGATTTATGTGTTTCAGGATTGAGGAAGCCGCAACCAGGATGTGGGAGGTGGGAAACAAGTGTCCCTATTTTTGTGTGTCAGTGGAGAAAAGTGAAATCGGACCCGGACGGGTAAAGATGCCCCCGGGTCAAGCTAATAGGACAGTGTTGTGCTAAAGCATTTAAGGGGAAACTATTATGTTATGTCTAACAAAGAAACGGATGCATTTTACGACTGTATTCCATCCCATCTTATCACTGTTTCTTTTAAAAAGAATAAAGAAAGAACTTCGTACCTTTTGAGGGTTTAAGTGGCTTTTTTTGAAAACTGAAAGGAAAGCGAAAATTGCAAGCTGATTCTTAAAACCGGTGGATTGATTCTTTAAAGCGAAAATTTTAACATGGAAATAATACATTTGTTTTTGTTTTCGCGATATTGATTCTTATAAACGGTTGATTCTTATAACCACTGATCACTATAAGCAGTAGTTACTGTGTATATATATACATATATATACACTTTTATATGTATATATATATATATATACTGTATATATATATACACACTGTATATATATATATATATATATATATATATATATATATATATACATACACACAGTAGTACTGTGGTTTAGGAACTTAATTTGTTCCAAGACTTGGTTCTCGATCTCTTCCGAAATGTTCATCAACTGAAGCAGTTTTTCCCATATAAAATAACAGATGAAAAATTAATTCCTTCACCCCTTAGAACATAGTTATTATTTCCTTGTTTTTATGCTTTTACTTATAAAGAATGAAAATAAATGAAAACAGACTTTATTATGAAGAACTAATACATGATAATTTTCTAGTACAGAATTCTAGATTTGTAATGGCTAAATACTGGTGCAGATGGTTGATTATTGAAAAAGGAGGGAGGACTGCAGATGTTATTACTTGGAAGGGAAGTTAATCCTTAGACTGTTGAGTTTTCAGCTTCCGGTTCTTCCCCCAGCATTGGGTTATTTTTTGGAAATGCGTTTCAGAGGATTCACGTTTTGAAGGAACGTTTGTAAACACGAGTTCATTACAGTTAAGTTATTTAAATCAAAATAAATAGTCCAAAATAAGTGAAACATAAAATTTTTAAGAATAATTTTTTTATACATAAATAAATTTTTTTGTACATAAATTTCTTATAGTATGATATATTTTAAAGCAAGGTAATATGCATAAACTCACTTCACAATCTTTACACTATATAGTTTACTAGCATTATTGCCCGGCGATGCCCGGGTTGATATATAGATATAAAAATTTCGATGCATTCCATCAAAAAAATACTGGGCTGCAACTTTATATGTCTTTAAAATCTATGTATGGACTATTAAATTAATATTCAAAAAGTTAGTAATTAACAGTCCATAGATAAAGTTGCTTTGTCTGCAGTCATATAAGTCTAGTGGGTTATTGTACTGAAGTATTTGTTGCCAAATTTAAGACTTTTTAATAAAATGTCGCTTTAAAAATTTTGTAGTAAAATATTTTTTTCTCCCTAGGATGTCTTGCTGAACAAAGTTTCATCTGACATTAAAAAAATGCGTAATGATATAATTCATTTAACTGGTAAGTTGATAGAAATATTTTTTTAATTAAAATGATCAAATCACATGATATCAGATTATTTTTTTTTTCACATAGAGAATTTTTATATTATACTTATATTTTAAGTTTATATGTTATGATATTCAGACATTTAACAAAAGATGTTAAAAAAAATTATCAAAATTATAAACTTGTAAGCTGCAATTGAATAATTTTTTTTTGTCTTTTGGATAGTAGAAATCTGTTTATTAATATCCTTTCTAGAACAGCTATTTAATAGAGAGCAGAAAAATATTTTAATCTTAAGCATCTAAAAAACTGAAATATTATTGAGCTCCTAGGTAAATTTAAAATGGGTGTACTTAGTAACAGAAAAACTGCTTTGTCTGTATTATCACAATCATATCCTCCTCAATAATTCTTGCTGTGGGTTTTATATTAAATATGAAATTTGTATGCACTCTCTTATCCTATCTCTTGTTACATCATAGAGATTGTAAGAGATACTGCTTTTATTTAGCAATAGAAAAGAGGAACATAGCTGATATAATGGAAAAATATAATTTTTTTATGGTGAGTGTTGACTTGTTAAGTTCAAGATTTTGCTGAACCCAAAATGATAGTTTAATTGAATCTGGTAGAATTTTTGGGTTATGTTAAAAAATTCCACTGAAATGGTAGTTTTGCATCATTTAAGGTTCTATATTTTATTTTTTGTAATTAATTTAATATTTTGGGGATTTATGTCTATTTTTAAAGAATTTAGTCATCTGCACAACGACTAAATTTACTTATTTCATATCTAGTTTTTATCATACTTTTTTATTTACTAACTTCTTGATTTCATTTGTAGGATCACAGAAATTGAGGAAATGTAATGAAGATTTTTTGAAGATAGTTGAATTAGGAGAAATCATATGGTAAAATAATTTTTCCGTAGTCTTAATCAAAATAACAAAATTCTTAAAATCAATTTCACTTGAGGTATAGGATAAAGTGTAATTTGGGACCTAATTTCATCTTTTGATTTTCCTAAATTAAGTCTGTCTAAATTATTTCCTGTTTTTTTTCTCCTTTCAAAGCTTAGAGTTTTTAAAATTTAAGTTCCTTGTAAGTAAAAAAAGTAGTAGAAATGTTATTATAAATTTCTGTACTCAAATATTTATTAAACAATATAACTTAAGAAAAATTTATATCATCTGCAGACAGAGATAATGAAATTGTACTTTTTGAGTTTATTTAAAGTAATTTAAAATTTACAGGCAATATTTGTCCTTATTGATTTGTGATTCACGTCTAGCATAGTGGTTATTTTGCCTGAGCAGCAATGGTAACAGGATGCATCTTAAAGCATTAAAGTCATTTTTTTTATCAACAACAGCAACTGTACCTGTTCCATATGTTTATGTAATTTAATGTATTATTCATTGTTACTGAATACTAATGTGTGATTGCTTAGTATTGTTATGCATTTTGAATGGAATGTAAATTAGGGTTATTACCCTACTCTAGATATTAGAAACTTTCCTGTCTCAAACTCTTTTCTGCAGTCAATGAAGTTGCCTATTCTTGTAGGTTACACTGTCATTTAGTGTGAGATGAAGATGTGCTTGACGTTATGTATTGTGTACTATTAATATGTTCAAAGTCTCTCAAAAAGTCTGTTCTTTTGTGCTGTAATTTAGAGATGACCCCTTTCCCATTAATTGTATACTGTTATTATTTTTCATTAATATCAATTTAATTTTTTGATTTTTTTACCTTTTTTTTCTTGTTTTTTTATGTAAAAAATGGGATGAACTTTTTTGCTTTGTACGTGTCTTTTCTTATACTATTTTAAGAAAAATATGCATTTGTCATGCACTATATTTTTTGTATGAGTGCTAAAATTTTTCTTTTTTGGTATTTGTGTTTTCACCTCTTTTTTTTTTGCACAAAGAAGAAAACGAGTGTCCTCAATTCTACTGATTTTCATTTACATGCTTTTTATGCATTAAATATTAAATAAATATTTTATAAAAGATTGATTGATTTTATGAATTCCTGCATTTTCTGATTAAAAACTATCATAAATTGTAAAATATGCTCATAAAACATTACCTTGTATTATTTACCTTTTTATGCTGTGGATGTTTTGTTTAAAGTGTTCTGTTTATATTGTCTTTAAATGTAGGAGAGACGAGAAGAATCCTGTTGTATGGTGGAATCACATGCAAGAGATATTGAAAAATGTAATGTAAAATTATTTCCAGTTACTTCTGTGTTCATTGCAATCAGAATTCTTAATGTTGGATTGAATGGCTGATCAGAAGATTTAAATAATTTAAATTTTCCTTTTTAAAGTCTGGAGGGAAAAAGAAAGAAGTTTAATTAATTTTAATTCCTCTTATTTTAATTATATATACATATTCTTTTTGAAATGAGCATCATGTTCCAAAATATGTCAGAATCAAAGTACACTTTTTTTTATTATTTATTTATTATGAAAATATTTTAGTGGTATTATCCTTCAAAGAGACAAATATTTCATATTTTTTATTCTTTTAAATTATATATCTATATCATTAATAACTAATATTTTAATATTTTTTTTTTACATAGGATATGTCTTGAACTTCCATGTGAGATGGATAGGTTGAAGTTTTAATTTTTTTTAAATAAAGACTTGTAATATTTTCTGTATATAATAATTTGCATAAGCTGATTATTATTTTCCCCTGTCAGGATTGGAGAGCTCAATGTTGTGTGCAGATTTTTGTTTTATTTCAATGGATTAAATACTGTTGTTGTTGTTGTTGTTGTTGCTTATGCTCCTTGACCGACAGCAACATCAGATCAAGTCTGCTATGGGCGATGAAGGTGCGGCTCCTGTTTTGAATTAGCACCACAAGGGTTGGAGTCCGACTTGGCTAAATGACCAGTCCCGTAATTTTGAACCGAGTCAAGCGACAAGATCAGAACACTTGACCCTGCACCTCCAGAGGTAAATTTGGGAACTTGGAGGACATTGTAGCCATGCCCTATTTTACGTGCCCCGACCACCATTCGTGAACACGGCGATAGATTTGCAGTGACCAGCATTGAACCAGGGACTCTCAGATCACTGGCCTGCTGCTCTTGCCAACTGGGCTACTGTGCCCGTATGGATTAAATACTTTTTTTATTTAATTTGAAATCAGTAACTATTAGTACTGCAGGATTTTATTATATTTTAACATTTTTATGCATTATTTTTAACATTTTTATTCCATTTGAAAATCACAATTACTTTCGCTCTTAAAATGCTTCAGTTCTTTTATTTATTACGTGCTCACTTTTTTCATGATGTAATATTAAGCGATGATTGCTCAACTTATTGTCATGCTTATTCATATACAGTGGCTCCCAAAAGTGTTCGTACACTTAAGATTGTCAATGAAATAGGGGGTCTATCCATTAATTAAAATGAATATTTGAGAATGGGTATTTAATAATAGGATCTATAATCTATTCTTAACAAAACTACATGAAATATTTTGAGAACATAGTAAAACTTTATTTTTAAGGAACCAATAATCAGAAAGTAACAAAACTTTATCTCACAAAAGTCATCTTACACTTGTGAAAAATCTCTACATATTAGTAAATATTCTAATTTTTCGTTAAATTAATATTTAGTAGGATATCCTTTAGCATCCACAACAGCTTTTAAATGTCTGGGAATAGATTGCACTAGATCTTTTGTAATTTCTGCATCAATGTTCATCCATTCTTCCATCAAAATTGTTTTTAGTTTGTTTTTCGTGTGAATGTCGTGTTTTCGTACTTGAACCTCCAGTTCTCTCCAAATATGTTCTATTGGGTTTAAATCTGGCGATTGAGGTGGTGTTTTCAAAACTTGTGGACAATTATAGAGACACCAGAGGCGAACGTTGAGAGCCGTGTGCTGAGGATCGTTATCTTGATAAAAAACAAAGTTGTTTCCAATACCCAAATTTTGGGCTGATAATTTTAAATTGTCTATTAAAATATTTATATAAACTGCATGATTTATTATGCCATCAATAAATATCAATTTATCTAGTCCTGATGCTGACATGCACCCCCACACAAGGACTTCTCCATCGCTATGCTTAATTGTTCCTACTAAGTTCCTGGGATTAAGTTCCTCAATTTTACCATGTTTTTATTAACTTGCTTTCTTGTTTGTTTGTGTGTGTGTTTGTCTGGTACAAATCTTGCAATCGATTTTTAACTAACTTCCTGACTAGCTAGACATTTGAAACTTTTAGAATAGCTTAGAACATGATGACAATGCATTATTTTAATACTTTTAGCCATCTTTATTCCATATTTTAAAATCCATTACGAAAATATACGAGTGGCGTCTGAAGCCAAAAGTAACTGTGCTACTGGCGCCATCTATTAACATAATAGTGAACCAAGCATATTACATTTTCATTACAATGGGATAAATTTTATTTATGCCCACATGTTATTTGCGATATTTTCTCTGCAAAATTCATTGATTTTTTTTCCTTCAAATTACAGATTATAATTTTGAAATCCATAATTACCCACACAACACACCGATCTCTATTAGACGTCTATAATACCTCACCTCATAAAAACGCGTACCTCTATAAGACGTCGAAAAATATCTACATCACGTGGAATGGAGCTCTATAGGAGCTCCGAGGTGTGCTCTCTTTGAGATCCATAAGACGTCTACGATGTCTAAGCGGCGCTCTATAGGACGTCTATAAGAGCGAAAATTTCGATGTGGAGGGTACTCGATTTAGATATTTTAGACCTCTAAAGGACGTACTATTCCCCTCCAAAATATTGTATTTTGGATCTTAATTTCTTAATAATAAATTAAGCTTAATTTATTTCGAACAATTTGCATTTTAATAGGAAATTTTTATGCAAAAATAATTGCTACAGAGATTCTAAAACTAAAAGTAAATTTATGGAAGTATAACAAAAGAGTATAAAAATAATAGTTGTAAATGTATTATTATTTATTAAGTAACAATAATTAATAATAATAATACATTAAGCTTAATTTATTTTGAACAATTTGCATTCTAATAGGACATTCTTATGCAAAAATAATTGCTACAGAGGTTCTAAAACTAAAAGTAAATTTATGGAAGTAGAGCATAAAAATAATAGTGTGTCTATTATTTTGATACTCTTTATTATACTTCCATAAATTTACTTTTAGTTTTAGAATCTCTGTAGCAATTATTTTTGCATAAGAATGTCCTATTAGAATGCAAATTGTTTAAAATAAATTAAGCTTAATGTATTATTACTTATTATTATTACTTAATAAATAATAATACATTTACAACTATTATTTTTATACACTTTTGTTATACTTCCATAAATTTACTTTTAGTTTTAGAATCTCTGTAGCAATTATTTTTGCATGAAAATGTCCTATTAGAATGCAAATTGTTTGAAATATATTAAGCTCAATTCATTTTTCTAAATTTATTAAGAAATTTAGGTCCAAAATACAATGTAAATATTAATATTTACCACTACTTTTGATGTTATTATGATGACAATTGTCATACATTATAACTGCCAAAAATAGTGATATATATTACTTAAATAATAACAGTATTACTAATGTTTAATGTAAAAATATTTTAAAATAATTATAATATTAAATATTATAATAATAAAACTAATATTTTTACATTAAAACTTGGTATTAATGCATTCTGAAATTTAAGAAAAAAAGAAAATTAACCAAAATGCTAATTTTTCAATTGAAAAACTAAACTATTATAAGTGCATATATAATTTTTTTAATGCAATTTTTCTAATTAATAAATATACATTTCACAATTAAAACATAAATTGAACACTGAATTACCTTTTAAATTTGCTTGAAAACAAGTTTCTTCCTTTTTAATAGCTATTGTGATTAAGACTTATTTATTCGTCATAGGTTTTTGACAGTTTAAACCAGTTTTTGATGCTTGTAATGTCAAAAACCCAATCCTGCAACAGTATACTGGTTGAATATATAGATATCTCATATCTCTTTCTTTTTTCAGCCATCATTACTTATAAAAGTAACTTAGTAGGACATAATAAATTAAGTTTCAAAAAGTATATCTATGAAAATCATAATTTATTTTTATAAAAACTTTTCTGCTTCAGTTGGATTTTCATTAAAAATATCTTCTTCAATAATTAATCCAGAATTGTTTGTGTTCACATTCTTTAACATAAATATATTTTTAATACTGCAACAAAGAAAGAAAGAAAAAATGTTTAATAAAAGGCTTTATTGAATACAAAATCATAAAATTTCCCCAACACAATTTTCTTTTGTTTTGAACTCCTAGCATTTGCATGCCTTAACCAGTCTTTGACGACGGTTTCAATTTTTGAGTCAGTCACCTGCTTGTACAATGGATTTCTCCTAGCTGCACCTAGAAGTACAATAAATAAATTTTTAATTCGTTAGAAAATATCACTAGGTTTACCTTAATATCATTCACATTTTGTGAGATGGGTTTTAACTTAATGCATACTCGTAATATGCACACATTTAATATAACTAAAATATTACATACACACACACACACACATATATATATATATAATATTAATCTAAAAATGAAACATAATTTTAGGTATAAATAAATATAGCAAACTCAAAGGATGAAAACGATTTAAATTTTAAATAGACATATTAATGAAATAATAAAGAAAAAATTTGAATAATGGCTTACTAAATATAAGATGAGAAATTTTTAAGTTGCAGAAAGCTTTTTCTTTTGTGCCACTAGTCTGAGTAATTACTTCATACTAAAAAAAAATAATTTAAACTTAGAATATAAATATGAATTCATAAAACATACACAATATATTTACTAGAATATATTTCATAACATTCAAAATCTTGACTATTAAAATGAACAATTGATGTTAATTCTATACCATAAACTTTTTCTATGAACTCGAATGGGAAAATATTGCTGATCTACAATTTCACTGTTATTTCAGTAAATTTCTCTTCAGGCAATCTTTTAATTTTGTGAGTGTATATTCCATATTAAGTCTGCTCTAAAATATTTATCTTACTAAAGAGTAATAATAAAATTATATACTATCCAACAGTTCTTTGGTGTCATTATTGTATAGCTCCTGCTCAAGGAGCTACACAATATAGTACAGTTAATATAGTAGTACAGTTATTATAGTTTTCCTGTGGTTCAACAGTTACTGTTGGGAAAAAATGCAACATAGAACGACATTTCACAACAGTTCATAAAAAATATGGTACTGAATATCCTCCTAACAGCAATTTAAGAAAATGGAAATTGAAAGAAATGAAAACCACATTAATTGCCCAACAATCTTTGTTTACCAGGCCCGTGAATAAATCAAAAGCTGCTACTATTGCATCGTTTAAGATTGCACATATACTTGCAATGCACAAAAAACCTTTAATGGATGGTAACATAATTAAAGAATTAATGCTTGCTGCATCAGAGATATTATTTCAAGAATTTAAAAATAAGAATGAAATTATGTTAGCTATCCAGGAAGTTCAATTATCCAGAAATTCAGTAACTCGTAGAATAGAAGAAATATCTGTGAATATCAGAGAACAATTAAAAGAGGATTTACAAAAATGTGTTTTTCTAAGTTTACAGTGTGATGAATCAACAGATATCTGTAATGTAGCACAAATAAATATTTTTATAAGGATGGTTTTCAAAGATTGCTCAGCAAAGGAAGATATACCGTCAGTTTTGCCATTAAAAGGGAATACACGTGGGTACGATATATACCAAGCTATTAAAAATCATATTACAAAAATTATTCTTCCGCTTCAATTAATACTTTAATGTTACATTGTGAAATAAGGTGGCTTAGTAACGGAAAAGTCTTGGAACAATTTTTAGAGCTTCTTCCAGAGATAAAACAGTTTGTAGAGTCTAAATCAAAGCAAACAAATCATGAATAATGCATTAATATAATTGAAAATATAATGATAATAAGTAAACTAAAATATAAATTATACAACATGGACCTGCCACTAACAACACAATATATTTACTAGAATAAATTTTGTAACATTCAAACACTTGTCTATTTAAATGAACAATTAATGTTACTTCTATACCATAAAATTTTTCTATGAACTCTAATAGGAGGAAAATATTACTGATATACAATTTCACTGATCAAATACTCTATTTCTCAATTCAAATACTCTATTTACTAGCTGTGGTAAAGATTTATCAGCTTTTCTTAACAATTTCTTAATTTAACATATTTTGTTATATAGTGTTTCGGGTATGGTAAAATAAGAGGAATTTATATTTTGAGAAAACTGCAAAAATAACTTTTACCTTACTTTTTTTGCATTATAAACAACAAATTGTGCATTAAAATGCTCCCGTTTTGTAAAATTCCCCTTCTTTACTTTCCAAAGCAGTAATTTTTTGTCTTTCTAGCTGCTCTCAGGAATTTCCTGCGTGTCTTTGATTTCATTTGACTCTGAAGTATTGAGTTATGAATTCTAAGACTATCCAAAATTTTATAGGTTTTCAAATTATATTATTTATGCTATTCTTTCGGGTTATTCGTGCTTGAAGCACAGTGAAAAAGTGCAGCTATGACATTTTGTTGCATTCCAAAGCTTTGTAAGCTGTTTTAGTCAGTGTATGTAAATTCAACGTTGAACATAATTTATATGCTACAGCAAAACCTTTATCAATCTGGTGCATGCCATACACTAGTCTGGTATTTATTTCAGAATTTACATTTTTTTTTTTTTTTGAAGATGCCAAACCTTTATGGAAGTCTCAGTTTTTACACTGAATATAAAAATGTGAGCACAGCCTATATCTTGATTCCTCACATAATGTTTGTTTATCTGAAAAACAGCTTGGACAGCAGAGTTATATTTAAAAGAATTCCATTATCCAAAATTCTAAAACCACTCATTGAACCACAGTTTTCATTTGTTGATATAGAACTAGCCGTCTGTAGCTTTGAAAAACTGGTAGAAAAACTTTGGTAATCACCAACATATGCAGAATTATGCATTTCACTTTCAACAGGACTATTATTTATTTGTAAATTTATTACCATAAAACTTACGTTTGCGTTTTCTAGAAGTACTTTTTGGCATTTTCGTTGAAAAAAAACTAAAAATATCGAGAAAAATAAATGGATTTAGTGACTTTTAAATGATTATCAAAGGGCAAACTCGTACGTAAACAATGATTTGGAATGCACAGTTTAATGCCAATTTCTAAAACAAAATTCCGTAAATAACGGCAGATGTAATTCGTAATATTATTAAGATGCTTAAAAAACTATTTTTGTGTTTTTATGTGCGTATATAATCAGTTTTCCTAACAAAATCATGAAAAACAGCAATGTAAACAAACATTTTTGCTTACTTCTGGTTTGCAGAAACGTACTTTCAGTTGTAAAATTTCACAGCCAAGCAATATTAAAATACCTAAAACTTGGGTTCTAGACAAGCTAGAAACAATATTCAAACAGATTTTGAAAGTAAAAGATCATTCATAAAATAGCAAAAATAAAAAATCAATATTTTGACAGAAATTGACGTTTCAAAGGTGTCATTATACCTTAAGCATAAATTATTTAAGAATTAACACTTACCTTAAAACAAATAAAGGAAGTCGATATAAACTTGTTGAGCAAGGATATCCGCAATATTCCGATGTGATTATAGATCCAAATTAAGCATTCAGGTGCACTCGGTAACAAAGAACACAGTAGCGGTGTAGTTTGTTCATCATGGCGCTTTGTGACGGTGCTGGTCTAAAAGAGCTCCATAAGATGTCTATATCAGTATCTTTTATAGACGTCGACAGTAGAGACTTCATCTATTAGAGATCGAAACTTAGATGACTTATAGATGTATATAATACGTCTTAGATCTCTAATAGACGTCGAAGTGAAGTACGACTATTAGACATCTATTTTTTCATCTTATAGAGCTCTATATTACGTCCTGGATGTCATGGATGAATTTCGAGCTCTAATAGATGACCATTAGCTCTGTGTGGTTGTGTGGGTAACTATGGAAGATGCGAAATCGTTTGCAGTTCATGAAGAAGCTGCATTTAAATTACATTTCTTTTTTTTTTGAATGAAAGGAAGGTGGATTGGTTATTATATTGTTGTAATTATTCGGGTAATGGGTTTATATATGTTATTCAATAAATAAATGTTTGAAAATTTCTTATAATTGCTCTCTTTATTACACATTTCATCATTTTCTTTCAAGTTGATGGAATAATTCATTCAAAAAATTTTAAAGAATATTTATTAATACATAGAATTGTCAAGTTTATATGATTCAACAGAATTTAAAAACATGGTATATAAAAAGTCTTTTTATCTTGTAATTATTTCTTCTCTATACAATTATACGCCCATCGGAACCAAAAATGTTAAACTTGCTTTCATTGGCAAATAAGACATTATTCCAATACGTTTGGGGCTTATTTATCATTGATAGTGCGAAGGAAAGCCTAAGCTTTCTGTTTTTCTCACTCATAAAAAAATTTTCTACGGACAGAACGCCCATGTAATCCAGCTGCTCTGAGAACTCGTCGAACAGTTTCAGGTGAAATTGAAGTAGAAAATGTTTCATTAAATTCTGCAGAAACTTTTACAGCACTCAAACGGGGATTTTTCACAAATTTTCTAATTATAAATCTCTGATCTCGTTTTGTCAACTTTGCCAGACGACCTTTTCTTACCTTGTTTTCAATCCGATTTTCTTCTTTAAAGCATTCTGAAATTTAAGAAAAAAAGAAAATTAACCAAAATGCTAATTTTTCAATTGAAAAACTAAACTATTATAAGTGCATATATAATTTTTTTAATGCAATTTTTCTAATTAATAAATATACATTTCACAATTAAAACATAAATTGAACACTGAATTACCTTTTAAATTTGCTTGAAAACAAGTTTCTTCCTTTTTAATAGCTATTGTGATTAAGACTTATTTATTCGTCATAGGTTTTTGACAGTTTAAACCAGTTTTTGATGCTTGTAATGTCAAAAACCCAATCCTGCAACAGTATACTGGTTGAATATATAGATGTTAAACTTGCTTTCATTGGCAAATAAGACATTATTCCAATACGTTTGGGGCTTATTTATCATTGATAGTGCGAAGGAAAGCCTAAGCTTTCTGTTTTTCTCACTCATAAAAAAATTTTCTACGGACAGAACGCCCATGTAATCCAGCTGCTCTGAGAACTCGTCGAACAGTTTCAGGTGAAATTGAAGTAGAAAATGTTTCATTAAATTCTGCAGAAACTTTTACAGCACTCAAACGGGGATTTTTCACAAATTTTCTAATTATAAATCTCTGATCTCGTTTTGTCAACTTTGCCAGACGACCTTTTCTTACCTTGTTTTCAATCCGATTTTCTTCTTTAATGCATTCTGAAATTTAAGAAAAAAAGAAAATTAACCAAAATGCTAATTTTTCAATTGAAAAACTAAACTATTATAAGTGCATATATAATTTTTAAACTTGCTTTCATTGGCAAATAAGACATTATTCCAATACGTTTGGGGCTTATTTATCATTGATAGTGCGAAGGAAAGCCTAAGCTTTCTGTTTTTCTCACTCATAAAAAAATTTTCTACGGACAGAACGCCCATGTAATCCAGCTGCTCTGAGAACTCGTCGAACAGTTTCAGGTGAAATTGAAGTAGAAAATGTTTCATTAAATTCTGCAGAAACTTTTACAGCACTCAAACGGGGATTTTTCACAAATTTTCTAATTATAAATCTCTGATCTCGTTTTGTCAACTTTGCCAGACGACCTTTTCTTACCTTGTTTTCAATCCGATTTTCTTCTTTAAAGCATTTTATCAGATACTGCACAGTAGAATGGGATAAATTAAGTAATTTAGCAATATTCCGAACTGATTTACCACTACTATGATGAACAATAATAAATTTTCGAATGCTGTTTGTTGTTTCTTTACGACTACGATCCATTTTTAAATAATAAATAGAATATTACGGAATAGGTAAGCAAAAATTAAAGCCAAATGACATTTTAAATGTCACCACAATTTAAAAATAAAAATAAAGTACAAGATGAAATTTAAATTATGAATTTATCCGAAAATATTTCAATGTATGATGACTTTTGTGAGATAAAGTTTTTGTAGCTTTTTAATTACTGGTTTGTTAAAAATAAAGTTTTACTATGTTTTCAAAATATTTTATGTAGTTTTGTTAAGAATAGATTATAGATCTTATTATTAAATACCCATTCTGAAATATTCACTTTAATTAATGGATAGACCCCTATGTCATGGAAAATCGTAAGTGTACAAACACTTTTGGGAGTCACTGTATATACATAGACTTCTGGAGAGAGCATTTTAGCATTTACTTAATTACCAAAGTTTCGAATTTATTTTTTTAAAATTATAAAGTTTTTGATATAGCAATGGGGCATACATAAATGTGAGGTTGTTTCTAAAATTTATTAACATATTTTAATAATCGTAGGTTGAGAAATAAGAAAACTTAAAATAAATGTAAATTCTCTTTCTTATAGAGGGAAGAGAGAGTTTTTCTTTCTATTTTGGACATCCCTGTGCTGTCTGTGGGTGACGTTCCAAAGGAACGTAAAACTAGGTAATTCTGTTTCTTTCTTAGCACATAAACTCGAAATGATATGTCAGATACTGTAGCCTATCATACTTAAATGTGTATGCTAGTAAATTCCTTCACACAGTTTGATGATTCCTAAGAACTTGAAACAGAAAATATTTTTTAAAAATAGGGTGTGCATATATGAGACATTGATTAAACATGTATTATTTCCCATTGGAATCTTAACTTTTTTAAAAACAATTTATATATTTAATTTCCAAGAGCTTGAAAGGTACTAAAATGCTTTCACAACTATTATAATAGTCTTGACATAATGATAAAATACTCAAAAAATATTAAATTTCTCTGCGATTCTTTTATATTAAATAAAGAAATGATTTATTGTGTGGAGTAAGGTTCCATCTCTTATACTTTTTCAAACGAATTGCAGAATTTATATTAATTATTTCTTCACTGAATAGGGAACAATTGTAGAAATAAAATTTTTCAAGTCTGTTCCAATTATTTCAAGACTGTTATAATATTTATGAAAGTATACTGTTGTGGATGTTATTACTAATGCTCCTATCCACATAAATCCTAACCAGGTTTGGGGTGATATCCAGTGGGCTTCCTCCTCTTGTCATTACAAACCCCACAGAGGTATTTTCAGACCGACAGATTGAATACACCTATACTCAGTTTACACATGAGAGCATTTAGTGGCACTTGGCAGAATTAAAACCGAGCACCTTTGGTGCCACTACATCTTTCCAAGTCAGGAATTAAAACACAATGCATTAAAAAAAAAAGGACAATAATCCAAGGTAAAATAATGTGATAAATCAATATCTCATTCATGCACACCATACATTTTTACTCTTCATTCATGATAATCCAATAGGGCTGGTACCAGTGGCGTAGCTAGGGGGGTGCGGTCCGCACCGGGCGGCACATATTTTGGGGGTGGCATATTTTTATTTAGTATTAGTGTATAATACCATGCAACCTGCTAAATGAAGAATTTGAATGTCAAATAAATGACTTTATTGACATTGATAAAGAACAGTTTTTATGACTGTACCTTCACTACAAGAAGACGCAAAACGTTGGAAAGACGGGAAGGAAGACCCTCTTGATCTACTAAAATTTATTCAACAGTATAGATTGGAAAATTCTGTACCCAGCATTGTAATTTTGCTAAGAATTTTTTTTAACAATTGCTATCAGTGTCGCTAGTTGCGTATAGAGCTTCTTCAAATTGAAGTTGATAAAAATTATATTCGTTCCACAATGAGAGATTTAGACTACAAAATCTTGCAATATTGTCTATAGAACAAGAAATTACAAATAATATAAATTTTGAGAGCATTATACACGATTTTTCTACTATGAAAGTTAGAAGAATAAATATATAAATGTTTTGTGTACATACACATATGTGTACAATTTGTTTGTTTATACAAAAGAAATGAAATTATTTATTTTTATTTATAAATATAAAAATATAAAATAAAACATATTTTATGGAATTTTTTTTATAAATTAGGTATATGTTTTGTCTCATAGATGGGGAAACTGCGACATCCGTAAGTTTCTTGTGGTCTTTATAAAAGTTGCATTTATAGGTATATCAACTTAAGCGACTTCCTTTATTACTGCCTAATATAAATATGGCATCCAATGGTAAAAAAGTTCCCCTCCTATAGTTTGTCTCAATTTCAATTATTTATTTATGTTTATTAATTTATAAAAATCACCAATTGATTGACTTAGAAAGGACGGCAAAAGTTCTAGCTACGCCACTGGCTGGTACAACCCTTAAAAGTTCTTTAGAAGTCCTTATTTTCAGTGTGTTTTTAAGGACCCTTAAAAAGTACTTATTTTTGCATCCAAGGTCCTTAAATTTTTTGTGTTTACTTGCTGGTTCTCAAAAAGTACTTGCTTTCGAGTTGAAGTACAAGAATTTTCAGTTTTAGCGCTGTCGACGATTGCCTCTATTAAATTTTTTTTCTTTCATCATGTATATATATATATATATATATAAAATGGTTTACTCTCATGATTCACTGTAGTGCTGCTTACCAGTGTTCATTTGTGAAGTTAGGTTCAGGTATTATCAAACTTATTGTAGAAGTAGGTTTGGAATAGGATTATTAAGAATTTAAAATAATAATTTATATGGAAGTTATCATAAGGTTGTATGGGATCCTAAATGTCAATTCAAACAGTCTTTGAGGTCCTTAAAAATGCCACCTCAAGAACTCCTTATTTTTGATTTTGGATAATGGGTACAAATCCCGTCTCAGGTTATCTACCCAACATTATTTACTAAATGTGCATTTCAGCCATTCAATGACAAAAAAAGGTTAGTTTAACTTTGGTTACCCATTCTTTTACTCCATGTAAGATCTGTGGGGTATCACCTGTCATGTGGAAAGCTCTCAATGACTCTCATAAGAACTTTATCCTATTGTAATGCTTGTTTTTTTTCCCATTTAGCTTTTGCATTTGTTATACATTTTAGATATGAGTTCTCTAAAATGTCAACTAAGGAATTTAAAATGGAAGTTTGGGGACTCAACGAACTGGACTGGGAATTTTATTATAAAATGTCAGGGATACCCCGAGATGTGTTCAGAACTGAACAAGAGACCACAAAATGAGGAAGGAATAGTGTATGCCTTTGAATCATTTACATAATTTCCACTTTGAGTATAAGATGTGAAGATGACAGCTATTGTGATACTTTTTAAAGTACCAATTTTCATTTGCGATCTAGCCATGACTGTCTCTGACAATTTGAAATTATTAATTTTTCCTTTTATGCATGTGGCATCTTTACTGAAATGTGTATCTTGTCATAGAATCATTTTATGTTTTGTTTCTATTTGGGATGCAGGATTCGTTCGGCGTCTTTAAGCAGATTCTAATGAAAATTCTGGAAGACGTCTCGATACTAAAAGAATTGGAGTGCACTCTCATATCAAAAACAGGATGAAAATAATTTTATGCATCTCTCTGTTTATTCTGTCAATGAAGCAAACATGCATTTTTGTTTCTAGGAAATTTAAATATGCATTTTGGTTTTTGTTATTGAGATTCAAATATTTATGAGTGTATGTCTCTGTTATTTTTTAATTTTTTATTAGAAATTTTATATCTCTGTTTGTTGTAAGATTTTTAGCTTTTGTTATTTCTATATAACAACTTGTATTCATTCTAAATGTATACTCTTTTTTGATTTTATGACAGCTGTCAATTTATATTGTACTTTTATAAACTGCCACGTGTTTGTATTCTAGCATTTGATTTCCCTTGTCATGTTTCCCTTTCAAGAAGAAAAGTGCAATGTTAGATGTCTGCAAATTTTCATTAAAAGCAGTATGAAAAAGTAATTGTTATGTGTGTGTGATCATTACAAATAAATAAAAGGGATTTAATTGAATTAACTAAAAAGATTTTAAGACATTTTCCAAAACTTTTTTTTGTTTGTGTGATGGAAAGTGCACCTGAAAATGGCTGCTTGTTATGCTTGGAATTATGTTTCTAATAGATGAAATGACTGCTGTCCATTTTTACCATGTTTTTATTAACTCGCTTTCTTGTTTGTTTGTTTGTTTGTTTGTGTGTGTGTGTGTGTTTGTTTGTCCCTTACAAATCTTGCAATCGATTTTTAACTAACTTCCCGACTAGCTAGACATTTGAAACTTTTAGAATAGCTCAGAACACGATGACAATGCATTCTTTTAATACTTTTAGCCATCTTTAAGCAGAATTGAATTCACTCTCGGTCAATTTTGTTATGTAGGCTGGTGCAGCCATCTATCGGCTGGGACGGGAACGAAAAGTTAAACGCAAGTTAACTTCCAATTAACTTCATTTTCTTTCAAGTTGATGGGATAATTCATCAAAAAATTTTTTAAAAAGTATTTATTAATACATAGAATCGTCAAATTTATATGATTCAACAAAAAATTTAAAAACAATTCAACAGAAAAAATTCAACATATACAAATTCTTAGGTGTCCAGTCGTCATTGCCTGTTGGCCAATGAAGCCAACGTATTTCCAATTTTCATCATAGCTCATGTCAGTCAACTTAATACGCCCCTTTTCATTTCTGACTTCCAAAATATATTTTCCTCTAGAGTTGTGTTCCATCCAAGGCTTTTTTTTTTAAATGCGAAAATAGAAGTGTGCCTTCAGATATGTCATCTTTGATAACTTTTTCTTTTAAAGAAAAATATTATCAAAGATGTGTTGTTGCTGCTTATGCCACTTGATCGACAGCAACATCAGATCAAGTCCCGAAGGCCATGGGAGATGAAGGTGCGGCTCCCATTTTGAATTAGCACCACAAGGGTTGGAGTCCGACTGGGCTAAATGACCGGTACCGTCATTTTGAACCGAGTCAAGTGACGAGACCGGAACACTTGACCCTGCACCTACAGCGACAAATTTAAGAATTTGGAGGACATTGCAAGCACGCCCTATTTTACGTGTCCCGGCCACCATTAGTGAACACGGCTGTGAATTTGCAGCTACGAGCATCGAACCACGGACGTTTCAGATCACTCGTCCGCTGCTCTTTCCAGCTGGGCCACCGCGCCCTGGTCAAAGATGTACGAAAGTCTATTTGGTGTGTTTCCCGGATTGTTGCTAACAAAAAGTATTTTTCTCTCGAAAAATGCTCTCGATACGTATTTCTCATGTTGTTATCAGAAATATTACAAAAGCCGTAAAATGACTGTCTCAAGCATTTGTAAAATGGACTACACTGTACGATATTATACGCATATATGTTTGCACCCTAATACTCATTATTTAAAAAACTTTTGATATCGGTATCTATAGTAGACAATGAATAACGGACACTTCAATTCTATAGGATTGAGACAAGACTTCGAAATGTAACTGAACTGAGGGCCTGTTCACATAGAATCCGTCAGCGTTACTCGTATTGAAATACATTTAACCCAGTACAAACCTGCAAACGAATAGCCACGAAACTGTTAAGGTCTGTGATTGGTTTGAAATATGTCGATACAAGTGACGCTGATGGATTCTATGTGAACAGGCCCTAATGCTTTCAAATACTTAAGCTGCATTCAGACTACGCTGACGTGACGTGTTGACACGCGCTGACCACAACGTCAGCTGACATGGGAAAACGTCAGCGTCAGGCGGTGTGTGCACACTAAGCTGACTGGTCGTGTCGTGACGAATTCACGTCCATTGTTGTTTGGTTCCCACAAGGTGCATATCGTTGCGGGTGGACCCTATAAATAGTGGCCGATTGATTTATTGTCGCTGATGAGGCTTTCACATTAAAAACATACTTGATGCATCTGTATAGCAAGAATTCAATAAAGAGCGATGAAAAAATACTTCGTTTCTCCTGAAGGGGCTGCAAGCTGTTAATGGCAATGGGAGAGCATTCATAAAGGCAGAATGGCCCATTAATATTTTTTGTAAACATTTTTATTACTGTTTTTTATTAAAAAAATTTATCATTTTGGTTGCTATAATTTTGAGTTATTAAAGAATGTAAATAAGTAACCTGTAGTGAATTTTTTTCTGCCTAGTATTCAAATAATTCAAATACTAAGTACCCAAGTAACACACACCGTTGGCCCAACCGCATATTTTCGTGGCATCGTTGGGGAATGGTTACCGTTGGCAGAAATTCCAGAAATTCAGATGGGCCAACTGCAAATGAAAGCGGTTGGGCCAACGGTTACAAAATATGGTTGGCCCAACTGCAAATGGAAGCGGTTGTGCCAACGGTTACAAAATGTGGTTGGCCCAACTACAAATGGAGGCAGTTGGGCCAACGGTTATAAAATATGGTTGGCCCAACTGCAAATTAAAGCTGTTGGGCCAACAGTTACAAAATGCATTATTCACTACGACAGAAACTGGTTTGGCGAAATGTTTGCACGTGTGGAGAAGAAATGAACGGTAAAAAGAAATGGATGTCGGCCATTCCATGTTCCACGTGATTGTAATATTACGAAGAATTCCAGAGTAAGTATATTATTTTATTAGTAATATACTTTTATTTAGTAAACAAAATGATGTACTTGGCTAATTAGTAGCATCAAGTAGTTTTCTAAAATGCATAGCAAAATGAAGTGTAACTTGGTAAATTTAAGTAAAATACTTTGTTAAACTTCTATAAAAACAGCCAAAGCTTTCCTCAATAAATTTAACTACTGTAATTGTATTTGCTGTTTCTCTATTTTTAGAACACAATAAGTAATCTGTATATTTAGAATCCTTTATAGAATGGTTGTATTTAAACTTTTTGAAATCATGGATCTGTTTATGTTATTTATTTTAAATGGTTGAGTTACTTTAGTTAATCGGATCGTTCAGAAAGTTTTAAATTGAATAGTTGACCAAATTTGGTGTTTACTTATGATTCTTACCTTGTACTTTCAGTAAGATTATTTCTAACTAGAGTATTTATAATAAAAACATTATGGTAAACTTTTATTTATGCTCAAATTTCTGTTATTAAAGTTTACTGAACATTTTATATAAGAAGTTGAATCTTTTATTCTAAGTGTATTTAAGTTGTTTATAAGTTTATATCTCACAGTTTACTTCATAAATTTAGAAAACCTACTCTATTAAATCGTCAAATTTATAAAGAAGCGTCAGTTAATCACTAGCTTATGAATACAAGGATAAAATACAATTAGCTGTCTGCTTTGGTGAAATTTCAGTAATTTTTCTCTCCTTACTATTAACTTTGCAATTGTATTTTATTTGAGTTTAAAATAATTGTCTGTCTCAGACTCGAACAGGTATTTAATGTTAAATATTTTGTTTGAAAGTAAAATATCAATACAAAGTATTTATGAAGTATGCAGATCACTCATTAAAATAATTCATTTGTCTTTAGCATCTGATTATCTGCTAGTTATTGTAATATTTACATTTTAAGCAATTTTTTGACAATATACTTAATCAAGTTTGTACATAATATTAAGGACTATTTATGAAGTAAGCTGATCACTCATTAAAATAATTCACTTGTCTTTAACATTTGATTAGCTGCTACTTATTATAATATTTACATTTTTAGCAATATTTTTGACAATATATTTTATAAAGTTTGTACATAATATTAAAGACTGTATTTTGACAATCCCATGGTATATGACTTATTTTTCTATTTTTAGCTGTCTATGAGATCATGTATTCAAGGAACTGGTATGCAGCATGTGATTCATATAGAAAAATCAAACGAAATAAGATTATGAATTGGAAATTCTGGAAATTTTTATTTGACTACCAGTCTTCATCTCATTAGTACCATAGATGAAAGAATTGGAAGTGTAGTTATCATCTTATGATTGATTGAATCAAGGTAAAAACTTGCTTTGAATTCTTGGCCTATTTGTATAAACTGAAGTCTTGTTCCTCACTCTTTTTTATTTTCCCTTGTTTCCTACTAGTATTATTTGATTCACTTTATTAAATATGTATTTTTAAATCATTATGTTAATGTGTTTTAAATTTTTAGTTATATCTAATTAGTACAGTATTTTATGCAGTAGTTTATGCAGCCTTGTGCTTAGTGAGTATCTAAAGCCAGATTTAAACATGTCGCTGAGCATGTACAGAAAGCAATTTTAGATTATAAATTATCGCTAATTAATAGAGATTATGGTTACAAAAACCATATTTGACACATCTATAGATTAAAATCTTTTTTTAAAGACCAAAATGAAATAAATTGATGCAGTAGTTTTCTCTCCCAGACAGCCCAAAGAATCGGTCTGGCTTAGCAACTTAAATATATAGATACTGTGATGTTCAGTAGATAGAAAGGCATTTGTAGTGTTGATATTTTGTACAAACATTTGTATTTTTTTTTTTATATTCATGGAGTTTTATAAATATTGTCTAAAATTATTAAAGTGTTGGTTTTTTTTTTTTGAAAGATATTGTGCTAATAAAAAGCTTTGTGTTGACAAACATACATTTACAAACTGTTGGGCTTTTGATGCTACAGAATTAATTTGACTTTTACTGAGAAAATATTGTTTACTGTGTGGTTAAGAGAAGGAAAATTTCACCTTAATTTTTTCAATGTTGTATTGGTAAAATGTATGTGGAAATTAATCTTATCTATCATATACTATAATATCTTATTTTTCTAATTTTAATTTGGTTCAAATATTTCAAATTATTCTTTAATTTTCTGCTCTGTTAATTTATGAAAATAAACTTTGCTAAATACATGCAAGCAGTTTAAGATGATTAGTTCCTATAATGTAAAGAAATTTCTGCCAATAGCTCTTGATATTTTAATTTTTCATGTCTAAATTTTAAGTAAGTTTTCAGAGAGTTGATATATTCATGTAAATAAATATGTACTAAAATTATTAAAGATCTGTGCAGTGTCTAATTTGTCTCTGATGTTACTTTAGTTTGCATATTTGAAATTGTTGTTTTATTTTATGCTTTGATAATTTAGCAAATAAATAAACCTTTACTGATACATACCTGAAGTAATAGTTAAGACAAGTTCATGCAACATGAAGAAATTTTTGATTATGAAGTAAATGCTAAGGTTAGATTTCATAATAAGTTAACTTGTTTCTAAAAAATTTAAAACACTAACTTAATCAGGCATTTTTGTTTGACTGTTTGGTGCATATATAGCTATTTTTCTTTTGACTCATTTACTGTACTAATTTATTTTTCTATTGACAGCTTCTGTCGGACTGGCTCAAAAGGGAGAAGTCATAACGGAAAAATTTGTTGAAGACTTAATAAAGGGATTTTTCCTTTTTTCGAAAGACAGAGAAGGAGGGAGAGATAAAAGAACTGTGTATTTTTGACAATGTAAAATTAAATTTTATTAATTTTTTTGTTAAAATAAAAAAAAAATTGATGAAAAGTTGTGTTTTATTAAAATTACTATAACATGCCTTATTAAGATGCTGTTTTAAAATATTAAACAAGGTAAGTCCAAAAATTGATATAACAGTTTTATGGAAAGTTTTAAAAAAATCTGACCTCAGTTGTATATATTGTATCAGACCTGAAGACAAATTGGAAGATAAAGTGTTTATAAAATATATATATATATATATATATATATATAATGAAAAAAATACTTATATAAAGGTAATCTTATAAAAAGTATTTATCATATTAACTCAGCATGAGTGTGCAATTTGACACCAGTTGATTATAATGGAAAGGTGTTTATTTAAAAACATTGATATATGTAGTAAAGTGACTGATTAAAAACAAGTAGCATTGATATTTTAAATTGTGTATATATATATATATATATATATATATATATATATATATATATATATATATATATATATATATATATATATATATATATATATGTAATAGCACGGGCGCGGGCCGACGAAGGAAGGCCCGAGTGGTATTTCTTTTTGAGGTAAAGATGGATGACTTGTCGCCCGGCCGTGCATCACATGTTTAATTTCCTTTCCCGCTTTTCATCTCACCCTCGGACACATAAAACACCACAACGTTAATATAACTACATCTTTTATTTTTTTAAATACACAATATAACTTCTCGGGACAGTTACAAAATCCGAAAAGCGTACATGTACGTGATCCCAAACCTTATATAAACTCATCTCGTCATGTGATCGTAGTAGGGTTTAATTGGTTAAAAGTTAAGAAAAGGCGTGACAAATGCGCTACAGCGTTTAATTTTCTGCCCACGCTACGCCAGTTTAGTTTTCATTTAAACAGGCAGCCATTTAATTTTTTCCACTAGAGGCCTTTTAGGACTTAGATTTGAAAACGAAAGTTAGCTCGTACGCCCAAGGGAATTTAGAATAATGTTAGATTTTAAAATGGAATTTAACGCGAATGCCCAAAGGGAATTACCTGTTTCAAGGAATTAAAAAAGGGTTTGTAATTTGGAATAGTAAAGTGAGGAATTAATAGTTTTTAAATGTTAAGATTGTTGAATTAAGAAATTACTAGTTTTTAATATTATATATATATATATATATATATAGAGTGACATAAGATTTATAATATCACTAAGGATAATATAATCTATAAGATTTATTCTCTTTAAAAAGATATAAAGTGTTTAAAACAAAAGACTTTATATAAACAATGTCAAGCAAAATGTAAACTGTTAAAAATAACATTAAAATTAAAATGTATTGTTGCTTTTTGTACATTTTAATATTTAACTATGGAAACTTTTTGATTTCATAAAAGAGTGAATTTTGTAGTTTTCAAACTTT
>OU015493.1:218715393-218887893 GCA_907164885.2 Dolomedes plantarius
TTATTGCGATAGAAAATGGGGATAATTTTTAATACTTTAATTAGTTTATATATATATATATAAATATATATACATATATATATATATATATATAAATATATATATATATATATATATATATAATATATATATATATATATATATATATATATATATATATATATATATATATAATATATATATATAATATATATAATATATATATATAATATAATATATATATATATATATATATATATATATATATATATATATATATATATTATATATATAATATATATATATAATATATATATAATATATATAATATAATATATATAATATATATATATATAATATAATATATATATATATATTCAGAACTCGTTACTTTCCAGACTAAAGTGAATGTCGTCAGACTAAAAATATTGTAAAAGCACTGCTGCGTGTTCAAAAACTGATTTTAATAGGTGACGTTCGATGAACTTTGTTGTTAACTTCCGGGACACATTTTAAAATTTTTTGTATTTATTGAGTTAGAATTTTGAATTTTTTTGTGATGGTTAACCATATAATTTGTAAACAAAATCATACAAAACTTCTTAAAATTTTTTTAAAAGTTTTAAAGTTTAAAATTTTTAAAAAAGTAAGGTAATTTAAGATCGTTATAACTACAAATATTATTTATCGAATTTCAAAATTTTTTTCCTTTAATTAAACAGAAAAATAGAAGTTTTAATTTTGATTCAGCGTTTTTTAACACATTGATTTAAAAAAAAATTAAAAATATTTAGAGAAAACATTTCAGAAAAATTGATGCAACTTATTTTTAAAAAAATCATAGTTTAAAAAATAATTCTTTTAAAAATTTGCTGAATTAAAACTAAAGTAAAATAATTTAAAATGACATGTTCCGAGTTTGAATCATTTATTTTAAACGGTTTTCGACTTATAACAATTTAAAGACGTAAAATGGTGAAAAAAAAACCATCATGCTGTAAACGCATTTACAGGTTTAAACAGATTGGATGCTATTAGAATGTTGTAAAAAAAAAATTAATATCTCCTGTTCTAATTAAGATAGAAACATGATTTAAACGTCATTTTAAGCGAAAAAAAAAAACAAAAATTTTTAATGCAATAAAACTTTTTCGAAAATTTAAAGAATTTTGTCCCGGACCCCCTTAATCTGCGGCAGTCAATAAATTACGATTTTACAGACTGTACATACCGGTATTTCTTTAAATAAAAAATACCTCCACCCCCAATAAAAATATTTTGGTAATAACAATTTTTTTTTTTTTTTTTATAAATTGGGAAAATGTTTAACACAAAACTAGGAAAAAGAAATAAACCAATTTTGACAAACTCATTTAAAAATGAATGAAATGTAGGTTTCGAGTATATATTCATTTTCCATAATAACAATCAAAAAATGTCTCGCTTCACCGCAGCCCTTGTTTTTTGCAAATCTCACGAGACTCAGACATTCAAATATTAATGCGCATTTGTATTTCATTTAGGGTAAAAAGGGAACGAAATATTTGAATGGAAAAAGAGCATGATTTGAAAATCAATAGCACAGTTCTAGCATTTTTTTTTTAAATCAAAGAGTTCAATATGATGTAAATTTCTTCACACAATCCCCCCCTCCCATTGTGGGTGGAGACCCACAGTTTGCGTACCACTGATATACAGGACATCCAACTTTCCTGGTGCCAATTCTCCCCCTTAACCTTTTATGGGGGGGGGGATACCAAGTCTCTCAAGAATACGGACCCAAAAATGAATATATATATATATATATATATATATATATATATATATATGAAATAAATTTAAAACCCTTTTTACTTTTTAACACGCCCTTTCCAAATTCTTTATCATAACGCAACAGAATACCGTCCCCTTAACCTTTGAATCGCGACCTACATGGAAACCGAAAATAATTTATTAGTTTTTCCCCTAAGGCACGTGTGGCCAAAGCTTATATAAGCATTATATAACGGGCATCGCGAGACCATCACCTCATATGACGCGACTTAATCACGTGTCAGTTTTTAACCAATTAAAGTTCAGCCCGCCTGAAAAACTCGCGCTTTTCTCAATAATTCCGGGGCCCTTTGTGTTCTGCCACGGTACTGTCAAGATGTAATTTTAACGCGCTGCGCCCCTTTTGTCTTTTATTTTATCCTGTGCTGTTCCGACAGCCTCGGGGCAGTGTTGAAATATGATAACCCGTTAATAAATTGACATGTGGCTTTTATGAAGTGTAACTAAAACCCTCGAAGTAATCCAAAATAAAACGACGATTTAATCAGCCTTTGGACGTCTGTGTTCCTCGTCTGGAATTTCGATTTGTTTCTCAGCCGCGTTCGACCACACGCATTGCCTTAACCGTTCGACGACTACCTTCCAAGACCTATATTCCTTTTCATCTACCACTCTGAAGCTCCTCGACGTAAAATCATTACATATATTAAAGTCGGCAGCAGAAAGTTATTTGTGCGCCGCGAAGATCTATGTTTGGATTTCCAATGTGTGCGTCGTTCGTGAAATTCCGCGTCAGTGTAGTGTCATCTGTGTTTTTGAAGCTCAAGTGTGTGACCCCAGAAGAAGAAATTTTTTTTTTCAACGATCTTTCGTCTCTGTGCGCGATTAGTGTTGCTGTGTTTCCGACAAAATTGAAAGTCATCGGTGTTATGGTGATTTTCAAGTCACCATGGGGGGATTTTAGTAGTGCTTTCGTAATCTGTGAAGTGTTAAACCCCGACTGCGTGTAAACGTGTGTGAACTAGAAAAGAAGAAAAAATATTGTGACTTTCACATTATAACCAGAACAGACGAGGGACTCTTGAACATCCTAGAAAGTTAGAGGAATTGCGCCAAGTACGATTCCACATATGAATAATTGCATACATGAACATTTTGAAGAAAAAATAAATAAAAAGGTCCATTTTCTACACTTCATATATAAATAATATTGGTAACATACAGGTAAGCAATAATTATGGAAAAATTTTTGAAGGTGAACTGTTTAAATTGAGTTATAATTGTATGTTAGTGCAGTGAATAAAATCTTATTGATATTGTATGAGGTATGACAAATATAATATTTTTCCATTGATATGAATATTTTTATATAATATAATTTCTATATGAGTTATGAAATATATGTTTGATTTAGAATTTAAGGTTTTAAAAAGATTTTTGAAATTTATATATTGATGTCTTATGAGTGTTTTTAGTGTAATTATTAAAAATTTGATAATATAGTGGTAAATTCATGAAGGGTATAAATTCTATAAGTATCTGTTTACCGCAACCAAATTTAAATCGTCGCGGAGAAAGAAAACAATAAAAGAAAGTAAAATGAATCCGCTTCGTTGATGAGAGCTCGCTTTTGTAAACAAATCGGCGCAAACTGCGCATTAGTATAAACATTACTGGAGCTGTACATTACTTGGTCATCATTATTTTCGGCAAAGACTGAAATTGTTATAATTTATTTTTACATCATGATATATTTTTGTTTTCGTTTTCTCTGCTGTGTTAAAGATAGCGTACTCTGGATTTTGTGTTGATTTGAGTTAAACAGTAGCCTAAAGCAATAAAAATGACATCAAAAGATACAACCAAGACAGCGGTGAAAACCGAAGGTAATGAAAATGGAGGGAATAGCAATGAACCAGATTTTAATTCTAACCATACAAATTTTGTCCCTTTTGACCCCGTGTCGGGGATGAGACTCTCTCAGTGGTTCCATTATTTTGAAAAACAATGTGTAGAAACTGAAAAAACTGATGAGTGGAAACTTCGAAATGTGAGCAGGTTTTTGAGAGGCAATGCCCTCACCACTTTCATCAACTACTGTTTGGACATTAACACCTGGAAAGAGTTAAAAGATACTCTGAGTGAGGAATTTTTTGATCCCACTTCGACAAGTTTCAGTGAATTTTCCAACTTAAAATTCAAAACAACAGACCAGATTACAGACTATTTCCATAAAAAGGTTCGTCTTGGCAAGGCCTTGGGCCTTAATACAAAATTAATTTTAGAGGGACTTACTGATGGGTTGCCCATCAACATGCGTCAGTTGCTAATAATAAATACACCCCAGAACTTTTTGGATTGGTTGCAGATTGCCACCAAATTGACCCAGGTACAGAGAGAGGAAGACAGTGAGAAGAATAAAAGACCAGAGTTTCAGAGACCAGTTCCTTTTCGCATGCATAGACCAGAACAAGAGAATACCAGATTTAGAGCCCCTTTTCAGCCCTGGAGACCCAATTATGCTCCTAGGAGTTCCGACCCAACATTTATGCCAAACCCAAATATGAATATGAGACCTAGGCCCCCTGGCCACTATACCCATTATAATTCGAGTCAACTACCACCTACTCCCTGCAGAATCTGTGAGAGGCGGGGTATAATAAATGCATTCCATTTGACACAAACGTGCCAGTTTAGACAAAACAACCCAAGAAACACTCCTGAACGAGACTCCCCTGAATCAGAAGAACACCCACCGCAATATTGACAATTAATTGTATCCGGATACTTTCAAAATAAGGCAAGAAACTTAACCAGGAATTCCATTTCATGCGTTTTAGACACAGGATCCTCTATCTCGCTCCTTCCCCGACATTTTGTGAACCAATATGGTTTTTTACCTACTAAGACTAAATTCCCAATTCATGTTAGACAAACAGATGGTACCATAAAGTTAGAAGAGAAGTGCACTATAGAATTGAAGATTGGAGAACTGATTAAGACAACTGAATTTTATATTTTGGACTCAAATTTACCATGATTTAATCCTAGGATTGCCCGAATGTGGGCTTTTTAAATTAACAATTGACTGTGAGAGACGTGAAGTATGCCAACTGCAAAAGAGGATAAAATTGCAACAGAATTTACCTAAGTGCAGAATCTCGCTTCACATTAACAAAGTTAGTGAACCCGAATCAAGTCAGACCAAGTTTCCTCCAATGACTTATCCCCAACACAATTGTAATATAAATATAAATAATTCTGTAAACCGAGAAATCAAAACCTTCGACAACCAAACCAAACAAATGTATCATGAAATTAGTACTGAGTTTAGTGAGTTTCCAAAGATCTCTGTGGAATCGGATGAAACACCACAGACTATCATTAATGAGAATTCTATGCTAAATTCACTACTACAGAAATTCAACCACATTTTTTCTAAAGACAAGTATGACATTGGTACAATTAGAATAGAACCTCAAAGAATCATGTTAACCTCAGAACTCCCTGTTAGCCAAAGACCATACCGTACTTCCCAAATTGAAGAGTTAGAAATCAGGAAACAAGTAGGGAAATTATTAGAAGCAGGAATAATAAAAGAAAGCTACTCTGCGTACTCAGCACCAATAACGCTTGCCCTGAAGAGGGACGAAGGCAAAAAGACTAGACTCTGTATTGATTTTCGTAAATTAAATGCTATTACTAAGACAGATGCTGAACCTCTCCCCAGAATTGATTGTTTGCTAGATAAATTAAGTAATGCCAAAATTTTTTCCACCCTTGATTTGACCTCAGGATACTGGCATATACCTGTTCACCCTAAAGACACTGAAAAACTTGCTTTTGCCACCAGTTTTGGCCTGTTTGAATGGTTACGCCTCCCTTTTGGACTAAAGAATGCCCCAGCTATATTTAATAGGACAATTAGACGAATTTTGGACAAACATAGAATTGATTTTGCGTGCCATTACTTTGATGATATCATAGTTTACTCATCCTCAGAAACAGAACACATTAATCATTTAAAACGAATTTTTGAAGTTTTTCAGCAAGAATCTATTAAACTTAAGCAATCTAAATGTAAATTCATGCAACGTAACATTAACTTTCTAGGATATGAAATTGAGAATGGCAGAATTACTCCAGATAATGTAAACATTGAAAGTATTGAAAAATTGAAACCCCCTTCCAACATTAAAGAATTACAAAGTTTTTTGGGTTCAGTAAATGTTTATCATAAGTTCATTCCAAAATATGCACAAATAAGATTGCCATTAAATAGACTATTAAAGAAGGACATAAAGTGGGTTTGGGACCATAACTGTCAAGAATCATTTGAAAAGTTAAAAAATTTTCTTGTGTCAAAACCAATTTTACAGTTGTATAATCCAAATTTAGAGTGTCATTTGTTTGTAGATGCTTCTCAATATGCTATTGGAGCTGTGCTGAAACAGTCGGATGCTTGTAATAACTTACACCCTGTCGCGTATTTTTCTAGAACTTTAAGAGATTATGAAAAAAACTATCCCATCACGGAATTGGAATGTTTGCTATTGTGGATAGTTTTGACAAATTTTATCACTATTTACACGGGACCAAATTCACTGTTCATACTGATCATGCTGCCCTAGTTTGGCTGAAGAATGTGAAAAACCCAAGGGGTAGATTATTCAGATGGTCGTTAAAGTTGAGCATGTTCGAGTATGAAGTAAAATATCAAAAAGGTTCAACCAATTATGAAGCTGACATGTTATCCAGGCACCCCGTGTCTCAGCATCTCCAACACCATGTGCACTTATTGGACTTAAATGAAATTAAGCATTATCAAAAGATGGATAATGTTTCACATAATAAATTTTCAGAAATCAATGATGTAATAGTGTATAAGAAGAATGGTATTAACAAAATTGTTGTTCCTATGTCATTAAGGTTAAAAGTTTTACAAAAAACTCATGAAGAATTTGAACCTAAGGCAGTTGAGGGATACACACACACAAACACTAACACCTTTACAAAAACAACCAAATGTGATATATTGTATTATTAGTAAGAAATTTTTGCATTTTTACATTCCATGTCATATTAAAATTTTATTGAATATTGTAATGTTACCATGATCAGCATAAGAAAACAGTTGTGTATTTTAAATCTTCATATTTTATTTTGTGAATTATTACTTATTTAATATGTTCTAATGATAAACCTTCATTTGCCAATGGTATAGAAAGGACTATACGAAGGTTGAAAGTATTATAGTATATTAATCATATCAACATTTAATGTTCCTATATTTTTGTGTTGTAACGATTTTGAAAAGTGCCATACTCAATCCAAACTGTGATTTAAGTGCATTGATATATTTTTTTAATTTTTGTTTAGTACTAGTTTATGCTATTTATATGTTTCATGATCTGGGCAGACACACAAAGGTGATAGTAACCAAAATTTAAATTTGTCAACCCCGAGTCAAAATTTTATTCCGAATTACTATTCAAAATTTTTATCAAAATTATTTTTTGTCTACGCGGTTCTCACCTGATGGAGGGTCTTGCTGAGGGAGCCGGCCCCTCACGCAAGTCTTTTCCGGAGGGGGGGAAATTGAAATAAATTTAAAACCCTTTTTACTTTTTAACACGCCCTTTCCAAATTCTTTATCATAACGCAACAGAATACCGTCCCCTTAACCTTTGAATCGCGACCTACATGGAAACCGAAAATAATTTATTAGTTTTTCCCCTAAGGCACGTGTGGCCAAAGCTTATATAAGCATTATATAACGGGCATCGCGAGACCATCACCTCATATGACGCGACTTAATCACGTGTCAGTTTTTAACCAATTAAAGTTCAGCCCGCCTGAAAAACTCGCGCTTTTCTCAATAATTCCGGGGCCCTTTGTGTTCTGCCACGGTACTGTCAAGATGTAATTTTAACGCGCTGCGCCCCTTTTGTCTTTTATTTTATCCTGTGCTGTTCCGACAGCCTCGGGGCAGTGTTGAAATATGATAACCCGTTAATAAATTGACATGTGGCTTTTATGAAGTGTAACTAAAACCCTCGAAGTAATCCAAAATAAAACGACGATTTAATCAGCCTTTGGACGTCTGTGTTCCTCGTCTGGAATTTCGATTTGTTTCTCAGCCGCGTTCGACCACACGCATTGCCTTAACCGTTCGACGACTACCTTCCAAGACCTATATTCCTTTTCATCTACCACTCTGAAGCTCCTCGACGTAAAATCATTACATATATTAATGATGATAATAATAATAATTAATATATGATTTATCATACATAATTAATTTATAATTAATATATGTATGATAAATCATTACATATATTAATTATAAATCATTACATATATTAATCATTACATATATTACATATACATATATTACATATATTAATGTCCTGTATACCACTGATATACAGGACATCCAACTTTCCTGGTGCCAATTCTCCCCCTTAACCTTTTATGGGGGGGGGGATACCAAGTCTCTCAAGAATACGGACCCAAAAATGAATATATATATATATATATATATATATATATATATATATATATATATATATACACTCACTTTCGAAAGTCAAGCACGGAGAGGAAAATGTCAATTTCTTTAAGCCAATCTGAATTAAAGAAGCTGAAATTTGCTGCAAAGGTAAAAGGAAGTATGCAAATATGCTAGGTAACAGCCAATCACGGTTTCGCGTCGAGAAATATGTAAAACAGGCAGTCGTATAAGAAGCCGGCATTGTGAAGGGTTAGAGGAGTTACATGTAAGTGCTCATGACAGGTGTTTAGAACATTCGTACGATTTGTTTTCAAGCTAGACGTGTTTCTATAGCTTCCAGAAGATGAATGGAGGATTCTGAGCTCTGGTGGGCTGTCGGACGCATTGAAGCAGGACAGTCTTTCACATATGTTGCTCGTTTCTTTCTGCGTTCATCATTCCGTCATGTCAAGATTATGGAAACAATTCCAAACCAGCCAAACAGTTGTCCGGAGACCTGCAGCCGGTCGTCCAAGGGTTACGACCCCCTCGGAAGATCGATATATTGCTATTGTAGCCAAGCGGAATCGAAGATCGACCTCCACACGTGTGACATCTGTGGTTGCAGCGACCATTGGTAAGACGATATCTGCAACTACTGTTCGTCGAAGGTTACACATGAATGGTCTGTGTTATAGTTTGAGGCAGAAATGCCCAAAAACTTTAAATAAATATAAAAATAAAAAAAAGTTTTAGCTTAAAGTGCAGAGTCGTTATAGATAACAGGGAAGGCGGTCTATTGCCTTACTAGATAGTGAGAATAACTGGGAAAATTTAACATAAATAAGATGAACAACCTTTTCAAAAATGTGTGGTGTGTATGCCTGAAGCGAAACATACATAAAACAAATAACTAGTTTAAAAATAACACAAGTTTATTTAGACACATAAAGAAGTTGAATTAAAACAAACAAAAATGATTCAACACATAAATACTTGCTGTAAACATACGGGATTGTAGGGAACCTTACACAGGTTCAACTGCTCGAGAATTAAAAAGAAAGTTCGGGAAGTCTTTAAAATACAGACGAACAAAAAGTTTTTTTTTTCTTCTTCTAGCTTTAACAGGAGATATTGTTAAAAACAAAACAACTCACGTTTGGTAGACCCTTGGGTGTTTTAGCGACAGCGGCAAACTTAAAAAAAAAAACAATGCTGCGTAACACCTTGCACGAGCATTAGGAATTACTGCGAGAAGAGGCACTGAACTCAGGCACGTCGGTTCACCGTCGAACCCTGGTCGAAATATAAACATCACAGGCAATGGCTTCTTGGAAATGGAACAGTTCGCATGCACAGCATACTGCTAACTGCCAAACACCGGGCACCGCCTGACTGAAGTAGTTCGCTCTACGGTACTTATCTAAGCAGGCGGATTGCGACGCTCCCTGGCGGATTTCCGAAATAATGCACATTTATTGCACTCCAGAAAACGACGTCACACGATGATGACAAGATGACGTCATTGTGCTGTAAACTCCGTCGACTTGCTGAGATGACGTCATTGTGCTGTAAACTCCGTCGACTTGCTGAGATGACGTCATGGGAAAAACGAAACGTTAATGCTTTAATGACGGCTCACGAAGTAAATATTTAAGGCTAGATGGGGAGGAAAAATGCATTCCTGCTATTTTTTCTAACACATGTCAGTATTCATTGAGGCCTGTTCCTAAAATCTAGTGTAAAAAATTAAAACATTTTGGGTTTTTAATCCTTAAAATAATTGAAAATAGAACCAAGCATGAAACAAACAAAAAAAGGTACAGAGTGAAGTACTTTATTAGACAGCAAACATTAAAAATTAAATCACATTAAAATAATAAACATTAAAATTTTAAATCACATCATACTGCCATTCCAACTGTCCTGGTCCAACAAATTAATCAGCTAAGTGATTTCTTATATCTCTCGGCTGTCTTGTGTATGACTGGCCGGAAACACCCTCCCCAAAATGGTACATCCTGTAATGTTTTTAGTATGACAAGAGTGTCTTCAAAAGTAATTCCATCTCTTAGCCTTACAAAATTGTGAAGGACAACACATGTTTTTACTATGTTTTCTGCAAAGTGCACTTCTACATTTTGTATTGTCTTTGTAATCTCTCTATTCTAAAAAAAAGTAACTGCCGCTGTCAAAAGCTTGTCACGCTATCTCCTCCGAAACCGCTGGGGGTATGGGGTCAAGACCGATACCAATAGATGCAGAAAAATGCGGGGAAGAAAGTAAGATATGTCTCATCTTTGTCGGACTTTCAATTATTTTTAATTTTATGTTTTGTGGGAAAATATTGACTTTTTCATGTTCAGATTACGATAAGTCGCCAAAAATTAATCATAGAATTTTGATCTTTTTGCAATCTAAGACTACAGACATTTCTCCTTCAAACAAGACCTCATTTGTTTAAAAATAATTTAAAACAGACTAACATTTTCATCAAAATATTAAACCCACTTTTTCGAGAAATATCGGCCCACATGTGGATGTAATATCGATGCTCCTCGAGTTTTTATCTTACAAAAAAAATATTGACATCATCTGGAAGATGAAAGGTTTCTTATTCATATAACCCCCATTTCAAGTCTCTATCTTAAAATTTCGATTCTTAATTGAATTTTAAATCAGAAACAGTGATTCCCCTTCGCATAAGGGTGACAACAGTAAATGGCTGTTACATTGCCATTTACTGTTTGTTTTATCTCGACAGTATTCACTCTGAAAATCCTTCGAATGTTGTTACAGAATGTATCAAAGTTTAGCTGCTGCTAGAATTATGCCTTTCGGGTGAGCGTGGCTCAAAACGTGCAGGCGGCCGAGATTGTGAATCTGAACATTTTGTCGTTTCGAAAGACCTCGAGGTAGTATGTCTGAGTTTTTTTTCTTTCTTTAGTCCTAGAAATTTTTATTTCCTTTTAATCATGACCGTTAATAAATGTATAAGAATCAAGTTTATGCATTTCACTGTTTCAATGCAAAGAATTGTGTTTATAACGATCCATACCCTAGACACATATGAATACACATATTTATGTTATATATATATATATATATATATATATATATATATATATATATATATATATATATATATATATATATGTATGTATGTATACACAAATATGTGTGTGCGTGTATTGAGTGAAATTGCTCAAGCTACCCACCCTTCAAAACAGCCACTTTTTTTTCCCCGTAACCATGCCTGGCTGACTTAGAGAAGTTTCGCTCTCTCTCTCTATATATATACATATATATATATATATATATTTATATCTCTATGATCATAACCATTTATATATGTATAAAAATCAAGTTTATTCATGTCACTGTTTGGACAGCGCAACACTTTTCGTGAATATCCCTCACTTAAAATGTGGTTTTGTGTTTTTTAAATTCTGGAATACATTTTGTGGTTATGCATCAAAATGTTATAGAAATAGTTTGTTGGGTGGATTAAACAGCATAACTTGTCCCATACCTAATTATCAGAAATAAAGAACCTTTCACAAGAAAGTAGACTTGATGAGGCAACTAAAATGCCTTTATTTTTCTTATTTTACATAAAAACATAGTAAAAAAGGGAGATCGATTTGATCCAATAGCTTGGAAGAAAAATATTTACAAAAATTAACCGTTGAACAACAAAAAAAAAAAAAGAAAGAATACAGATAAGCGTGTCATGAACGGGCGAAAATTAACCTACTTTAAATTTGAAAACACCTACTGTTATAATCCACCATGTGTTGGATTATATTCTGTTGAGTATAGATTATAAAATATCCTGACGAAGCATCATTACAAAATACTTCATTGTAAGTCACGAACACATGCTACTACAGCTTACAGCAACCGATCCACAAGTCAACTACAAGACAGTTAACAGGTTGCAGTTAGAGGGCCGATAAGACACGGTTACAGTTATTCCACACCTACTTAAACTGAATGGTAAAGATTTGGATAGGTGCAGGAAGAAATAAGGGATTCAAGCTTAATGGCTCGACAATACGTCGCTAACACATCTAAATATTAAACTTGCTGCGAAAACAGTTACTAACACAATGGATGAAAGCCCCAACACCCTCGCAGAATAGTTACTGCTTAAACAAAACCCCCCCCCACACGCTGAAGGTCAAGGTCAAGGTTATGCGTTTCATGAGGGACCTAGCAGTAAACTGAAGCAGTTAAGAGCTTTAAACCTCAATCGGAGAAGGGGGAAAAACAATCATAAAAGGGGTTTCCGAAATAAAATTCGTCAAAAGCAACCTAGAAATGGGAAGGGGGGGGGGGGAACGCGCACGAATCAATATAGATCAATCTACATTCAGACGTGAGAGTTGAGAAAACTTTTACACAGGATGAAAAGCGGTAAAACGGCAACGACGTTGAACCTCGACGACGAGGAAAGTCCTAGCACCGACATTTATTAAAACAAAATGGACAGGTTACAAAAAAATACAAAAATTACTGATACAATCAATATTGAAGAAATGGAGACATAGTACCGCCATCTGTCGGCATGGAGATGAACGAAAGTCGAAACTTTCCGTGTGGAGGAAAATAAATGGATAGTGAATTAAATAGGTAAAAAAATATGAAAAATAACTGGACAAAATTAAAAATTTAAGAATGGCTAGGTAAGGCAAATGGCCAACCTGACGCGTGTCCATAAAAAGGACAGGAGCAAGTAAAATTTAATTAAAATTAGTTACAAGTTGGGAAAATTTGAAAAGGCCCAAGAAAATTTTTGGAAGAACCAAATAACGAAATTGGAATATCAAGAAATTAATCTAGTGTAGTCGTAAACAAGATGAGTTTTTCGTAGAGCAAAAAAACTCTATCGATTGGGAGTGAAGCATTACGGGTTGCGGGAAGGGTATCGCAGAATGCAGTAAAGCTATGTCCACACTTTTGCGCTTTCGATTTCGCTTTTGCTTTCGCTTTCGCTTTCAACTTGCGGTTCGTCTTTCCTTTCAACTTGCTTTTAGCCCATGCTTCCCGGCTTGCCTCTAGACGCATTCGATTTGTTGTCCACACTTGTTCGACAGTTCATTCCTCACGAGATGGAAGAGTAAGACGGTTACTGCTTTTCTTGTGATTTCGCGGAGTTTATAAGGTGATCACTATTTTTACGTAAAGCAACAAGGAATGTGAAACAAGAATAGACTACAATTTTGGTACGGTGCTCAGTCCGCTGGTTCTGGCTGTTCGGCTCGCTCTGCTCACGATCGGCCTCCGTTCCGCCGCCCCTGCTTCTTCTTCTCGCCGCTGCTTCTTCTTCTGTCTCGTCACGAATAAAGCTCAGTATTAAATGGAGCGAAAGCTTCCCATCAGCATGACGTCACGGGCGAATAAATTATGAATAATGAGGAGGGGAAATGTAGCTCAATCTACATCTACATATATATATATATATATATATATATATATATATATATATATATATATATATATATATATATATATATATACAGTAACCACCGCTTATAGTGATCAGTGGTTATAAGAATCAACCGTTTATAAGAATCAATATCGCGAAAACAAAAACAAATGTATTATTTCCATGTTAAAATTTTCGCTTTAAAGAATCAATCCACCGGTTTTAAGAATCAGTTTGCACTCTTCGCTTTCCTTTCACTTTTCAAAAAAAGCCACTTAAACCCTCAAAAGGCACAAAGTTCTTTCTTTCTTTTTTTTTTTAAAGAAAGATTGATAAGATGGGATGGAATATAGTCGTAAAATTCACCCTTTTCTTTGGTAGACATAATATAATAGTTTCCCCTTAAACACTTTAGCTAAACACAGTCCTATTAGCTTGACCCGGGGGCATCTTCACCCGACCCTTCACCGGGTCCGATATCTCTTTTCTCCACTGACAAACAAATATAGGGACTCTTTTTTCCCACCTCCCACATCCTGGTTGCGGCTTCCTGGACCCTAAAACACACAAATCTTCAGCGAAGTGTCCACTATCACTTAGGCAAACGAGACATTAGTAGATTCAGCAAGTTATCAAATCGTGAAACGTAAGCTAGAAGGCGAATCTTCGTCTGAGACTATTAGTATTGAAAGACGTATAAACAGCCTCCTGAAAACTTCATTACACCAAACTACCATAGAAAACTTTTTCTTGCTCCCTTCCTGTAGTTGAAATGTTAAAACTGTTAAGCAGGTATGTTGTAACAAATATTGGATTTTTTTCTTCTGTCACTATAATCATGTGTATCTACTTATAGGTCTAGAAATTAAGTTGTATTTATAAAATTATAAAAAATAATTTTAATAAAAGATAATTAACGTAAATTAAAGCATATTTTATGGTAAACTATCTAATATATGTATATATATTAGGTGTGTGTGTGTGTGTGCCTGTCCAAGCACCCAAATTTCGGCTATAAGAATCAACCGCTTATATGAATCAAAAACAGTAATAACAAACATGATTCTTATAAGCGGAAATCACTGTGTATATATATATATATATATATATATATATATATATATATATATATCTGTTTGTGTGTGTGTGCACGTGCAGGGGAAAATGATCTAAATGAGAAGACTAAAAAATAAATATAAATTTAAACATAATATTTTTTATATAATACCTCAGTAATCGATTAGAGATGGTTTTTCTTATACACGTAGGTTCTACATCAATGTAGTTTGATAGAGAAATTAATAACTGGTCATACGGAATATAGAGAAGACCTATTTTTTTTATATGCCATGTTATTAGAAATAGAACTACAATTTATAGCTTTGTTTATGAAGTAATAAAACCAAACAAATACTAAGAATAGAAAACGGTAGAATATTGCTTGATATTAAAATTCTATCTCTTAAATATATAGTGTAAAATTACACTGGTACATTAATTTATTTCTGAATAAACGGAACATTTATATTACTTTTGAAGTATACAGAATATTTTTAAAAAATCGTTAGCTAATCATACTATATATGTATAGTATATATATATATATATATATATATATATATATATATATATATATATATATATATATATATGTATTTATATGTATATATATATGTATATATATATATATATATATATATATATATATATATATATATATATATATATATATATATATATAGAGAGAGAGAGAGAGAGAGTAAGTGAGTAATCTCTTTAATATAAAGTAAAGAATTAAACCGAGACATTTACTTCTTTTCTGAACAAAGCGAGCCCCTGAAGAATTACTTTTGAATTTTCATCTACAATAAAAAAAAATTTCTACATATGTAAGAAGGGTAGAAGTATATTTTGTTATTAATGAAAATCATTCAATTTTCTTTAACATGGGGTTAAATGAAGAATACGACGATAAAACCATGATGGACTAAAAAATGCCTACATTTAAAATGTGTCGATGATATTTAGCTTCAAATGAAAATGATACATGCAAGATCATACGCATTTGGATGCAAGCAATGCATGACATTGGGGGGGGGGGCAGGGATTACGTCACGCAAAACGCGAATTCAGGTTGTAACCTGCTTTTATAGTACTAAAACATCTATTTTTTTTTTCAAAGTGGGTCTTTAATTCCTATGATAAGCTATGGGGAATTTTTTATTCAGTATTTTTATAATAACAAATTAGCTGGTGCATATTTTTGAAATATTCTCCCTGTATTTCAAAAAGAAAATTTCAATCATATAGTACAAGTTTTCAAAATTTTTTTCAATTTGCTTTGTTTAAAAATACATTTAGTTTTTATTTTAAATCAATCCACATTAATTATTATTAAATAATTATTTTAAATGCATTAATAATTTTATTTGTGTATGCGGAGTGGTTGACATCCCACAATGCCGGTAAATTTCTGTAATCATCAATAAAATTTAAAATTTCTTCCGAAGACTGCGACATTCTGAACACTGGCTTGAAAACTGCCTTGCAGAATAGAAAAGCGCATGGAATTCCGCAAGAAAATCCACTCGGGTTGGATACGCTTGCGATATCGCATGCTCTATCGCGACGCATGCGCTGTCCTGGAATTTGCAGGTGGTGACGCATCGCTCTGAGCATGCCTCACATTTCTCTCTCCGTGCGACATGTCGAAAGCGAAAGCGAACGCAAAAGCGCAAAATGTGGACATAGCTTTAGGATTAGTTTTTTGCCGTATTTGGCTTCAAAAGCGAGGAGATGATTAATAAAATCAACGTCCGAAAGATCCGGACTAGAATTTGTGGAGTGCTCCTGATTTCCAGCAACTACTTTTGCATAGGAAATCGATGGGTTGACCGTTTTCCTTGCCTGTGGGTAATTATCGTAATTGGCACCAACGGAGTTACTGACACGAGGAGTCGTTTTGATTTTTCCCATCTCCCACACGCTGAAAAAATACGTACATCTTAAATACTTGTTGTATTTACTTGGACAAACCCCATTGGCTGTGACGCGAGAGCGTCGTAATTCCAGTTCAGCCTTCAAAGTTGAAAAATCTGCATATTTATTTATAACCATCCGTTCATGACACGTTTTTAAAAGTCGCGTTTTTCGATGAAGAGAGAACAAATACTACATAGTTTAGTCGAGAGCACTGTATTTTTATTTGTGCAATATATTGCTAAATTGTGAATCCATATTGTATGGCGACTGTCTCCTTTCAGGCCGACAACATTTCGAACCCGACCTGGGTGGATATGAAGGCTGCGTTCCAGGCTGAAACTGTTGATACCGAGAGAAAAGTAAGTTTCTATTTCTCTGTCTAGAAAGGGACTTCGAAATTAGACTCGAATGGAACACTGGATGAAAGTTTTACTGTAAATGCAGTACACACGAATCTGATATCGAAAAGGATTTTCACCTGATTGGGTCTACAATGTTGCCAAAAATAGTAAATAAAAATTTTTTTGATAAAATTTGTATTCAAACCCAAAAACAGTCAATTTCTTACTTTGGACTATTTCAGACTGCAAGATTTTCGTCCATCATGCAGAAAGACTATAAAATTTGACTCTGCAAATGTGCCTCGAAGTTAAAGGATTTGGAGTGAATCCTTACAGTCACTGTAGGTACATGTGAAACAGATGTTGCTCGGTATTTGGAGCGTCTGTGGTGTCCAGTGGATAGAGGGCAGTTTGGATATTTCTCCCGAATAGCATCATTTGAACAAAACAAAGTAAAATTGAATTCATTAAAATTGACTTGACACGTGTGTCTCCAAAAATGGCATTTCACTAGCAGCTCGATCGGATCTACGAATTCTTCGGCAGTCACGAATGCAAATTCGGCATGACTATTTACACTTGCATTTGAACTGACGAGCTCGTTTTCATACTGCGATCTTTTGTTTCTTTGCTTTGTTTATTTCTTAGGGATGAAGATCAAAGTAACACATCCAGCAACTCCTGCCGAAGAAACGACAGAGACTCTTCGTGTATATTTGACAATGACTAGAGAGCCAAAGCCTTGAATAGCCTCACCCCAAAAATCTTGGATTTCAGTACTCTGGCAAAGTATGTTCGATTCACAGAATAAATTGTATTTTTTCGGTCTTTCGTGTGCACAATCGTCGTTTTGTAAATAAATGATCATTTTTACATTTCGGTGTCTTTGGCTACAAAATGGGGCATTGTGCGTGTGCTTTGATACGATGTGGGTTCTAGTTACAAACGATTCACGGCTGCCGTTTCTTTATACTCTCACAAAACGACCGATACCCGAAAGAATGCAATTTGCGACACAGAAAAAATATTGTTTACCCGTGGAGAGAAAACCGCCAAGAAACAAATCAAGTTTAAAGACTTTTAATTCAATCAAAATTCCTGTGTATCTACGTACATTTCTTTTTTTATTGTTATTAACTTGGATTTCAGTACAACTTTGTAATTTTATCTTCATTTACACTACGGGTATGTATGCATTTATGTATGTGAGTAAATAAATTTTAGGGATATAAAACTTTAAGGTATGTTAATACTTTTTTGTTTGTACCCGCATCCATCGTTTAGTTCAGTCAGTCCCTTCGAAAGCGATATATTGAGATTGCACTATATATATATATATATATATATATATATATATATATATATATATATGTGTGTGTGTGTGTGTGTACAGGGTGTCCATAATTAAACTTCCCTACTTTAAAGTTGTCTAGAGTCGAAACTATTGTTCAGAAAGTTGTGAAATTTTATGTAGGACATATTGAAGGGATAGGAATTTGTTTGAGAGAATAAAAAAATTAGTTCAAAATTTCACCACCAGAGGGCATGTTTTGATGAATTAAACATTTACGACTGGTTCTTTACTTAAGATTTCACCCTCTTTTTACCCATGACACAATAACTCATACTCGATCGGAAACTTGTTCGATCGGAAACTTGTTCGATAACTCATTTTCGGACAAAAGATTTGAAGGAACGAAGAAGAAACAAATATGCAAATTAATTTTTGTCGACGTAGAGCAGAAGCTGTTACAAAACCTAGAAACTTTCGTGGAGATTTTGTTTTCGGCATGCTTGCTATTGCTGATCAGAATGTCGTAGTTACGATTACCAGATCAAGCTTTGTTAGTAAAATTTGTTTTACCTAAACAAATTAAATAACCTAATTCAGCACTAGTTGCTCGTTACTCTACGAAAATTTCGGAGTTTGAAGGGGATACGCTAAAGTACATTGACTCGGAGGGAGTAATCGACAGAATTAATAAACGTATGTCCGCGACTGTCGGCTACTGCATTAAAGATGAGATTCCACGGGAACGACCATGTCCTATCCAGGATTCGAACCCGAGACGCCGACCACTATACGATGCTTCTTTTTATGTTTTTCGACAAGCACACTTACATGTATGCATACGTACGCATAATGTAGACGCATATATACAATCATGGACAAAAAAATTAGCGCACCAAGAAGGAGTCGTCAAAATGAAACGAAATTTTACATACGTAATGACTACTTTGATATAAGTAAATGATAAGAAAATCAAAGAAAAAGGATAATTTATTTCAGAGAAAAAGGCAAAAGAACGGAGGAGTTAATACTCCGTTGGACCCCCTCTAGCGCGAATGCACGATGCGATACGATCGGGCATTCAGTCATACAAGTTCTGTATGATGTCTTGAGACATTTCGTTCCATATTTGCTGTAACCTTGCCTCTAGTTCGTTCAAACTCGTGGGATGCCCAACTCGTCGTCCCAAATGATCCCAGATATGCTCGATTGGAGACAAATCTGGGGATCGGGCAGGCCAAGGAAGGGTAGTAACAGTGCGGAGACAGTCTTGTGACACCCTTGCCGTATGAGGCCGAGCATTGTCTTGTTGAAAAATGGCTCCTGGGAGCCGTTGCATGAGTGGCAACACATGTGGTTGCAGGATTTCATGAACATACCGCTGGGCTGTCATGGTGCCACGGATCAATACTAGGGGTGACCGTGTATTGTAGGCAATGGCACTCCATACCATCACACCAGCTGTGGGAGCGATGTGTGACTGTACAGCAAAGGCAGGATTGAAGCGTTCACCACGGGCTCTCCACACACGAACACGATTGTCATCACTGCCGAGATTGAATCTGGATTCGTCGCTAAAGACGACCTGGTTCCATTCCGCTGCAGTCCAGTTTCCTCGTACTCGGCAAAACTCCAAACGGAGGCGTCGATGGATGGGCGTCAAGGGCGGCACACGTAATGGGCGCCGCGATACCAACTGTCCTTCAGCCAGGCGCCTTCGTATGGTTCGAGAAGACACAGAGGCCCCTAGTGAAGGTGCTACCTGTGCCTGGATGGCGGCCGATGAAGCAGTTGGCTGTACGCGTGCATTTCTTACGATGTGGCGGTCTTTTCGACGACTGGTCTGTCGAGGGCGTCCTGAGCCTGGTCTTCGTGTACATGACATCTCTCGGGTCCACTGGTCCCATCACCTCCTCACAACACAATCAGAGCGGCCTAATTGACGAGCTACTCGCCTAGCTTACCACCCAGCTTCCATCATCCCGACGAATCTCCCCCTCTCAAACTGCGACAACTGCTTATATTGTCTTCGCACACGGCGTAATGGCATGTCTATCTCAGCTCTTCCTTTGTAAATGATTCAGCACACTCAAACAAGCTTTGGTTACCTGTTTTATACTCCACAGAGTACGATGTTCAACGCCCTCTACCGGCTATACGTAATGCGCAATCACGCTGCATTTCTAATCATTTGCATATCTCCCCGACATGTACCTTCATTGCAAGTTTCGTTACGATCCCGCAATTATTTCTTGGTGCGCTAATTTTTTTGTCCATGAGTGTATTATACGCACACATATAAATATCAAATCAATTAAAAGGTATGAAAAACCGCCAGTCGGGTTAAGACTCAGGTTCCCGACCATTCACGTTCCCTTTCACTTGTGTTCGAAATTGCATATACACGCACAGGGTTAACTCTCGTGGATCGTTCCCCGAATCTTCGTTTTCCCGTAGGTGTCGTTCATTTCATTCAGTCACGGTTATAATGTTTCTGTTATTATTCTTCCTTGCAGCCAATTGCATCTCTCTAGATAAAAAATATTCATACGGTGTTTTCGAAACAACTGATGGCCGGATTGTCCAATCGCAAGGTACAGGTTGAACTGTGCCGGTAATGACGAGGTTTTGAGATTGGCATACAAAAAATTAATTCCAAGTGTCAAATGAAGCAGTTTGTTAAAAAAAGAATCTCTATTGGCATCGATTTGTGTGTTTTCATGCTATTAAACAATAATTAGTAAGTTGTTACAAATGCTATATCATGACGCGTTCTATCAACTGAATACAATAAATCAAAAAAGTTTTGGAGAGAAACCTATATTCTATTTTAAAAAAGTGGTCGTCGGAAAGGGGTGTCCACGAATTCATTCACTCTATGGAGTGTTTAATCAGTTCTTAACAAAATATAACCGTCTGAAAGTGGCAGGCTAGAAAATTTTCGCTGAAAATACGCGCGCGCGCGCAGGTGTGTGTGTATATACAAATTATAATCTAACCGATATATTTATTTTGTCAGTTGTATCATTTCTTGAAACAATTTCGGCAATTTTTTGGAAGCAGAGAATTTTGTGAAAATTGTGAATACACACGCGCGAGTACGGTGAACAAAAAATTAATAAAAGGACAGAGTTTGTCAGCATTTCTTAAAAACCGAGATGAATGAGATGTTATCGAAAGTATAAAATGGTGGCGCCATCTCGTACACAGATTGTAAATGTTATTTTAAAGCGAGTAGGAGACAGACAGCGCATGCTCGACTACTTGCTGATTTGTAACCTTTTTCATGCCATATCTTCTTAATAAAACGGTCTGTTCTTCTGAATTTGTAATCATTTGCTTATCTCCTCATACACTACATCAGGGGTGTCAAACTCAAAGGCTACCTTGGGCCAAACAAACAAGGTTTAACTATAGGTGGGCGCAATAAAAATCAATATTAATAGAAACGTAGGTTTATTTACCTAATTACAGTATATTCAACATAAATATAATATTTTCTTTAATAATAGCAAAAAAGAGTATCATTAAAAAAACATTTAGCGAATTCTTCCTATCTTATTATAATTCTGCGTCGGTTATTTTAATATATATTATTGTGTGCCAATATATTGGTCGGGACGCAAAAATGTTCTTCGCGGGCCGCGAGTTTGACACCCCTGCACTACATACATGTCAAGTTTTGTGATAGTAGCTCATTTTCTTCTGGGTGCATTTATTTATTTAGGACAGAGTACCTTTATGGTAATATATATATATATATATATATATATATATATATATATATATATATATATATATATATTATAATAGAAATCGAAGTATGCAAAAAAAACTAAATGAACCAAAAATAATGATCCAAATGACAGGTCTCTTTGTCAGGAGGCCTAATGGTGTCGGTCACCTTAAGGGGTAGTGTAGGCAAAGACAAAATCATCCCAAGGCCCCGAGATCCTCACATTGACAACAGAAAATAAAGAGCATTAGATCAATTGAAAACACAACACAACGTTAAGAACATAAAGAAGCCACACAAAACAGAAATTTACGAGCAAACTTACCATACCCCGATTAATTGAGAAGTAACAGTAGAAAAGAACCAGCTAATTATCCTCAAAATATGTAGTACTGCAATAGCGTCATCTATCTAATTCATATGCAGAAAATTAAGTTTTAATAGAAAAAAGAAATAAAAACCCAACTTTTAGCAGGCTTTAAAATGTACCCGACTCTAAATACCATTTTTTTAAAAAATAATTTAAATTTACCAAAGTTTCTAGGGAAATTTCTCCTGCGTAGGTTTTCCTCGAATATATCACATGCTTCTAAGAAATCTTTACTATTATTGCAAATATTTTTGGTTCTATACAGTTGTGAGTGAAAAATAAATTTTATAGTGTAAATTGCTAAGGAAATTAGTAAATGTAATACCATCAAATTTAAAATCTAACCTTTTATCATACGTCCCAATTTTATTTCCGTTATCTTGAGTTTTAATTTTAAAATCAAAATAAGCAGCATAATGATTATCTTCATTTGTTTTGTTTAAAGTTAATTCCTTTTGATTTAGAAATTCCAGATCTTTACGGTTAAAAAATATATCTTAACAAAAAAAATATATCTTATCAATATATCTTAACCCGGAAACACTATTTTGGTTAAGATATTTAGTCTCTTAAATATGTAGGTAAGAAGATATTGTCCAGAAAACCGATTTCCCATTGGTGTACCTTTCATTTGTCTAAAAAAAAACAAACCATATCGTTAAATAAGTAGTTTTTTAACAGATTAAAAAACGTTTTACTGAACGAGGTGTTAAAGCAATTTGTACTACACGTGACAAATCTAAATTTAATTGGTACTTTATAGAATTTAATGGTAGGAAATAAGTTTGGGTACTTTATGCTAGTACTCTTAAATATAAATTTTTTGTTAAAAGCATGGATTCTGTTATCTATTTCTTTCTTAGGTAAGTAAATTTTTTATAGGTATTACTATAACTGTATTTCTTAGTTATTATTTGCTGGAAGAGCTGTTTGTATATAAAATTGAAGTTATTGGCAGCCTTATCAACGACTGTTATTATTAACTGTAACTGTCATTAATGTAATTACTGGTGTTAAACCAAAAGTAATCAAGAAAATCTCGGGGTAAAGTTTAGAACGTGTTTAATTACTCTAGAAATCACAGTTACAAGGGACGGATTACATTACACAGTACAAAACAATTGAAAAACATTTAGAGGCAACAGAAATGTACGTTGGCTTAACATAGTCCAAAATTGGGCATCAGACCGCAAGGTCTTTACTCTACGAGATCCAAACTCTCTCTGGCTAATTCCTAAATGACAGCTACTTTAAAAAATTCCTTTACCCGTTTCCCAAACACCGTAATGAAAGCATAACAGAAAATATATATGTTTGAACATCGGATTTATAACTTGTCTACTTTTAATACTATAGAAATTGATTATTTTCTGGAATGCAAATGTGATGCGCAAATTTTGAATATATATATTTTTTCTTTATATATATATATATATATACACACGCACACAACATTAAAGAAAATTGACGCGTGTTATGACAGTATGTATGTTGTAGCATAGCATTTTAGTATGAGGCGAGTTAACTCCCAAAAGAAATTCACAGTTGGTGAATTATCACCCCAAAAACAAGCACGTTAGGTACCCCCCCCCCCCAAAAAAAAATAAATAAATAAATAAATAAATAAAATTTTTTAAAAATCTCCGCTGATAAATATATATGAGGTACCCCTTCGTTCGCCGACTTTTGGAATCTTGTGTCGGCCCACTCGAACACTCGTGTGTGATTATGAAGACATATTTCTGCTTGACCCATTCATAACGAAAGAGATAACATCGTCGGAAGAGACTTTTCTGCGGCCATTACTTTGCGAACATTTTTTTTTCGGGAGGGGGGGGGGGGAGGGAGAGGTCCTTTGTCGGATAACGCTCGACAAACCAGGAGAGAGATAACGCCAAAAGTGCTTTCATTATTTTCCATTAAAACCAGAAGAAAAAAATGTTTTCGTTAAAGTAAACTTCTCAGTTTTGTATTTTTTTCGTCGTCATTAATAAGTAATTAAAGTGAAGTATTGTCGTGATGCTATGAGAGGAGATCCACACACATTTTCAATTCCCATTAAAACTTCTTTTTTTTTGGCCGTGAATGCGTTATCGGAATCAATGTTATACATATTTATAGATGTGTGTGTGTCATGCTAAGCTTATTTATTTATTCTGTTTGTTCCCGAAACGTAATGTTGTCTTTCTTTTCGATTCCAGTAACGCATTCGCCGAGTCAGTTCCAGAGAAGTCCCTGATCGAGTTTTCAAAAATTCATTCCGGGTCTGGTTTTATTGAATGAGAGAGCGCAGAAAAGCACCGTTTTAAAGTGTTACTCCGGAGTCTTACGAAATATTCATTTTCAACCTCTTTCTCAGGCGCGAACCTTTAGCTGCCAGGAATGCAAAGATTTGCTTCCTTCTTTCTTTTTCGCAGTCAGATATATGTCTTTATGTAGCGAACTCTAACTGTAACGTCAGACGTTCTGACGTACTGTGACCAGTGACGTAGCGAACATAAATGGCGCCCGGGGCACGATATCTTTTTGGCGCCCCCCCCCCTTCAGAAAAACATATAGTAATACAATTACAAGGTAAAAAGAACTTTTTAGAAACCATGTTTTTAAATTTTCTGTTGAATCCTATAAACTTGACAAATCTATGTATTAACAAATACTTTTTAAAATTTTTTGGATGAATTATCCCATGCACTCGAAAGAAAAGGAAGTTCATTGGAAGTTAACTCGCGTTTAACTTTTCGTTCCCGTCCCGGCCGATAGAGGGCTGCACCAGTCTACAAAACAAAATGAACTGAAAATAAATTCAATGCTGCTTAAAGATGGCTAAAAGTATAAAAAGAATGCATTGCCATCGTGTTCCGAGCTATTGTAAAAGTTTCAAATGTCTAGCTAGTCGGGAAGTGAGTTAAAAATCGATTGCAAGATTTGTACTAGACAAACAAACACACACACACACACACAAACAAACAAACAAGAAAGCGTGTTTATAAAAACATGGTAAAAATATACATAAAAATTGCTTTCTAGTTTAGCTAAAACGAAACAAATCATTTTAATTTACTTAAAAATGGTTTTTACTTACATGCCTCTTCGATGTCTGTTTCACTCACTTTTGTATCCTCTTTAATTTTTTTTCGTCGCTGTTCTTCTGCATTAAGATGTTTTAGAACCCCTTTTTTTCCTTTTCATCAGTTCTTTTATCAATGCCCCCTAAAACACCAATTCTTCCTTTCTGACGATATTCTACGCCCCTTCCTGGGACATTTCAGCATGATAATGCCCGTCCGCACACGGCTGGAGTTTCTACTGCTTCTCTCCGTGCTTGCCCGAAGCTACCGGCGGCCAGCAAGGTCGCCGGATCTCTCCCCCATTCAGCACGTTTGGAGCGTTGCTGGCAGGGCCCTCCAACCAGCTCGGGATTTTGACGATTAACGCGCCAATTGTTTCAGAATTTGGCACGAAATCCGCAACCTCTATCAATCAATGCCAAACCGAATAACTGCTTGCATAAAGACCAGAGGCGGACCAACGCGTTATTACTTTGTGAAGCTCTCTCTCTTGCAGCAGGAGTTATTTTTTTTTTAGAATACATTTTACATTGCGAAAATCTGTCTATTCTAAAAAAAAGTAACTGCCGCTGTCAAAAGCTTGTCACGCTATCTCCTCCGAAACCGCTGGGGGTATGGGGTCGAGACCGATACCAATGGATGCAGAAAAATGTGGGGAACAAAGTTAGATATGTCTCATCTTCTTCGGACTTTAAGTTTTTTTTTTTTTTAATTTTATGTTTTCTGGGAAAATATCGACTTTTTCATCTTCAGATGACGATAACTCGCCAAAAAATGATCGTAGAATGTTGATCTTTTTACAGTCTAAGACTACAGACATTTCTCTTTCAAACTAGACCTCATTTGTTTAAAAATATTTCAAAACAGACTCATATTTTTTCATCAAAAAACGAAACACAGTTTTTCGAGAAATATCGTCACATATGGGGATGTAATATCGATGCTCCTCGAGTTTTTATCTTACAAAGAAAATATTGACATCATCTGGAAGATGAAAGCTTTCTTATTCATATGAACCTCATTTCAAGTCTCTATCTTAAAATTTCGAGTTTTAATATAATTTTAAAGCTGATAATTCAACAGTGATTCCCCTTGACAACAGTAAATGGGTGGAAGCTGTTGCATTGCCCGAGAATCAATCCTATGTATCTCGTTATTAGCCCTAACAGAGGAGCGAAGCCCCTAGTAAGGTTTAAAAATCCAAAACACTATTCTTTTTGAAAAATGAGAAAAAATTGTCGTTCTTTGAACTCGCATATCTTCCTAACAACTTCACGTAATTTCAATATATGGTGCTCATTCGACGCAGAATTTTGTGTACTTGAATTTATAAATTCGTAACATTTTCCTAGAAATGCATCGTTTAGGAGTTATTAGTGAAAAACTGAAAAGAATTCCGAAAATTTCGACACCCCTCATAGAGCAGAAGCAGAAAATTGGTGCAAACTTCAATAAACTCTTTATACACGCAAATGAAGAGATTAAAACCGTTTCCAGCTTTCCGAGAATTTTATTTAGCCTACACCCCTTTTTTTTTGGCCAATGTTGCCTGGCCTATAAGCAGACTCACCGTTTATTACCGTAGAAAACTATGTTTTGTAACAAAATGATTATTGACGGATGGGAATCCATAGAATTACCACTCCCCCGTACTCTTTAAAACTAAATCAATATTAACATTAATAGTCAAATTATTAACATTATTAGACCAAATATATACAATTATTATAATTATAATAATAAATTATAATTATAATAATGAAAATCATACCAAAAAAAAAAAAACATGTCTTACTTTGTACAAATCAGTAAGTAGTAAATCCACCTTTGGCACCTATACAAGCCGAAACACGGCGTGACATCGAATCAATGAGGTCACCTATGACCTCCTGCGGAAGATCATGTCATAATCTTTGCAGCTGGGCAGTTAATTCACCAGTATTCCGGGACGGCTGCAGTTGCCTTCCAAGCACGTCCCAGACGTGCTTTATTGGCGAGAGGTCTGGTGACCTGGCAGGCTATAGGAGTACGTCATATCCTCGAAGACATTGTTGGGAGAGTAATGACATTTAACTGTTTATTATATTATTTATTATTTTTAACATTAATTATTATTATAATTTGGTCTTCAATTTATATAAACCTATATATCTAATACAGCGGAACCTCGCTTAACGAGCAAAATAAATCGTGAAAAAATGGCTCGCATAACGAGTGACGTGGAAGGAAGTCCCCTCTTCACGTCACCAGGATCATCAACGGCCGAAAAATAAGTGTTTAAGGATAGTCATGGATGGTTCGAAAAGCCATTGTCTTCGGACTGGAGGATAACAATGCTATCGTGGAGCATGTGGAAGAGCACGACCAAGAGCTTGACCACCGAACAGCTAATAGAATTGCAGTGTCTTTCACGGCAAGCAGTCGTAGAAGAGAGTTTGTGAGAGGAAAAGGACCAAGAAACAGCAAAGAAACAATCTCCTGGTGCAATAAAAGAAAAGATGAAAGCATGGGAAACTGTTGCATCGTAAGTTACAAAGCATCACCCCGATAAGACGGTAGTTATGCGCGCGATAAATTTACTCGATGACAATGCGATGACACATTTTCGGCAAATTTTGAAGCGCCGAGAAAAACGAATGTCTCTAGATAGCTTTCTAATAAAAAAAAATTAGATATGTGTCATAAATAATAATCTACACATCGATGATTTCGCTCCTTAAGAATTTATGCATAAGTAATTTTCTTTAAATAATAAACGTTACGTCTAAAACATTTTGAGAATTGTTTAGCATGGAACGCATTATCGTATTTTACATTAATTTATATGGGAAAAATTGTTTCGCTTAACGAGTGTTTCGCTTGACGAGCAAGACTCTAGAACGAATTATGCTCGTTATGCGAGGTTCGACTGTATATTTTTCACCCTCCATCGAGGGTCAACCCATTCGAAAATGCTTCTCGCCAGTTCTAACTTTGTGCCGAGAAAGGGATGTCGTCGAATCCGCTGCAACAGGTGGGGACGGGACTGCCGGGTTCCCGATCGATGTTGCTGAATATCTTTCAATGGCGCATTTCATTTTATTATATACATTCAATTTCAAAACGAAGATTGCACGCCGAGAACTAAAAATTGGCGATAGCCAGAATTTGCTCGCCAATCAATTAGAATTAAAAATCTGCGAAATTGGTGAAAGCCAGAATCAGCTCGCCAAGAAGTTGGAAACAGGTCTTGGAGAAATTAGTGAGAGCCAGGAACAGTTGAAAACCACCATGGGTGAGAAATTTAATGAAATAGAAGAACGCGTCGGCACTATTGAGTCGAAACTGTAGAAGGTGTCAGCACTACAGATTCGAAACTCAAGGCTACGGTTGACACTGTTATTGAACAGAAAGTTAGAAAGGCCGTCGACAGACAAATGAACGGCTTAGAGAGAAAGTTCGCGGAAGAGTCACCGCCAGTTACTTGCTACTCTGACGCTAGTGTCGAGGAAGGGTACCCGGTGTCGAAATCGTCCGTAAAAGTGTCTACCTACGACGGTAAAACATCTTGGCAGGTGTTTAAAACACAGTTCAATAAGGCGTCGACTGCCAGTGACTGGGATATCGCAATGCACGCTTGCCAATTGGCTACTTTACTCCGTGGCGAGGTTGCCGATGTGCTGCAAGCCATCGCAGTAGAAAAACAATTAAATTTTGAGGCCTTGTCGAGTGCTCTCGAAATGCGCTTTGGCGAGAAATTCCGTAAAGAGTATAGCCACTTACAGCTCAAGTCCCGCCAACAGAAATCAACAGAGACACTTCAGGAACTCGCTTCGGCTATAGAGGGTTTAGCTCAATTAGCTTTCACAAAATATCCGACGGAGGTGAGGGATAACCTAGCATTGGAGTACTTTGTCGACGCCATACGCGATACGGGGAGTCAACGGGCTCTTAGAATGGCGGATATCAAAGACTTGAAGCCAGCTTTGGTGTACGCCATGAAGTTAGATACGCGCCAAGTAGATCCAGACTACCCATTTTAATTTTCTTTTATTAATGTTGCAACTGTTATTCTTATATGTTTATTTAGTTAGTTTATAATGATATATGTTTTATGTTTATTTATGTAAAGTTGTATATAGTAGTAGCATTTTAGGACCGTTGTTGTTAGTGTAAGGACTGTCCGGGACGTTCAATCTTTTAGAGGAGGGGGCAATGTTACGAGTTAGGGGCCAACGTGACGTGTTATCGCCTGCGTGCGATGGTTTGGAGTTTGCGTGATTTAAAACTATGGTTTAGCACGTTCACGCGTCTACCATGGAGTAAGAAATAAATCCTGCTCTTGGGTCTATTGTTGGAAAATGGTTTGGTTGAGCGGTGTGGCATCACGGGTTTTATTTCCTAGGTGAATAAGAGTATGGAATAAAAGTTCAGTTAAAGAGTTGTTCTTGTGGCGATAGGTTGCAGATTTTGAACAGGTGACATTTTCTTCTTGAAAGGATGTTTTCTCGTCGGGCTTGAGACGGGGACCTTGGTGTAAGATTATGAGGTCGTATACTATTTATTAATAAGTGTTATACTGGATTAATTGAAACTTTGAATTCCTAATTGTTAAGAAAAGTATATAGGTGCTGGAGTTTGTCGACTTCCAGCAAAGATTTGTAGTATTATTTTGTCTACTGCTGCAAGTTGTAAAAGAACTGTTTATAAAATCTCTGTTTTTCATTTGCGGTAACTGGCATATTTCTTTCTGTATTTGAAATTCACTTTTTAAATTATCTTTCCGTAACACGGATTTGGTAGAATATATATATATATATATATATATATATATATATATATATATATATATATATATATATATATATATATATATATATTGTGGCGTCACGACAAGTAGTAAGGCTATTCTCTCTGAAGCACTTTGAAGAAATTTCACAACTATTGATCCATACCAAGAAAGACAGAGTTCTAATTAACAAACGAAGGCCAAATTTTTAAAACAAAAATTCAACAATTTATGAACAAAAAAATTAAACATTAGAAATTTTCGACATATTCACTTAATTTACGTGCAGATTTACAGTGCGCGCTCCAGGGCCCATTCCGGCCCAAGAAAAACAGGAGCCTCACAAAAACACAATCGCTCGGGTCGATGTTCTACGCCGCTCTCTCTCGAAAAAAAACAACAACTCCAAGCCTCTCCTCTCGGCTGGCAATTCGGGGTCCGTCTTCTTGGAATGTCTGGATTTTCAGAACGGGTGGAGGGGCCGGCAGCTTATCTTAGACGCCGAACTTTACTACATTGCAGAAAAGTAAAGATGACAGCTTTAGTGGCTGCATCTGTAAGGAAAATGGTTTTTAATCCCCCCACGTGTTCCGAACTGGTGGAACCGAACAACACATTCCTTGAGAAACACGCAGCTGTGTTTCAAGCCTTTGTGGGGTCTCGGGAGAAAATAAGACCCTATTTCCAGTACGCTACAATATATTTATAATACATACATACATACATACATATATATATATATATATATATATATATATATATATATATATATATATATATATATATATATATATATATATATATATATATATATATATATAACCCCCTCCCCTCCTAATGGCCGTTCTTATAAGGGAGGGTGTGAAATTTCACGTTCTAAAGAGGGAATTGTAAAAATGGGCCCTGTAAGCTTAAGGTTAAGATAAAGTGTGTGTCCTAAGCTTAACCAAGATTATTTCTACCTCTCAAAAGACCCGCTTTTAAAACAATTCTCACCTTCATTTCATGCAAATATTTAAACTGCAGAAGCTGAACCAAAAGCAAAATCCTTCGTAATATCTCATTTAATTTGTGTTCATGTTAACGCCAGAGATCGACAGCTGTCCCCGATCTGTTGTTACACGAAGGATTGAAATCCTTCTTAAACCACCTCCTTCTTTGCGGGTTGTGCGCATATGGTCGAGAATAAATTCCGACAAGCGGAGAGAGGAAAGCATAAAAATGGAACAAATCTGGCCTCGCTCGTAGACATCCCGCAGAAAATCGGCTGCCATCACGCGACAAGTGAAGTGAACTGAGGCAAACGGGGCGCCCATTCCCCGGCGAGGGATGAATTGTTTTTATGGCGACATTACCGGAGCAGAGAAACATTCCGCCAACACCACCCCCCCCCCTCCCCACGCACACACATCCGTTGTTTTTCGAAAACAATACTGGAAATGTCTCTCAAGATTCGAACGCCCGAGGATTTCGAATTCATTTCGTGGGAGGGGGGAGAAAAGTTTTTTTTTTTTTGTGTGTGTAATCCGGAAGGAAGCAAAAAGAAAACTTTGCAAACGGTGCGAAATTCGCGATGATAATAAATAATAAATAAAAAAAAACTTCCGTTTGAAATTAAGGAGAAAAATATCGCTGATGAAGTATATAAAAGTGGATTCGAAATCCATTGTTTCTTCTAGGGTTTATACAAAAACCGACTTTTTGAGAAACCGGTTTTCGAATTCCAGATTTCCAAAAAAAAAACCGGTTTTAGCCGGTTTTCGAATTTTTGTCAAAAAAAAAAAAATAGAATAGGGAAAACATATTATTTAATTTATATAAAATAGCAAAAACCGAAATCAATATCAAAGTCGAAATATAAAAAAAAAAAATAAGAATTACACATTACTTACACAAAATAACGAAAACTCAAACAAAAATTTCAAATTTCAAATATTATTTATATTTACTTCACTAATTTTAATTTCTCCTAAGAAAATAGGATTTTAAAAAACAAAAAATATTTTGGACACAATATTGCCTGAAACTGAAAATACTCGTTCACTAGCTACTGAGCTTGGTTTTATATTTTTCAGCGCATCAAATGACAAATCAATTTTTTTGGTTCTTTTATTCGTTGCCTCAAATAATGAAAATTCCGCTTTCAGTGTCTTTGGATATGTAAGGATCTTCAAGAGTCTTATGAATTTATTTTTCCATGGCTTCCTTTAAAAAAAGCATTACTCTGATGAGAAGCTTTCTTCGATTTGCTCTTCATCAGAATCGGTTTCCACAAAAGAATTTCGAAATATTCTAGACAATATCTTTCCAGATAACTATAACAACTTTATATTTTTGTTTCCAGTTTTCACTTTACAAGATTAAGTGAACCTGTCGTGACTCGTGACGGATTGCACATATGCACTAACATAAAATAAGTCGGTTAGGCACGCAGGCCCAGATTTCCGCATGGGCAAGTGGGGCACTTGCCCAGGGCCCCCTAATTTAGTATAAAGTTGTACATAGTTTTGAGAATTTGTTTTTTGGTTAATATAGTAAAGGGGTGCAGTGGCGGATACAGAAAAAAATCCTGGGTGGAGCACAGTGCACCCACTATATACCCCAGTCAAAATAGACTCGATTTTGACGAATGGCTAAAAAAAATATGAAAGTTTTGAAATTTGGTGGAGATGTTTGTTTAGGCATGCAAATGAACATACTAAAAGTCCCCACCGATCAGACTTGAGCTTTCGCCGCCATCTTGGAAAATGTGTACACTTTTTTGGTTTTTTGGAAATATATTTAAAAATATTGATTTTATAAAAAATAATTAAATACAAAAATTAAAGAGCATTAAATTATGAACAAAAATCATTCATAACATTTTTTTATAGTCTAACAGGAACAAAGATAATTGACTTTGAAAAGAGCGCACTATCACACCTGGGACGCGCAAGCGCGGTTCCCCATCACGGTGGGGGGAAATACCCGCGCATGTGCATACCATAATTAGCCAAATTAGTTTTACACTAAATGGGAAGGTTTTTTGTATTTTTTCAAATAACTAGAGAAATATTAATTTTACTTAAAAAAAGTTTATTTCAAAAATTAAAAAACATTAAATTATGTGCAAAAACGATTTTATACATTTTTGTCGTAAACCTAACAGGAACGAAGATATTGACTATAAAATGCGAGTTGATAATGGAGGCAGCTTCTACACAAAACATATATTATATTTTTTTATAAGTCTAACACGAACAAAGGTAATTAACTTTGGAAAGAGCGCACTATCACATCAGGGACGCGCATGCGTGGGTGCCCATCGCGATGGCTGGAAGACACGCGCATGTGCATACCGTATACGCCAAATCGGTCTTACCCTAGTATTTTCCTAGACAGTTAATAGTTAGTCACCATTCCGTGTGCGTCTGTGAACAATGGCTGATACGGAACTATGTTTTATATGTAAAAAATTAATGTCAAATGATGATTTCGTGAATGTAGGAGAAAAGGGGATCGACGCTTTAAGAGAGCTGGTGTCCAAAGAAAAGACAATAAGCATGAACAGTTGGAACATTTAAAATCTGTTTCGGTTCATTCGTTGTGTCGGAGAATCTACACCAGACCAGGAAGTATAAAAGTTGATTTAAAAAGAAATGCAGAAATCGCGTCAACATCCCAAAGTGAAGAGCGCGCGGTAAGTTTGCGATCGTTTTTTAACCTCAGTTCGATTTTCTAACAAAATGTTTCTTTTGTACGGCAGTGATAGACGAAGAATTCAAAGCAAGACAAAAGAAAAATCCAACTGACAGACGAAGAACTATATACGAAGTTAGGAGTCTCGAAATGAAAAACAAAGTTCTTGAAGCTGCAGAGAATAGACATGACCAGTGGGGGAGAGGAAGTTCAGTGTCGTATAATAAACGTTGCTGATTTAGTTGCAGCTGATGCGATTTATCACCAAGATTGCTTCATGACTTTTTCTACACACTGCACCAATCAGAAAGAGAGGGCGGCCTGAGTCGGATTACGTCTCAGCAGCTGTACACGAAATATCCTTCTTCCTTGATAATAATGACGACTGTCAATTCTCACTACCCGAACTCAAATCTCAAATTACAGGACTAGTTCCAGACGACATCACTTTGAGAAATAAGTTGAAACAAAAATACGGGGAGGGGATTATTTTTGCTTCAAACTCCAAAAATGTTACTGTCATATGTTTACGTAATACTGGAATGAAAGTCTTGTCAGACTCTTGGTACGACAAAAGGATACGAAATGATCACGAGGAGCGTCTACGAATAGTACAAACTGCTGCAGCCATAATAAAAGAAGATATCCAGACACCAGTTTATGACAATCGTTGCTACCCTCCAAGTGATAACTTTTTCAGAGATGTGAACAAGGGTATTCCAGAAAGCCTAAAATCTTTTTTGGAGCACTTGATTATTAAAAAAAAGACTGCTAAGGCGGGGAAAAAAGTCACTTCAATAGCTCACGTCATTATATCAGCGCTAAGGCCACGATCATTTATCTCTCCTCTGCTCAATGGTCTTGATTCATTTTTGTACAAAAAGTTCTGTTCCAAGAATTTAATAACAATGCTCTTGAATTTGGGATTTTGTTCTTCTTACTATGAAGCCCAAACACTTGAGATATCAGCCATAAATCATTCGCAACCCCAAATGCGCGAGGGATCATTCTGACAATTAGTATTTGACAATGCAGATTTCAATGTGTCGACAATCGATGGCCTGAATACGTTTCATAGCATGGGGGGGGGGGGGGGGGCATTGCTTGTTTTACTCCAGAGTCAGCAGTGGAACCCGGGACGAAGATAAAAAAATTAACCGAACTTACATCCGCATCGACCGTAGGCAAAATGGGAATCATTCCTCTGGAAACGTTTGAAAATTTTCGAGGGCCTGGGTTAAAAACAATTATTATCAAAGATTTGAATGTCTTAAATCCTTTAGCGGAAGATTTACCACTGCCTAAGCCATCTGATATCTCCTGGATGTGTGCTAAGTGGTTAGGTATTCCACAGATACCTGAATGGAAAGGATTTTTCCATTGTATAACCAGAAACCAGCCTTGTGAAAAGACCAAAGTAATACCCCTTCCTTTTGTTAATTCACCACCAAGCAAGTATGGCACCATTTTCACTGTGCTGAAATATGCTGCCCAGCAGTGTGTTAAAATGCACCAAAAGTCTTACATACTCACGTTTGACCAACCACTGTATATTAAAGCTCGAGAGATAGTCGCAACAACATCCAATCCATTATTATCAAGTTGTATTGTGAGGCTTGGTGGATTCCATCTTTTAATGTCATTCTTAGGCTGCATTGGGTACATAATGGCTGGAAGTGGGTTAAAAGAAATACTCACTTTGATTTATGCACCTACGTCAGTAGAAAAATATTGCCTGGCCATGCATACGCTAGGGCCGTCCGAGCTCATTTATTGACCCAAACTGCTTTAGCAAAAATAATTTTTGACGGCATGGACATGTCGGATTTGGAATGTAAAAATCTCCGTGAGTTGTTTCGAGATTTTGCTACTGAACCACCATCGCAAGAAACCTTAAACGCACACACTCAAATACGATCCATCGAAATTAAAATGAGGAAGACTTTGGAGCACCTGAAAAAGAAACGCCCAACTGCCTGTGGGGCTGGAAGCGTCAAGAGAAAATTCTTGTGCCCATCACAACTATGGATGCAGTAGCTCCCGATTCAGTTTTAAACATGGTGTTTTGCAACTGTAAGACTGACTGTGGAGTAAGATTCGGATGTCTGAAAGCAGGCATCAACTGCACAACGGCCTGCAATAATTGCAATGGGGTATGTCAGAATGGCATTAGCCCTGTTGATGATGACGATCGAATGAAAGAAGTTGATGAATGGCCCGATGCTAGCGGATCCATAGACGATCTATACATGCCTGACGAAGGGGAGAATCCCGTACCGAAAAAAGCACGTAAATCCTGAAGTAGGTAAGCTTTAAGAATTATTCGCAATAGAAATCTGATAGTGAATACCCCCAAGTTTACTACATTCATGTAAAAAATTAATAATGATTAATTATCTACATAGCCAAAAACATCAAAGTCTATTTTCTTGTGTTTAAAGAATGCCGAAATGTGGGAGAGGTTAGAAATTCAAAGAAGAGCGCCTGCAACGAGACTTTAAAGCTACCTCCATTATCAACGCGCATTTTATAGTCAATATCTTCGTTCCTGTTAGGTTTACGACAAAAATGTATAAAATCGTTTTTGTACATAATTTAATGTTTTTTAATTTTTTAAATAAACTTTTTTTACGTAAAGTTAATATTTATCTGGTTATTTGAAAAAATACAAAAAACCTTCCCATTTAGTGTAAAACTAATTTGGCTAATTATGGTAAGCACATGCGCTGGTATTTCCCCCCACCGCGATCGGAAACCGCGCTTACGCGTCCCAGGTGTGATAGTGCGCTCTTTTCAAAGTCAATTATCTTTGTTCCTGTTAGACATATAAAAAAATGTTATGAAGGATTTTTGTTCATAATTTAATGCTCTTTAATTTTTGTAGTTAATTATTTTTTATAAAATCAATATTTTTAAAGTTATTTCCGAAAAACCAAAAAAGTGTACACATTTTCCAAGATGGCGGCTAAAGCTCAAGTCTGATCGGTGGGGACTTTTAGTATGTTCATTAGCATGCCCAAACAAACATCTCCACCAATTTTCAAAACTTTCATATTTTTTTTAGCCATAAAACCTATTTTGACTGGGCTAATAGTGAAAGCATGCTTACGTCCATAAGCGTTTCTGGTTTAAATTTTTGGTGGGTGGGAGGGAGGGGGGAGTTATAATAACTCCAGACTGTGATTTATTTTGAATTTCAAAAGAAAATTTCATGAATTTAAAAAGTAAATTAATTAATTAACACTTCTTATTAATATTCATTATTTTCTTCAAATTTTTGACTTGTCGGTCGAAATTTTTTTTTGAATTTTTGGTCCCGATTTAAGGGAGGCCTGGGTGAGTGTCCAACATGTTCATGTGGAAATCTGGTCCTGAGGAGGGGGGTATGCCCCCCTCTGGATCTGTCCTTGAAGGGGGCCCCCAAAGTCTGCTTTGCCCAGGGCCCCATTGTGTCAAAGTCGGGCCCCGTAGGCACGTCTTTTCCACGTGCGCAGTGCACACTGCACAAGCAATGGCCGACGCAACTCGCAACGTCGAGAAAATGTGTCTGCTGCCCGTTGCATAGAATGAACAGCAAATCAAATAAGTTAAAAATTAATTGTTACATAATAATTTGAATTCTTTTAAACCGGTCTTCTTAATTTAAAAACCGGTTTTCAAATGTGACAAATTTATTTTAAAAACCGGGTTTGAAATACCGTCAAACCCTAGTTTCTTGGAACTAGAATAGGGCGACATTCCATTCAAGCTTTCAGAGTGAAATATTTTTTGTTTGCACCCTAAAATCGGTGTCCGTCATTTCATCTTTTAAAAGGTAGTTTGGGAATGGATCGGGTCGTTACAGAAGTCAGCTGATATCCAGCCCGTGTTGGATTTTCCGTTGCCTCCACAGAATTATGAATATTAGACAGTGAGTGAAACACTCTTTATTAATACGGCTCTCAATTTTTTAGAGCTTGATGAGACATTATTGGATTGTTTAAAATGTCAACCATTGTTCATTTCAATGTTAAGTCATTGCGCGCAGACTTGAATCTGTATGTGAATGGACACTTTCTTAAAATTCTAAATTAAGTTATATGATATATCTTTAAAATGATCCACTTTGAAATCAAAATTCTTAGTTCTCCATAGAAATTTTTTTAAAATTAGATTTTAAAAAAATTATTAAATTTAACTGCAATTAAAATGTTTATTATAGGAACGACGTAATAGGGGGTCGTTTCAATGATACATGTTTATATGACATGTGTATAAAATTTCACGGTATTCTAGCCAACCGTATCACGGGCGTATAACAATGAAAAAAACAATGGTTTACATTTTAAACAGTTAAAAAATTGCTAGAAAAAAATTGAGAGCCCTTTTTATAAAGAAGAACAATTACAAGATAAAAAGAACTTTTATATACCATGTTTTTAAATTTTCTGTCGAATCCTATAAACTTGACAATTCTATGTATTAATAAATACTTAAAAAAATCTTTGTTGATGAATCATCCCATCCACTTGAAAGAAAATGAAGCGAATTGGAAGTTAACTGGCGCTTAACTTTTCGTTCCCGTCCCGGCCGATAGATGGCTGCTGAATTCTACATAACAAAATTGACTGAAAATGAATTCAATGCTGCTTAAAGATGGCTAAAAGTATTAAAATAATGTATTGTCATCGTGTTCCGAGCTATTCTAAACGTTTCAAATGTCTAGCTAGTCGGGAATTTAGTTAAAAATCGATTGCAAGATTTGTAGATGACAAACACACACACAAACAAGAAAGCGAATTAATAAAAACATGGTAAAAAGTGTTTCACACGCAGTCAAATTTCTGAATAAATGATTATCATAACTATTGAAAACAGGGAAGTGTTTGACGTAGCTCGGCTTTTAAAAGGTACCTGACCCCATCCAAGCTAGTTAGTTACGAAAAACACATTTTCACTGTTATTGAAAAGACAAAGCCCACTGTTCCTTTAACCATTTCGCTGATTTCTAAATGGATTCGGACGCCACAGAGTAACTACGGCGTAACCACGAACTGAAAAATATGTTATCAATTCTATTCGAAAACAAAACATCCAATGAAAAAAAGTTGTTTCCAAGATAATTGACTGCGGAATTCCTCCCTAATGCCAGAAGCCACGGAATCAGTCGCGTTTTTTTTTTTTTTTTTTTTGTCTGCGGGAATTTGAAATCTTATTTATAGAAAAGAAGAAAATGGAAAGAGGTCTGTTCGGAAATGAAGGATCGATTCGAAAAGGGAAAATTTCGTGCCGGAGGGAAGAATTCGAATATACTACTATGGATCGACACTTTCGACGATATGCGGCAACAGTTGAACGGCTTGCTATGGCTTCTCGGGGATCAATCAGCGTCCACAGTCCAATGAAATAATCCGATCGGGCTTAATCATTTATGCGCATGAAGGTTTTTTTTTTAACGTAAACATGGAAGGTATTGGCAAAATGGCGACCGTTTCATCCACGATTCAATCTCTAAAAGACACTCGCAACAGCATGTAGGAAATTGAGTTTCGGTTGTACATATGTTGAGCGACAGCGAGTCGCCAAACAAACAAACAAAAAAAAAAAACGGAAGTTATATAATAAGATATATAATATTAAAAGTAGAGAATCAAACAGAAACTGGTGGAGCATTATTATTACTTACTTACACACACATGCGTACGTACACACACACATATATATATATATATACATACATATATATATATATATATATATATATATATATATATATATATATATATATATATATATATATATATATATATATATATATATATATATTGTTATTATTATTCACCACTTGGTACCCGTCAAAACATGACGGCTAGATAGTAAATAAACACACAAATAATACGCAAAACAGCATTTCCGAATGTAGAAAATGATAATAATGAGCAGAAAAAAATGAATGCGTTTAAGCAGCCTCGTGCTTAGTATCTAAAGCCAGATTTAAAAATGTCGCCGAGCATGCGCTGAAAGCAATTTTTTTTAAAATTGTAAATCATCGCTCATTAAACAGCGCGAAATAAACAATTTCCATGAGGTTTAATCTTATATTTCACAAACAAAATTATCATAAAAATAAAAATGGCAGAGAGAGATCTAAAGACTCCTCGAAATAAACGTGTTTATCATTAAAGCCTGTCACTGAGCATGCGCAGAAACAGTAAGTTTCTAAAGACAGATTCAAACATGCCATTGAGAATGCGCAGAAATCAATTTTTAATTGTAAATTATCGCTCATTAATAGAAATTGCGGTTAAAAAAAAACCAAATTTGGCAAATCTACAGATTACAATCTTTCGTTTAAGACCGAAGTGAAGCAAATGGATGCGGTAGTTTTCTCTCACGGACTGCCCAAAATGTCGGCTTAGCAACTTAAGTATATAGATCAGTGGCGTAGCGAGAGGGGGGCAAGGGACCCCCTCTTTCATACCTCTATCATATCCCGGGCGCCAGTCTCAGAGGGGCGCCAAATGGTCCTTTTCACAAATTCTATATATAATACTAGCTGAAAACCCGCGCTTCGCTACGGAGTACATTCAAATTAAATACAACGGTCAACGTATGCAATTTATGCAAAAAAATAAATATATATATTTATAATAAATGCGATGATCAATGTATACAATTGATGTAAAATATATATCTATCTATATATATATATATTTTAAAAAAAAGTAAGGGATATGCATTTTTTTGGATAATATCCAATCGTCTGCCGCATTAGAAAGAGAAAAAAATATTTTTTTGTCTATTTAGTTGTTACGGACGTGACGATAAATTTATTGAAAGTACCAGAAAAAGTAATCACGTGATCGGCATTTAATAAATTTAATTCTAAAAATGAATCTTTAAAAATTCACCAAAAATCAGGAAATGGAGGTAAAGGTTCGAAAAAAATTTCGTTTTGAAGGAATTTTTAGGATCTTTCTCGTGATATAAATGTTATAACCCTCAATCTATTATTTTAAATGCAAACGTAAAAAAAGTTTAAAAAACAGCTTAAAAATTTAATTTTAAAAAATCTAAGAAGAATTTTTGAAAAATCTTTCTTAGTGCACCCCTACACTATAAGAAGAATCGCCATGCAAAATGTCAGCCCTTTAGGTCCAGCGGTTTGGTCTGTGCGTTGTATGTCAGTCAGTGAATGAATGAGTCGGTTACGGAACTGTTTTATATATATAGATTATTATATGTTTTTTGGGGAGAGGGGGCCAAAAAGGTATCGTGCCCCGAGCGCCAGTTATGCTTGCTGCTTCACTGATATAGATAGGTGCGTGTGTGTTATAATAACGCCGCTCCAATATTAATTACCCTATATTGATATGGCCACAGCCGTTAAAATTCTATCCCACGGTTTCTGTCCTTTTAATAGTGTCTTTTCTCTGGATGGTGTCTGTAAGACTTATGACCAGTAGCAAATATTAAACTAAAATTATACAAAGCGAATTCCGCCAAATGTGGTGGCAAGTTGTTGTATTGCCGCCAAGATGGCGCGAAGAGGGGGAGGTACGAAAAGGGTCGTTGGCCTCCCGCGAAAGGGTGGAAAGAAGAGAAGGGGTTTGATGAGGTAGCAGCGGAGCTTTAGGCTCGCTCATATCCTTTGTAATGATATCTGTTAATATTTATATGTAATGGTTATTTTGTATGTTGAATTAATGTATGTATGTTGTGTTAATATATGTATGTTATTTTAATTTACGTGTCTGTTTTCTTTGGAGTGTATCTTCCTTAAAAATGTTCAGTAACAATAACGACGCTTCGCATATTCTACGGGCAACCGTTAGCTAACACAGGCTTCGACGGCAGCTTCCGCTGATAGGCGAGAAGAGTTTTTAGTGGCGCAGTCTCATAGGATCAACATGGAAAGCCCAAGAATATCAACGAAGTGGTTGTAAAGGTGAGAGTTCTTTTTTCCCGTAATAAAGTGGGCGACTCGAGAAACCGCAATTATTATGTCATATGTTATTTTGTCATATGTTTTTGTCATATGTTATTTTCGAGATATGGTACACCAGTACTATTAAAGGATATTCACTTTTACAGAATTATTTGTTTGTACGCCTGTACATAATTATACGTCAGTATAATAAATGGAGCACGCCAGTGCACATTTAAAGAGGTATTTGTTTGTACGCCTGTACATAATTATACGTCAGTATAATAAATTAAGCACGCCAGTGCACATTAAAGAGGTATTTGTTGTACGCCTGTACATAATTATACATCAGTATAATAAATTGGGCACGCCAGTGCATATCAAAGTAATGTTATATGTATAAACGTGTATACGCCAGTATACCATCTCGTAATTATACGTCAGTATAATAAATGAAGCACGCCAGTGCACATTAAAAAAGTATTTTGCTTTGTATGCCTGTACATAATTATACGCCAGTATAATTCGAGCACGTCAATGTACATTTTATTTATGATATTATCGCAAAAGTGCATTTACCTGTATATTTTGATGTTTTTCCTTAAAAGCACACCTAATTTCTAAGAAATTTGAGTCTTGTAAAATTTAAGTCTTGTACGTCAGTGCATCAGTTGAGTGAAGTACATAAATATCTGTATTTACTTCCGTTTCGTTTACGAACAAACAAAAAAAAAAGGAGTGCTAAAGTGTAGTCTGTGGTTAAGAATTGGTTGCTTGTTTTGTTTGTTTTCGCTTTGATACCGTTCGGTTGTATTTTATTTTAGTGTCAAAAGTTGTTTTTAAAACTGCATCATTGCTTGTTAGATAACTCACGGAACAACACATTGTGACGTTGGTTGACGTTGATTTTTTTTTAACGAATGTTGTCTAGGGTTGTTTTTTTTTCTGTAATAGGAATTTTTTTTCTCATAAATATGGCTTTCTTAAATCGAGCCAAGAGAGACGATTTAATAGCTTTAGCTCAAGAGCTAGGTCAAGTGGTCGTTGAGGGAACGAGGTCAGCAGGTATTATTAGATTGATTAAGGCCAGTGATGACTATGAAGAAGAGTTTGTGAAGGGGCGTTTAGCCGTAGTGGAAGAAGAGCGCGTTGCTCGTGAACTCAAGGAAGAAAAAGAAAGGGAACAGGAACGCCAGTTCCAACTTGAAAAACTTAGAATAGAAAGGGAGAAAGTCAATCTTACTACTGTTAGACAAGACGAGTTTAGAACCAAAACGTCCGAGTTGACTAAGCTATTACGAAGATTCGAGATCGAGGACGGAGACATTGTCTTATTTCTTTCACTCTTTGAAAGACAGGCTCGTAGAGTCGGCGTTGAGAAAGCTAACTGGGTGTCGGCATTGTTGCCCCTGTTACCTTCAGAAATCACGCAACTCATCGCTCGAGAGTCAGAAGACAAATTTGACGATTTCGATTACATCAAAGGGGTTTTGCTGAAGCATCTTAAAATAAGCCCAGAAACCTTCCGACAGAAATTCATGAAACATCAGCGAAATCCAGCTCGCTCTTGGAGAGATTTCGTATTTGAAATAACAAATTATTTCGAAGAGTGGATCGAAGGACTTGACGTCAAAAATTTCGATGGACTAAAGAACTTGATGATCACCGATCAACTGAAAAGACGTGTCCCTATCCAAGTCAGAGAACACCTCATGGACGATTGGGCAAAATTTCTGCAACCATCTTCGTTAGCAGATAGGCTGGATGAGTATGAAGCTGTTAGAGCTCCAACCAAGAAGACTAGCGTGGAAGACGCCAAAAATAAGCAGAGGGGATTTTCGCGTCCCTCGCCACCTCAGAAGGAATCTCAGGAGTATTATAAGGAAAAGAAGTACTCCAGCAGCGTAAAAACCGAAACGCCGCAGAAAGTAACCTGCTACGCCTGTAAGCAAACTGGACACATCTCCAAATTTTGTCCAAAAAATAGCCGCCTTCCTAAGAACTCGGGGTCAGGTGTTCAGAGCAATACAGTACAGACCGTGAAGAGTACAGAACCCTCGGTACTCACCGCCAAAGTTACAGTTCCTGTAACGGGATCTGGAAAGCTGCAGACGATTAACGATCTCAAAATTATCCCGTTGAGGTGCGGTGACCAGTCGTTAAAAGCGGTGGTGGACTCAGGCGCTCAGATCTCCGTCTTAAGGGAAGACTTGGTACCTGAAAATTTTTGCGAGGGAGAGGGCACAATTCAGATCGTGTCAGCATTTGGTGAGGGGGAGACCACAGCTTTGAAGATCGTCGACATTAAAATAGACGATGGTCTGCACTCTCCTGTGCCGATCCTATGTGCCATCTCGAAGAAATTGGTCAACGACATGTTGATTTGTCCTACGGCTTATGAACTATTGCAAGAGAACATTCAGATTCATGGAGCCACCCGCGGACTTCCCGATCAAGATGACGTCGGCAACTCGCCTGAAGATGGAACCGTGTCACAATCAAACGGTAGTTGTGATCCGATTTTAACTGGTGTGGCGACAGCCACCATTGAATGCGTTCCCCATCAAGAGAATAAGAAAAGCTTCATTGCCGTCCAAAAAGATGACGAAGATTTAAAAGAGTTATGGGATTTAGCTAAAGATAATGAAAAGTCTTATACCGTAACAGATGGAGTGTTGTCGCACGTAGACTGTGTTGAAGGACAGAGCATAGTTCAAGTCGTGTTGCCGTCGTGCAAACGCAAGAATGTTCTTCGCATGGCTCATGAAGTCCCTTTGGCAGGCCATTTAGGCGAAAAGAAAACTTTGCTACGCATCAAATACTCGTTTTTCTGGCCAACCGTGAGACAGGACGTCAAAAAGTTTTGCGAATCCTGCAAAGAATGTCAGGTTAGACGAACGATGACCTTTAGGGACCGAATCCCCATACAACCTCTTGTGAGACCAGAAAATCCGTTCGAAGTGTGGAGCGTCGACTGCATTGGGCCTCTAGAGCCGCCGTCGAGAAGGGGGCATTCCTTCATTATTTGTGCAGTTGATTTGTGTACCCGTTGGGCAGAAGCCATCCCAGTGAAGAACATAAAAGCAAAGACAACTTGCGATGTCTTGATGAGAATCTTTACTCAGACTGGGTTCCCTAAAACCATTTGCATGGACCAAGGGACGAATTTCACGGCAGAATTGTCGAAGCATTTCAGAGATCTTCTCAGTGTGTCTCCTAGATTTGCTACCCCAGGACATCCTGAAAGTATGGGGGCAGTAGAGAGGTGGAACCGAACGTTAAAAGACATGTTGAATAAGAACATTCAAGAAAACGGACGAGATTGGGACGTCCATTTACCATTTCTGCTGTTCGCGTACCGAGAAGTTCCCCATAGCACCACGAACGTCTCGCCATACCAGATGGTGTACGGTCGGTTGCCGAACGGACCGTTAAAGTTAATGAAAGAAGTATGGACAGGGGCGAGAGAAATACCCACAAATGCGTCCAAATCAGTAGAAGATTACATATCAGATTTAAGGGAGAAGCTAGAACAAGCTCACAAAATAGCAAATGAGAATTCAACCAAAAACCAGGCAGAATACGCGTCAAGGTACAATTTAAGATCTAGAGAGAAAAAGTTCGGAGTTGGCGACCAAGTGTTGGTCCTTATTCCTTCTTCATCACACAAGTTGCTGAAAACTTGGATTGGCCCGGTTACCGTAGTCGAGACCACTAGGCAACATTCCGCCAAAGTTCGGATGGAAGATGGCAGTATCCGAGAACTCCATTTTAACAAATTAAGACCTTACATTGCTAGAGTGCATCAAGTCGGGTTAGTGTTTGATGACGACGCGGAGTTTGGTGAACTTCATTATGCCCCGACTGATACCGCAATCAAATCTGTTGAAGACATTCGTGTTCGTGTCGAAGACACTAGTGAGAGGCTGAATTATTCTCAACGATGCGATCTATTCAAGCTTTTAAAACGGTTCCATAGTATCTTTTGTAACATCCCAGGACGAGCAAAGGTTGAAGGCCATTCAGTACGCTTGACAGCTGATTGCACGCCAAAGAAGTTGCGGCCCTATCGCATACCCGTAGTACTTCAAGAGGAAGTCGACCGCCAGGTTGAAGAACTGTTGCGACTTGGATTGATAGAGCCAAGCGATAGCGAGTGGGCTCATCCCGTAGTCTGTGTTTCGAAGAAAGATGGCAGTGTCAGGCTTTGCGTGGACTACAGACATTTGAATAGCTTTACCGTGCCAGACACTTATCCGATGAAGATTGCGAAGGATCTTCTCCTGGAAGTAGGAAAGGCCCACTACATAACAACTATCGACCTCACGAAGGGGTACTGGCAGATTCCGGTCAAATTTGAAGCTAGACGCTACACAGCTTTCGCTACTCATTCGGGTCACTTTCAATGGAGAGTGATGCCTTTTGGACTTAGGAATGCCGGGAGTACGTTCCAGAGAGCCGTGGACAAAGCCCTCATGATCCATAAGAACTATTGTCGACCGTACATCGACGACGTCGCGATTTTTTCAGATACATGGGAAGACCACCTAAATCACCTAGAAAAGGTTCTTCACTCATTACAAGAGATTGGGTTTACCATAAACCTGGATAAGTGTGAGTTCAGAAGACCAACTGTAAAATTCCTTGGACATATTGTTAGTTCTGGACGACATTCGCCAGACCCGCAGAAAGTTGAAGCCATACGGAACATGGCAAGACCGACTACGAAAAGAGAAGTTCGTGGATTTCTGGGTCTTACTTCTTACTATCGGGACTATATCCAAGACTTTGCGAGTATTGCCCTGCCGTTAACAAACATGACGAAGAAACATCCTCCTAACAAAATTCCTTGGAGCGACGAAGCGGAGAAAGCCTTCCAGGCGCTGAAAGACGAACTGGTCCAAATTCCTGCTTTACACACCCCTGACTTGGAAAAGCCATTCCAGTTGTACACGGACGCTTCGGCAATGGCAGTGGGCGCTTGTCTTGCCCAAAATGACGAAAAGGGGATCGAAAAACCCATAGCCTTCTTCAGTAAAAAATTAACGCCAACTCAGATGAAATGGTCAACAATAGAGCGAGAAGCCTTTGCAGTGATATCAGCATTGAAGAAGTTTGACACCTGGATTTACGGTGCTGAAATCCAAGTCATATCTAACCACAACCCTTTGACCTACTTGACTAGCTCCCTGACGCAGGGTCCTAAGTTAGCTCGATGGGCACTTGCCCTTAAACGTTATAACGTAACGGTTTCCTACCGCAAGGGTCAAAAACATGGAAATGCAGATGCATTGTCTAGATTGCCCGTGACCAATTGTGAGTTTTAAATTGTGCCGTTTTTATAATGTTAAAATTCGAGTATTTCGTGTTTATGCAGCGCATGGTTGTATGTAAAATTTAAAATCAGTTATCGTATTGTATTCTCTTCCAAAGTGTTTCTTTGCTGCTTAGTATATTTACACTCATGAAACATGCAACTGTAAATTATCTTCTAGCTATTCCTTTAAAATTGTGTATCCATGTGTGCATTGTTAATAGTATTTCAGTGTTGAAATTTGTGTTGTGTTTCAATATTCATTGGATAAGAGTATATTGGTTGATAATATGTATTACATGTCATTTTAATTTCTAATATTTTGTTTTCGAAATAATTTTTTTGGTGTCAATTTCTCGAGTCACCTGCTTGGGGGACAGCCGTTAGCCAAGGGGGTTGCTCTCGCGAGGGGTGATGTTCATGAGTACTCACCCATGAAATTGTTAAAGTTTAATGTACGTGAAAGAAAAGGAACTCTCTCCTTAGTGTGGTCATGTTTCAAGAAGAACTTCTAAAGGACTCTCCAAGAAACTTCAGGATAGTTTTCGGAACATCTGTTTTCTGTTTATAGTCATATTAAATGACGTATAAACTCCCTAAAGGGGAACGTGTAAGACTTATGACCAGTAGCAAATATTAAACTAAAATTATACAAAGCGAATTCCGCCAAATGTGGTGGCAAGTTGTTGTATTGCCGCCAAGATGGCGCGAAGAGGGGGAGGTACGAAAAGGGTCGTTGGCCTCCCGCGAAAGGGTGGAAAGAAGAGAAGGGGTTTGATGAGGTAGCAGCGGAGCTTTAGGCTCGCTCATATCCTTTGTAATGATATCTGTTAATATTTATATGTAATGGTTATTTTGTATGTTGAATTAATGTATGTATGTTGTGTTAATATATGTATGTTATTTTAATTTACGTGTCTGTTTTCTTTGGAGTGTATCTTCCTTAAAAATGTTCAGTAACAATAACGACGCTTCGCATATTCTACGGGCAACCGTTAGCTAACACAGGCTTCGACGGCAGCTTCCGCTGATAGGCGAGAAGAGTTTTTAGTGTGTCTCTCAACACATTACAAACGAAACCAAACTTCTGCCGGTTTGAGATTGAATCCCGGATCGAGTGCTGTTTATTCGCTCTCTCAATATCTTTTATATGCGTTCAAATATTAAATAACCATAATGTTCAGAGTGAATATTTCCACCCAGTGGGTTGTTTGATTGGAGTCGCCTTAGTCCTTCGCCGATGGAAATACCTACTCCTTTTCTGCAGCCAAAAGATTCGAGAAAGATCCGGAATGAGATCGACAAAAGAAATTGAATTCAACATTCAGTTTCCGCTGAAGCAGCATTCAAAGAAGGAGTCAACCAAAAGAACAATTTGTGTTGAAAGTTTTTTAAAAAGTAGGTCGATAATAAAAAAATATAACTGAAATGCTTTAAATGAATATATTTTATTATATTTTCGTATTACTTACGAGTTATTATGTGGAATTAGAATATGTAATAAAATAGATGATCGTACAGTGGCACTTTTTTTTAAAAATTGTTAATTTGAGAAAACACATTCTGACACATGTCTGAGTTAACTAAAAAAAAAAAAACTCAAATTTAATAGGTAATGTTAACATTTTAATTTCTCTTCTTCTTACTTAAAATTAATTTTATCATTAATTACAAATTTGCACAGAAAACATCATAATAATTATCCACACACATTAAGAAATTATTCAAACACATAATAAAAATGGTAGTTACATATATTAATTACTAGCTGAAGTACCCGGCGATACCCGGGATTTTAAGAATGTTTGTTAACCAAAATCAATTAAAAAATTAACACAGTATAAATAACAGAGAAAAAATATATGTGAAATGTTATACACATCTCAGAATTTCAGCCTTTCATCATTGTGGCACTAAAATCTGAAAAGTAAAAATGTCAAATTTACTTAGCCTTGCTTCGCCCGTCTAGCCGGTCGGTTTAGGGACCCGCTCCCTTCAGCAATCATGGAATAGCAGTAATCAAAGATAAAATCGAAGCTTAACACAATTATATCACAGAAATATTCCAAAGAGAGAGTTTGAACGGTAATCCGTATACTGGAAATTTACCCAGTAAAAAAGGATTAATGAAAAAAGAAAACAAAAGGAGTAATATTAGAAAATTAACTTTAAATATCACCAAATAACTACAAAATAACAATATTCCATGTCTATCACAGAAATATTCCAAAGAGATTCAACGGAAATCCGTATACTGGGAATTAACCCAGTAAAAAAGGATTAATGAAAAGAAGAAAACAAAAGGAGTAATATTAGAAAATTAACTTTAAATATCACCAAATAACTACAAAATAACAATATTCCATGACTATCACAGAAATATTCCAAAGAGATTCAACGGAAATCCGTAAACTGGGAATTAACCCAGTAAAAAAGGATTAATGAAAAAATGAAAACAAAACGAGTAATATTAGAAAATTAACTTTAAATATCACCAAATAACTACAAAATAACAATATTCCATGACTATCACAGGAATATTCCAAAGAGTTTCAGCGGTAATCCGTATACTGGGAATTAACCCAGTAAAAAAGGATTAATGAAAAAAAGAAAACAAAAGGAGTAATATTAGAAAATTAACTTTAAATATCACCAAATAACTACAAAATAACAATATTTCATGACTATCACAGAAATATTCCGAAGAGATTCCATGGAAATCCGTAAACTGGGAATTAACCCAGTAAAAAAGGATTAATGAAAAAAAGAAAACAAAACGAGTAATATTAGAAAATTAACTTTAAATATCACCAAATAACTACAAAATAACAATATTCCATGACTATCACAGAAATATTCCAAAGAGATTCAACGGAAATCCGTAAACTGGGAATTAACCCAGTAAAAAAGGATTAATGAAAAAAAGAAAACAAAAGGAGTAATATTAGAAAATTAACTTTAAATATCACCAAATAACTACAAAATAACAATATTTCATGACTATCACAGAAATATTCCGAAGAGATTCCATGGAAATCCGTAAACTGGGAATTAACCCAGTAAAAAAGGATTAATGAAAAAAAGAAAACAAAAGGAGTAATATTAGAAAATTAACTTTAAATATCACCAAATAACTACAAAATAACAATATTCCATGACTATCACAGAAATATTCCAAAGAGATTCAACGGAAATCCGTAAACTGGGAATTAACCCAGTAAAAAAGGATTAATGAAAAAAAGAAAACAAAACGAGTAATATTAGAAAATTAACTTTAAATATCACCAAATAACTACAAAATAACAATATTCCATGACTATCACAGAAATATTCCAAAGAGATTCAACGGAAATCCGTAAACTGGGAATTAACCCAGTAAAAAAGGATTAATGAAAAAATGAAAACAAAACGAGTAATATTAGAAAATTAACTTTAAATATCACCAAATAACTACAAAATAACAATATTCCATGACTATCACAGAAATATTCCAAAGAGATTCAACGGAAATCCGTAAACTGGGAATTAACCCAGTAAAAAAGGATTAATGAAAAAAAGAAAACAAAAGGAGTAATATTAGAAAATTAACTTTAAATATCACCAAATAACTACAAAATAACAATATTTCATGACTATCACAGAAATATTCCAAAGAGATTCCACGGAAATCCGTAAACTGGGAATTAACCCAGTAAAAAAGGATTAATGAAAAAAAGAAAACAAAAGGAGTAATATTAGAAAATTAACTTTAAATATCACCAAATAACTACAAAATAACAATATTCCATGACTATCACAGAAATATTCCAAAGAGATTCAACGGAAATCCGTAAACTGGGAATTAACCCAGTAAAAAAGGATTAATGAAAAAAAGAAAACAAAACGAGTAATATTAGAAAATTAACTTTAAATATCACCAAATAACTACAAAATAACAATATTTCATGACTATCACAGAAATATTCCAAAGAGATTCAACGGAAATCCGTAAACTGGGAATTAACCCAGTAAAAAAGGATTAATGAAAAAAAGAAAACAAAAGGAGTAATATTAGAAAATTAACTTTAAATATCACCAAATAACTACAAAATAACAATATTCCATGACTATCACAGAAATATTCCAAAGAGTTTCAATGATAATCCGTATACTGGGAACGGATAAATAAAAAAAAACGAGTAATATTAGAAAATTAACTTTAAATATCACCAAATAACTACAAAATAACAATATTTCATGACTATCACAGAAATATTCCAAAGAGATTCAACGGAAATCCGTATACTGGGAATTTACCCAGTAAAAAAGGATTAATGAAAAAAGAAAACAAAAGGAGTAATATTAGAAAATTAACTTTAAACATCACCAAATAACTACAAAATAATAATATTCCATGACTATCACAGAAATATTCCAAAGAGATTCAACGGAAATCCGTATACTGGGAATTAACCCAGTAAAAGAGGATTAATGAAAAAAAGAAAACAAAAGGAGTAATATTAGAAAATTAACTTTAAATAACACCAAATAACTACAAAATTCACTGCCCTTCAAAAATATCCAATAAAGTAAACACAGCATAAATAACATTTAAAAAAACATGTGAAATGTTATACACATCTCAGAATTTTAGTAGATTCAGCTTTTCATTATTCTACCAATAAAAGTTTAAAAGTAAAAATGTCAAATTGTCTAATGTTTGCTAACAAAAATTAATTTAAAAACTAAACACAGTATAAATAACATAGATTTAATAACAGTATAAATATCATAAAATATATACATTTATAATAAATTACTAAAAGCTTAAAAGTAAAAATGTCTAATTGTCCATATAAATACCTCCATAAATGCAGGATTATGTAGCTAAAAAAAAGTATTAAAGTATTGGTTAAAGGCACTGACTGACGAAAAAATTAACAGAAATCTGCAATTTGGGCTACACGCATCATAAATGCAAGATTCTGTAGCAATAATAGAAACATCCTGTCTTTATTAAACTCCATATAAATCTCTGTTCAATTAAACTGATCCAAATATTATCTCAAAGTACCTTCATAAACTATGTTTCTCGTTTCTTGATTCGGGGTTCACTATGAATGTTTGTTAACCAAAGTCAACTTAAAAACTAAACACAGTATAAATAACATAGGAAAAAAACATGTGAAATGTAATACACATCTCAGAATTTAGATAGTTTCAGCCTTTCATCACTAAAAGCTGAAAAGTAAATATGTCAAATTGTCTTTTGCCTTGTGAACTCTGCATGAAAAATTAAACACAGTATAAATAAAGTATTGCTTGAATTGAATTTAAGTAAAATGTAAATAATTCAACAGCAAAAAAATAAAGTATTAAAGCAGGGGTGTCCAACCTTTTAGCTTCCTTGGGCCACATTGAAAGAATGCGAATTGTTTTGGGCCACACAAAAATATACCTAACATAAAAAATTGTTGATGAGTAAAAAAAGTATAATGTATAGTTATACCTAACATAAAAAATTGTTGATGAGTAAAAAAAGTATAATGTATAGTTAACATATGTATTTATTTCATTATAAATTTTATTTAAAATTAAAAAGATAACTATAGGAGTCATAAAATTAATGTGATATTTGGCAGTGAATTAGAAAAACTAAAGCTTCAGTATCTGGGTCGATTGAAGTGGTTGCAATTCTCATGGTGTCGTTAAGATGTTCATCCGATATTTTGGTTCTAATTTGACTCTTAGTGTGCTTCACTCTTGAAAATAGTTGTTCACAGATATACGTGCTTCCAAACGTTGATGACCAGAATAACGCTTGACTATGCAGTGAAGGATATTTATATCTGGGCAGGTATGATTTATGAGTACAACAAAGAGACTCGATTGAATGTCCCTTTAAGTTAGATGTCAGATTGCAACTCTATGCATTCCATTTGACAGTTTGCTAGCATTATATCTATACTGACTGTAAATAGAGTAGAAAAAAAGCAAGAAAACAATTGTTTATTTCCCCAAAAGTCCTGAAATCAATTTTAAATTCCTGTACTAAATCGGAAAGTAAGGATGCGTATTTTATAACATTTTTAGAATTGTGCTTGGTCAGCGTCTCGAATTGCAAAAATTTTTAACATTTAATTTGGCTTGCCATAATTTCAACTTCATGGATTTAACACTGAAGTAAAATCCACGAAGTGACGGGTGTTTGAGTCATTTAAATGGGCATTCAGATCTATCAAAATCTGCTAAATCTGCAAGCCAGTTATCATAAAGTTCTGGCACAGATTACTTTTCAATGTCATAAACAATTTGATATCATCAAGTAGGCTATAAAACCTTTTTAATATTTTCTCCACTGAGCTATCTTATTTCTTAAAAGTATCGCCATGTTCAGCATCCAAGCTTTTAAGAAATTCCTGAAACTGGCGACGAATCAATACCCAAGCCTTCATAAAATTCACCATTTTGAAGATGATTTGCGTAACATGGTCCATTTTTTCCTTTTCCGCTTTACTTTTTATATCAAGGCAGGCTATTAATATATATATATTTTTTGGCTTAGTGCTCTCTCTCTCTCTCTCTGGGCCGCACTAACAATTGCTTTGGGCCGGACACCCCTGTATTAAAGTATAGGTAAAAGACCCTGACAAACGTAAAAATTAATAAAAATCTGCAATTAGGGCTCCACACACCATAAATGCAAGATTCTGTAGCAATAAACATCTCCATAATTAATATCTGCATAATAAATGTCTGCATAAATGCAAGATTTTGTGGCAAAAATATTAAAGTATAGCTAGAAGGCATTGACAAGCAAAAAAATTAATAGAAATGAGCAATTTAGAGTTCCACATTTTTTATTTACCCTTTTCAAGAGTGAGAGGTGGCAGTGGTTTTGCACTGATGACTTATAACTGCGAAAAACTTATAAAAATAGGAAAATATCTTAATTTTATAGCGAGCCGGGGAACAGTAAAAAAAGTGAGATGAGCCGACGTAAGGGTTAATTATGGTCACCCGGTATATAGATAGATTTTGTTTCTTTTGTAAAATATGTAATGAAAAGCGCTATTTTTGATGGATCCATTTTGTTGGGAGTGTTTATTGTGAGGGAATTCATCTAAAATGGGTGAAGTCTCGAGAAATGGATTCATCTCGCTGATCGAGCAGCTTTTTTTTCTTTGTCGGTTCGAACAAGTGAAACCTTTTCGACTGTGCGGTTTGTGTTCACGCCTCGTCAGAGACATCTTTGGGTGCGGAACAGTAATTGCTTCTCGAGATCTTTTTGGGAAATGTTTTCCTTTTCGTCGACAATACACGTATGAAAATGGATATTCTGTACGTTATTTCCACAGTCATGAATTTCTCTTTTCTTGGGGGGTGGGAGTGGGGGTGGATGTGCTGGAGAAACGCTATTAAGGATTGCAGTCTCTCAATGCCGATTTTGGCAGTGAATGAAGTCATTCGTATAGCTAGACTCCAAATTTCTTTTGACTCTAAAAAATTTCTTAAAATGGAAATAAGTGTTTTCTCGAAATACAACACCACGTTTCAAACGGGAATTCCCCTATTACAAAATGAACCTTTAAGAATGCATTTTCTTGCTAAAAAGACTTCCTTTTTGGGCAGACCCCATTCTTTTTTTTTGGGGGGGGGAGGGCAAACCTACCACGCAGCGCGAACGGCATGACACGGCCAAAAGAATCCTTATTTGAGAACGCCAGACAACGACTGGCTCCAGTGGGACTCTAACCCACTACGGATCTCAGGGTGGCATGTTTTTCCCGACCCTTTGGTTCGCTCTTCCACCCTTCTACTTTCGCAGATCCCTTTTTCGGATTTTGGGGCACATTTTTGAAAGTGTTTTCCCTCGACGATTAAAATTACCCACATTTTTTGGAACCAAGTTCTTTTACGCGGCTTACAGTAGAGGGAACTTGCAGAAATCGTCACGTAAGGAAAAAGCGTTATGCCCCCCTCCATCTAATCTCGGTGCGAATGTATTCAACTAATCGCTTCAACTTGCTGTGCTATGGCTAGCACAGTGGTAGAGCGCGCTGCTCCTGTGATTTGGTCCCCGGTTCGAGCCCGGTGGATTCTATTTATGTAGATAATTCTAAATGTTTGAATTTTATTCTTTTGATTCTTATTATAATTTTAATTTAACTTATTTGAAGAGGGCTTAGTTTTTATGTTTTTATTTACTGCTGAGCACATATTTTCTGATGCACATATCTTGCTACTGGAGGTAAAGTCGTTCGACCATGACACTCCAAGACTCTTTATATACCTCGCTACCATGCCCCCTCCAGGCGACCTTTCCCTCTCTTTCTCTTTGTCTCTTTCTATTATATACAGTTGTATGTGTGTGTGTGTTCGTGCGAGTATCGAGATTCGAGCAGCAAGCATTGTGTGCGGTCAGCTGTATAACCTCCATTCTAAACACGTGTAAATATTATTTAAACTTATTTATCCACCGATCATTGTTAGAATATACCGAGGGAGGTTCTAAATTACTTAGCCAAAATTTTCACAAACTTCCACTCATAGTGGCTGGAGACTTCAACGTTGACTTCAACAATAAAGAAAAATTTGAAAAGCTCACATCTTTTTTATCGGGTACATTTGATTGAAGTATTAGTAATGACCCAGTGCAGTTCACGACGAAAGGCTGTACAACCGTTGATGCTGTTTTCTCGAGATACTTGGATAAAATTGAATCTCAAACACAGGGCCGTCCAGAGGGGGGGGGGGGGGGCAACTGAGGCACTTTGCCCCAGGCCCCCAACTGCCGGAAGGGCCCCAAAAAACTTTAAAAAATTTATTTATTAGAGTCTCTCAGAACATATAACAAGAACATATAACAGTACAATGAAATAGAATAATTATCTTAATCATTCATGTAATAAAATTTTAAGTATGCGTAACTTAATTTGAATGTGTGTTTTCGTCTTTTTCCATTATTTATTTTTTCTTCGGGCCCCCAACAGAAGTTTGCCCCGGGCCCCGTAAAGTCTCTGGGCGGCCCTGCGCAAACATATGCATCTTGTCGTAGTTAACATAAGCCAATAATTACCATGATACAATATAATGAAAAATTTTAAAAAGAATTTTTTCTTATTTGGAATTTTTTATATATAATTTATAATTCACTATTTTATATTTAATTTTTAATAAATGACTATTTTTTTTCCTGAAATATTAAATGAAATTTATTGATTTAAATCCTTACTTTACATTTTTGCTTTGAAAAAATTATAAAAAATAAAAATAAAATATACAAATTTGAGACAGAGAGAGTTGGTTGGTTGGTTGAATAAATGAAAAAGGGCTGCGAGGACAAAAATACACTAAAGTAATCAATAGAAATCTACATATTAAATCACGTTTAGAGTTGAAAAAATAATGTAAGGAACTTCTTTCCTGACGGGGGTCCCCCGAACGCACAATTCTTTTCCTTTAAAAATTAATTTTATCAAGGAAAATTTCCCTAAATCCTAAAGAGGCAAACCTCTTATTCTCCCCGAACGCAGTCTCAAAGAGTCCGTTTTCTTCTCCCGACGGGGATCGTAAGAAGCAATCCCTAAAACTCTGTTACTCCGTGGACGGAAACAACTACTAGCGTTCGTGCCGACGTGCCGACACCCTCTGAACTCTGCTTGCCGAGAAAGGAGATTTGTCAGTCGATCCAATGTTTTCCTAGCTGGTAGCAGCATATTTTCGTGCGTGCCTGTAAACTTGTTAAAATTGTCTAATTCTGTAAGTAATTGTTATGTTTTCATTAAATTAGTTAAAATGTCACCTAGGGTTTCAATTTTTAACTGTCGGGATCAAGTTTACTTTCTCCCTGAAGTCAACGGGTCTCGGTTGTTATGTGACTGTTCCGGCGAATGGCCACACACACACATACACACACACATAAATATATATATGTAATATCAGCACTAAGGCGGGGGCGAAGCTCAACAGGCCTGAAAATATTAGCCTGTCGGATCCGGGGTGTAGTCGAAGTGGCCTGGAGTGGCTGCGATGAAGACGAAATAATTGGAATCCATACCAGAAGGAAGAGGCAACTGGTTGATAACGTAGTCTTTATTTCCGAAGCAGTTTCGTGGCTGGACATTATTTGGACGGGATTACAGAAATCTCAACTCCACAGATACCGAGGAAAAAGGCCCGATCACGCGACAGCTCAGGACGCTGTGGCAATACGGACATTCAAAGCGCTACATCTTGCCAGACCAGAGCAAAACACACAAGTCCTAGTGCTACGTCCTCGAGTCAGCGTACTGAAATTTTCGGATTGGTCTAAAGCGAACACATGACCCTTGTGCGTCATATGGTGTGATCAGTGGAAAGTTATCCAACCTTATATAACGGTTATATAACTCTTTCCGCGCGTGGCCTTAGGGGAAAAACTAATCGATTATTTAGGTTGGATTTGAGGGGTAATGCTTTATTGCCAAAGGGTAAAAAAAATTTAGATTGGCGTTTTACTAATAAAAAAGGTTTGAAATTTATTTCAATTTTCCCCCCTCCGGAAAAGACTTGCGTGAGGGGCCGACTCCTTCAGCAAGGCTCTCCATCAGGCGAGACCTGCGTAACAAAAGCGTAATGGGGACTAAAATTTTGAGGAGTAATTTGGAATAGCAATTTTGAGGAATAATTTTGAGTAAAATTTTGGCTCAGGGGTTGACAAGTTTAAATTTAGTGGTACTAACATCCTTGTGTGTCTGCTCAGGTCACGAAATGTACAAAATAGCATGAACTAGTATTAAACAAAAATTAAAAAAGATCAATACACTTAAATTACATACTAAGATGAATATGGTATTATTTCAATCTCACAACAAAATTGATATACACTTAAAATGAAATGAGAAAAAAAATACTTATTAAAACACACTAAATCACAAAAAAATTTCAGTGGACACTTAAAAATCGAATGAAAAAAAATATGGGTATCATGAACTACACTACTTCATAACAATTGTTAAAAAATATAAGTTTTCAAAGTTTTCAAAAAGACAAAAAGGAATTAAAACTGTCTTATTTGGGGTTTTATCATGAGATCCAAAAATCTTACATGTAATAGGTTTTGTAAGAGGAAGTTTAATAGATAGATTTTTTTTCTTTTTCAATTTATTTAATTTATGTAGACAACACACAATGTTTAAAATCCAAAAGGAAAAGGATCTCAGAGGTCATGAGGTTTGTTATTATTCAGATTTTTGCTTCATGGTGGTTAATAAAGTTAATTAGTTAAATTCTTGATAACTATCCTCAAAGGTTTTTCTAATATAATTTTTTCAAATGCACCATGGAAACAAACTAATAAGATAATTTTTTAAAAATACAGTTCAACACAGTAAACAAATTGAATAAAGGTAATTTGGCAATACACTTTTCAATTAATTAGGAATAAGCAGGTTTTAAAACAATACTTCCAAAAATAGTCTTAATTTGAATTCAACCAATAAAACATTTAATCAATATAAAAATGGCAATAAACATAGCGGATTGTGGCGCAAATGGCAATAAACATAAACGGAGCAATATTCCGTAAATAATTAGGAATATTGCTCAATTAGGATAAACAGGGTTTTAAAAATAATTCTCTTAAAAGTTGTGTTAGAATTCTCAGTCAACCAATAACACTCAACATTAATTTTTAATTTAGATTAGATATGGATTTACGCCACTGGAGCAATGAACGTAGCCTAAGTCTCCAAATGTGACAATCGGCGGTGTGAATAATTCCACCGAGGCCCGGCGAAAACGCACTAAATTCAGGCCCACTAAGCTACCATTGTGTTGGGTTGTTCGTCGATTACTTTGCGTTCGGAGTCGAACCGAATCACAACGGATTTGTATTAAATTAAATTGTGGTCGGGGTCAAACCGACTCAATTGGAATTATATTAAATTAAATTATGGTCGGGGTCTAACCGACGCAATTGGGATTTATATTAAATTGAATTTCAATTAGGTTGAGTTTAGGTTACCGGAAGAAAAAATTTGTTTGACTTAATTCGGTGCAAATTGTTTTAAATCGTTAATTTTCTTCAATATTCAAATCAAGTTAGAAGCGTGCACGTTTATGTGATAATAGGGTCGATTAGGGAAAAAATATATCAAAGGTCATGATAGGGAAATACAGGATCACTTTAACAGAAATCAGGAATTCACAATTACTTTCACGTCTTTGACTTTGTAGTATCCGGATACAAAATTATCAATATTTAAAAATTCAAGATTCGTGAAAATTACTATTATAAAACAAAAATACCAAATATTCATTATGAACTAAAGATTATCAAAAACACTTAAATAGGTACTTAAATTGACACTAAAGGATTTGGTACTGGGGAGTGTTTGGCCCCTGAAATTTTTATCGGAGGTTAATATATCTCAGTCTTTATAGAATAAAAAAAAATAACTCACAGTTCTGGTTTAACAAAAACTCTCAAACTCGTTGCTAAACAAAGTCCCAGGCTTTGCAAAAAAATGTACCACAAAAATACAATATGAAAATCAAAAGCATGTTAATCACCAAAAAATATATTTTACTATCTTCATCAATTATTAAATTCACTCAAAAATCACCAATAAACTGGAAATATTAAAATCACTCAATGGAAAAATGTGAAACTTAAATTATATGTCACACTCAAAATCCGCATAAAAATCCAGAGGACGCAATCTTTATCACTGCAGAGAAAACTAAAACAAAAATATACCATGATGTAAAAAAAAAATTATAACAATTTCAGTCTTTCCCGAAAATAATGATGAGCAAGTAATGTACAGCTCCAGTCATGTTTATACTAATGCGCAGTTTGCGCCGATTTGTTTACAAAAGCGAGCTCCCATCAGCGGAGCGGATTCAATTTACTTTCTTTTATTTTTTCTTCTCCGCGACGATTTAAATTTGGTTGCGGTAAACAGATACTTAAAGAATTTATACCCTTCATGAATTTACGACTATATTATCAAAATTTTAATAATTACACTAAAAACACTCATAAGAGTTATCAATATATAAATTTCAAAAATCTTTTTAAAACCTTAAATTCTAAATCAAACATATATTTCATAACTCATAAAGAAATTATATTATATAGAAATATTCATATCAATGGAAAAATATTATATTTGTCATACCTCATACAATATCAATAAGATTTTATTCACTGCACTAACATACCATTATAACTCAATTTAAACAGTTCACCTTCAAAAAATTTTCCATAATTATTGCTTACCTGTATGTTATCAATATTATTTATAAATCAAGTGTAGAAGATGAACCTTGTTATTTTTTTTTCTTCAAAATGTTCATGTATGCAATTATTTATATGTGGAATCGTACTTGGCGCAATTCCTCTAACTTTCCACGATGTTCAAGAGTCTGTTCTGGTTATCATGTGAAAGTCATAATATTTTTCTTCTTTTTCTAGTTCACACACGTTTACACGCAGTCGGGGTTTAGCACTTCACAGATTACGAAAGCACTACTAAAATCCCCCAATGGTGACTCGAATACACACGCACCGACGATTAAACTGAACACAATCGTGCACACAGATGAGAATCTTCTTTCACCATTGGCGATAAACACGGCAGTATACACGCGAGGTCTTGATTGCAAACGCTGGGGAAGGGATGCAAAAACTTTTGTCGGCGTCGAAGATTCGCACATGATAAACGGGCTTGTTTTCACCGCATCGAGGATGCATCAAGGGTGGCAAAAAATTTCTCTCCTTCTGACTACGGGCTGGGGATCCGTCGCTGCGTTCGTCATTCCTCTGGTTTGGAAATCCAAATTCCTTTCCCGCGAGACTCCTTGTAATATCAGCACTAAGACGGGGGCGAAGCTCAACAGGCCTGAAAATCTTAGCCTGTCGGATCCGGGATGTAGTCGAAGTGGCTTGGAGTGGCTGGGATGAAGAAGAACTAATTGGAATGCATACCAGGAGGAAGAGGCAACTGGTTGATAACATAGTCTTTGTTTCAGAAGCAGTTTCGTGGCTGGACATTATTTGGACGGGATTACAGACATCTTAACTCCACAGATACTGAGGAAAAAGTAGTGATGCGACATCGATAACAAAACATCGATGTTTTGAAACATCGATATTCAATATTAAAACATCGATGCTAATAAAACATCGCCCAAAAACCATCGATGTTTTTAAGCATCGATATTTTAGAACATCCATTTTTTAAAACTGGTTTAGTAATCTCTAACATTAATGTTACTTCCGTAATGTCGTGGGGGGAGGGGGTGATTTAATTTTACTCTCTGATTGGGCAGGTACAAATGACAAAAACTTGGTTGCTTTGGGCTACATTGATGACTCAAAATTCTCGTTGTAAACGCCGCCATGTTTTGCCTTCAAATGTCTAGATAAATTCGTGGTATTGCCAGAAGTTTTGAGGGACTTAAGGCAAATATTGCATTTCGCCAATTTTTCAGTGGTTTTGTAAAAATATTTCCAAACGGTACTTTTGGGAGGCATCTTACTAATAATACTAACGTCAACTTATATAAAACCAGAACAAAACAAAAACTTGAATGGATGCACTCGTGTATATACTATTTGTAAAATAAAACCCCATGGAAGGTTCTGGAGTGTCAGGAACATTCCAAGCGCTCTGATTGCTTCATTGGTTGTTAATTGCCATTTGTCTGTTTGCTAAGGAATCATTCCCCCTTTTTATTCGTCCTTTTCAGAATTCAGACTTACATTTATTGAGTGTGAAAATTATATTACGTGGTAATTTTTTTTATTTATGGTACTTTTTCATTAAAAAAAGAAAACATCGAGACAACGTAAAACATCGAGCACAAAACATCGATGTTAAAAAAACATCGGCTTCAATAAATCGATGTTTTGAAAACATCGACATCGATGTCGCATCCCTAGGAAAAAGGCACGATCGCGCCGAGGCAATACGGACATTCAAACCGCTACATCTTGCCAGGCCAGAGCAAAACACGCAAGTCCGCCAAAATCCTAGTGCTACGTCCTCGAGTCAGCGTACTGAACCTTTCGGATTGGTCTAAAGCGAACACATGACCCTAGCGCGTCATATGCTGTGATCAGCGGAAAGTTCTCCGATCTTATACAACGGTTATATAACTCTTTCCGCGCGTGGCCTTAGGGGAAAAACTGATAGATTATTTGGGATGGATTTGAGGGGTAATGCTTTATTGCCAAAGGGTAAAAGAATTTAGATTGGCGTTTTACTAATAAAAAAGGTTTGAAATTTATTTCACACACGCACACATACACACACATACATACATACATATACATATATATATATATATATATATATATATATATATATAAAACAGTTCCGTAACTGACTGACTCACTGACTGACATAGAACGCGCAGACCAAACCGCTGGACCTAAAGGGCTGAAATTTTGCATGTAGATTCTTATGGTGTAGGGATGCACTCAGAAAGATTTTTGAAAAATTCTTAGATTTATTAAAATTAAATTTTTAAGCTGTTTTAGTGACTTTTTTTAAGTTCGCATTTAAAATAATAATTTTAAGGTTATAAAATTTATATCATATGAAAGATCCTAAAAATTCCTTTAAAATGAAATCTTTTACGAATCTATAACTCTCTTTTCTGAGTTTTGGTGAATTTTTAAAGATTCCTTTATAGAATTTATAGTATTAAATGCCCATCACGTGATTTCTTTTTCTGGTACTTAAAACAAATTTATCGTCACGTGATAACAACGAAATAGGCAAAAAAATATTTTTTTTTTGCTAATGCGGAAGACGTACGGACATTATCCAAAAAAATATTGAAATACAGAAAAGATACGTTCCTCAAACTGTATTATATTAACTGTACTATATTCTTTTGTATGTCCTATTAGATTTAATTTGAATATTTTCTTCTACATTATTTTGTCTTTAAAAATATCCCTTACGATTTTTTTATAAATAAATAAATAAATAAATAAATATATATCTAATATATAAAAATGAATGTTTGTATCTCTGTAATTGTATAGAAATCCACAGTTTAGGAGCAACGATCGTGAAATTTTAAATACAGGCGTCTTTAAAAACAGCCGAGGGTCTGAAGAAATTCCAAAATCGAAATTAATTACCGTTGATTTTTAATTAATAAAAAACCACAATTTTGAAACTAAATGTAAGCTGTTACACTTTGTGGCATCATCCCTCTGACTATGGCGTCCACGTTAGGGTTAGCTGACAGAGAGTGAAAAGATAAAAATAAATAAAATCAAAAAGTTTCAAGTTATATATTAAACCAGAATAATAAATGAAAATAATAATTTTTCAAGTCAGATTTTATACTTTAAGACATTTCGATTAACGATCGTCGTTTATTTTCGCCGTGTTATTTTGTAAACAAACGTTCTCTGTATCCATTTTCATTTCAGACATTTCTTATTGAAACGATGTAATGCGTAGTAAATGCGTTAAATATTTCTTATCTAAAATTTATATTTTAAAACATTTCAGTGAAATTAACATCGTCTTCAGATTATAAACAGACGTTATTTGTTGCTATTTTCATTTTAGAAATTTCTTATTAAAATGATGGAATTCTCCGATATATTTCCATAGTGGAGATTTAGACACATTACAGAATTTAAAAAAAAAAAACCTTTTGTGTAATTTATATATTTGTGTGTGTTTAATTATTTCAAGTGACTTTAAAGTGGGCGTGGCATTTTTTCCACTAGCGTGAAAAATCAGAATAATATTGAATTATTTAATTTTTTTTTTTTGCTCATCAGACGACAGTAGCAGCGAGTGGCAGTAGTTACAGAAGTTTGAATTTGAAACATTGATTTGTTGTTTCCTAAAAGAAGCAATAATCCGTTACTGTATTTCCTATTGTTCTTAATTTTATAATTCACGATGTACTTTTAAAAGCATAAAAATTAGTATATCTTAACTAAAAAGAATCAGTCTAAACTTAAGCACAGTTTTGCGATTTATTTACGGTTAGCTATGTTTGTGTTTAGCTATTCCATTTGTTTGTTTTAAAAAATGATATTTTAAAGGTTTTTTTGGTGCTTTATGGTAAAATAGCACTTAAAAATTAAAAAAAAGAAACAAAAACTTAACTGTAAATAGCATACTTTTTCTATAAATTGGTCAATTTGAAGTAATTTTTATTGAAATTTAGCTAAAATGCCTATAACTGCATAAAAATCTTAATGCTACTATTTTAATTTCCCAAGCACAATTCTAAAAATGTTATACAATACGCAGCCCTACTTTCCGATTTAGTACAAGAATTTAAAATTGATTTCAGGACTTCGGGGAAAATAAACAATTTTTGTTTTTGCATGTTTTCTATTCTATTTACAGTCGATATAGATATAATGCTAGCAAATTGTCAAATGGAATGCATAGAGTTGCAATCTGACATTTAACTTAAAGAGAAATTCAATCGAGTCTCTTTGTTGTACTCATAAATCATACCTGCCCAGATATAAATATCCTTCACTGCATAGTCAAGCGTTATTCTGGTCATCAACGTTTGGAAGCACGTACATCTGAGAACAACTATTTTCAAGAGTTTCAACTATTTTGAAGCACACTAAGAGTCAAATTCGAACCAAAATTTATTCGTTGTTTTTTAGTATTGATGTGTATGACATTTCCCATCCCTTTTTTATACTATGTTTAATTTTTCATGCAGAGTTCACAAGGCAAAAGACAATTTGACAATTTTACTTTTCAGCTTTTAGTGATGAAAGGCTGAATCTATCTAAATTCTGAGATGTGTATAACATTTCACATGTTTTTTTCCTATGCTATTTATACTGTGTTTAGTTTTTAAGTTGACTTTGGTTAACAAACATTCATATTGAACCCCGAATCAAGAAACGAGAAACATAGTTTATGAAGGTACTTCAGATGATATTTGGATCAGTTTAATTGAACAGAGATTTATATGGAGTTTAATAAGGACAGAATGTTTCTATTATTGCTACAGAATCTTGCATTTATGGTGCGTGTAGCCCAAACTGCAGATTTCTGTTAATTTTTTCATCAGTCAGTGCCTTTAACAAATACTTTAATACTTTATTTATATATTTTTTTGGCTACAGAATCCTGCATTTATGGAGGTATTTATATGGACAATTAGACATTTTTACTTTTAAGCTTTTAGTGATTTATTATAAATGTATATATTTTATGATATTTATACTGTTATTAAATCTATGTTATTTATACTGTGTTTAGTTTTTAAATTACTTTTTGTTAACAAACATTAGACAATTTGACATTTTTAATTTAAACTTGAAAAATGAAAGGCTGAATCTACTAAAATTCTGAGATGTGTATAACATTTCACATGTTTTTTTTAAAAATGTTATTTATGCTGTGTTTACTTTTTTAATCAATTTTGTTTAACAAACATTCGACAAAATGACATTTTTACTTTTCAGCTTTACTTTTTAAAACTCTTAACTTTCCAAGAGACAATTTGACATTTTTTACTTTTCAGCTTTTAATGGTTTATTATAAATGTATATATTTTATGTTTTACTTTTCAGCTTCTTTTGCTCCAAAGATGAAAGGTTAAATCTAGATGAATTCTGAGGAGTTAATTATAAATTTATATATTTTTATATTGGATTTTTTAAAACTTATTTGGGTGTATAACATTTCACATGCTTATTTTTCTATGTTATTTATACTGTGTTTAGTCTTTAAATTGATTTTGGTTAACAAACATTCGACAAATTGACATTTTTACTTTTCAGCTTTACTTTCCAAAAGACAATTTGACATTTTTCCTTTTCAGCTTTTAGTGGTTTATTATAAATGTATGTATATTTTATGTTTTACTTATCAGCTTCTTTTGCTCCAAACATAGAACGTTAAATCTTGCTAAATTGTTTAGATTTTAAATTGATTTTGGATAACAAACATTCCACAATTTGACATTTTTACTTTACAGCTTTTAGTGGTACAATGATGAAAGACTGCATCTAACCAAAATACTGAGATATGTATAACATTTCACATGCCTTTTTTTTTTTGGCTATGTAATTTATACTGTGTTAAGTTTTTAAATTGATTTTGGTTAACAAACATTCCACAATTTGACATTTTTACTTTACAGCTTTTAGTGGTACAATGATGAAAGACTGCATCTACCAAAATACTGAGATATGTATAACATTTCACATTCTTTTTTTTGGTTATGTAATTTATACTGTGTTAAGTTTTTAAATTGATTTTGGTTAACAAACATTCCACAATTTGACATTTTTACTTTACAGCTTTTAGTGGTACAATGATGAAAGACTGCATCTACCAAAATACTGAGATATGTATAACATTTCACATGCTTTTTTTTTGGTTATGTAATTTATACTGTGTTAAGTTTTTAAATTGATTTTGGTTAACAAACATTCCACAATTTGACATTTTTACTTTATAGCTTTTAGTGGTACAATGATGAAAGACTGCATCTACCAAAATACTGAGATATGTATAACATTTCACATGCTTTTTTTTGGCTAATTTATACTGTGTTAATTTTTTAAATTGATTTTGGTTAACAAACCTTCTTAAAATTCCGGGCAACGCCGGGTACTTCAGCTAGTATATATATATATTTGCGTCAATTGTATACATTGATCGTCTTATTTATTATAAATTTATATATTTATTTTTTTTTGGCATTAATTGCATACATTTACCATTGTATTTAATTTGAATGAACTCCCTAGCGAAGTGCGGGTTTTCAGCTAGTACATATATATATATATATATATATATATATATATATATATACATATATATACATATATATATATATAAATACATATTATACATATATATATATATATACATACATATATATATATATATATATATATACATATATACATATATATCTATACATATATATCTATACATATATATCTATACATATATATATATATGAATATATATATATATATATATATATATATATATATATACATATATATATATATATATATATATACACATATATATATATATATATATATATATATATATATATATGGGCTTGTGGCGGCCCAGTGGTACAGCGCGCTGGTTTTCGGTGCTGAGGGTGCTCAGATCGAGTCCCAGCGTTGCGCCACGAAAAATGCCTCCGTTCGTGTCGTCCCTTCATAGGGGGTAATGCTGTCCGCCTATATGGTGCCCCCACAATAAAATGGACAGTAAAACTGCGGCGTAGTAAGGGCCAATGTTTGAAATACAAGTGCCTCCGCATTGGATAAAAAAAAAAAAAAATATATATATATATATATATATATATATATATATATATATACATATATATATATATATATATATATATATATATATATATACATATATACATATATATATATATACATATATATATATATACATATATACATATATATATATATATACATATATATATATATACATATATATATATATATATATGTATAGATATATATATATATATATATATATATATATATATATATATATATATATATACATATATATATATATATATATATATATATATATACATATATACATACATACATATATCTATACATATATATATATATATACATATATACATACATATATATATATATATATATATATATACATATATATATATATATATATATATATATATATATATATATATATACATACATATATACATATATATATATATATGTATATATATACATATGTATATATATACATACATATATACATATATATATATATATATATGTATATATATACATATGTATATATACATACATATATACATATATATATATATATATATGTATATATATACATATGTATATATATACATACATATATACATATATATATATATGTATATATATACATATGTATATATACATACATATATATATATATATATATATATATATATATATATATATATATATATATATATATATATATATATATATATATATATATATATATATATATATATATATACATACATATATACATATATATATATATATATGTAGAAATAGGGGTCTATCCATTCATTAAAATGAATATTTCAGAACGGGTATATAATAATCAGATCTATAATCTATTCTTAACAAAACTACATGAAATATTTTGAAATCATAGTAAAGCCTTATTTTTCAGAAAGCAGTCATCAAAAAGCAACAGAAACTGTATCTCACAAAAGTCATCGTACACTTGTGAAAAATCTGTTCTTGTAAAAAATCCCGCGGTGGGAGCCAGATCCGGCCGATAATTGGAGTCCATCTTTGCCGGGAATTTTCGAAGCGAGCTACAAAAAGTATGTCACTGATGCAGAACAGAGAACGATCAAAGCGGAGAGCCATTCATTTATATAAATATAGGACAATACCTTGACATTTTTCGAATCGAGCAGAACACTTACGAAGAAAACAAAACGATCCCTTTCAATGCATAACACGAATCGCTGATAGGGCACCAAGAAAACTGATTTCAGAGTTGAACGACCGTCCATTAACGTGATTATCTATTTCAACGACGTCTTAATGAAACCTTTGGATGAATATTGTCGCACGATGGACTCGGTTCACTTTCTCCCTGCAATTTGGAGCCTGCATCATTCACAATATGTATGTAAGTGCATGGGGAAAGGGCCATTTCAGTTTTGCCAGATCGGTTGTGTTCCTCTTTAATGCTTCCCAACACAGCAAGGAACAGAGTCCCTTGGATACCAAAACAGTGTACGTACATATTTCTTTTTGTAGCATGCTATAGAGCACTTTATTCGACCCACTTTCTTTCAATAAAAAATCTCTCGACCTCCCCCCTCCCCCCCCCAAAAAAAACAAAATAAACCCCATGTGTTATTTCGTCATAAAAGTGCTTCCGACGCCGACCAATTTTGTGTCGATTTCCATGGAGAGCACGTGGTGTTGATAAATAAATAACTATATATATATATATACTCCCTTACACACAAAAAAAAATAAATAAACGACGCACCAAGAAGGGGTGTTGCAAATTGGACACAAATTGATATGCATACAGGTTTCGACGGAAAATGCAAAATTTTAAAGTTTAACGGTCAATGAATGAGCGCGCGCGCGCTCATTCATTGACCGTTAAACTTTACCACAACACAAATTGGCCACACAGACACACACACACACAGGCTAGAATAAATAGGCTTTGTTCTAAGGACAATAGGCATAAGCATTTAAAAGAATTGTTAGTAGTGCTAAAACGTAACTATTACCCTGATAGTCTTTCCAAGCACATAATTGGTTGTTTTAGATTTAATGAATAGCATGTTCTGTTGCTAATAATTAGTAATACAAAACTAAATGATTAAAGTTAGTAAATAACTACAAAAAGTAAATAAAAACTAGTGTAATTAAAGTAATAAATAATGACTCTTAGTTATAATAAATGTATAAGTTAGGTTATTATGTCCTTTAAAACTGTATCCTTTGAAAGTCTGCTATTGTGAATCCATTAGCTCCATGGTTGCAATGTTTGTGACGTCAGTCTTTTTGCGGTCTCCTTAACTTAACTTTCACTTTGTCTGGCGCCGAGTTTGGTGTTCTACGATAAAGCCACTGATTATTCACTTCTTCCGTTTCTTATGGATTGTACGGTGTCTAAGTATGTTTATTGCTCAGATCATACTTATTAGAAACAATTCATTGGTTTTTAGACAGTATTGGCACCGCTGATGACAAGATACTGTCTAAAAACCTATTATTCCCTTACCTTTTGATGTTTTTGGTTCCTGGATGTAGTGGTTTATGGCTTATACTGGTTTTTCACTTACAACTATGTCTAATATATATATATATATATGTATGTAATGATTATGGTGGCGATGCCCTTCATGTCCTCGGATATATTTCGGAGTTCGTAGTTTTAGGCAAATGGACGTGGTCGTGCCGGAGAGAATAAGTTAAGTTCTACGCCAGCAAGGAAGGAAGGAAGAGGCGATCTGCTCACAAATTAAGATTCTTTATTCGTTGACACATACAAAGTTGATTATGCTTAACACTTAGGCGTAGTTTTTACATAGTTTACTAGTCGAAGTTCTCCGGAAATCGCCGGAGTCATCACACAGAAGACAAAGGGACGCAGCGCGCCCGAAAATTACATGTTGACCGAACTGTGGTAGGACACAAAAAAAGTGGGGAATTATTGGGAGAGGCCAGAGTTTCAGCCGGGCTGAACTTCAATTGGTTAAAAAACTGACACGTGATTAAGTCGCGTCATATGAGGTGATGATCGCGCGATGCATGTTATATAATGCTTATATAAGGCTCTCCGCTGTAAATGGCATTAGGGAATAAATAGATTTATATTGGTTGAATATAGGTCGCAATCCAAGGTTAAGGGGACGGTATTCTGTTGCAATAAGATAAACGAATTTGGAAAAAGCATGTTAGGAGTATTTACAAGGATTAAAATTTGTTTCAATTTCCTCCCCTCCGGAAAAGACTTGCGTGAGGGGCCGACTCCCTCAGCAAGGCTCTCCATCAGGCGAGAACCGCCTAACAATAGCGTAATTGGGACTAAAACTTTGAGGAGTAATTCGGAATATATTTCGAATAGTAATTTCGAATAAAATTTCGAATCAGGGGTTGACAAATTAAAATTTTGTGTTACAATCATCTTTGTGTGTCTGCTCAGGTCATGAAATATACAAAATAGCATAAACTAGTATTAAACAAAAATAAAAAATATATCAATGCATTTAAATTACAGTTTGGAATGAGTATGGCAATTTTTAATTCACAAAAACTTAAATATACACTTAAAATGGAATGATGAAAAAATATACTTATTATAGCACAATAAATCACAACAAAATTTTAATGGGCGCTTAAAAATGGAATGGGAAAAAATATGGTTATCATGGACTACACTACTTCATAAAAATTGTTTAAAAACTTTAAAAGGCAAAAATAAATCAAACTGTCAATATCGGGTTACATTCATGAGGTTTGCCGTTATTCAGGTTTAGGCTTCATGATGGTTGATAAATTCAATTATTAGAATTTTTGTTTATAGTTTCAGAGGCTTATTCTATAATAATTTTTGAAATGCACTATAGAAACAGATCAATAAGAAACAATTTTAAAATACAATTCAACACAGTAAACAGATTAAATAAAGTAATTTGGCGATACACATTTCAATTAATTAGGAATATGGATCAGTTAAGAAAAACAGGGTTTAGAAAAAATATTTTCAAAAATTGTCTTAATTTGATTTCATCCAATAACACTCAACATTATTTTTTTAATTTTGGGAAAAATGGATTTACACCTCTGGAGCAATGAACTTAGGAAATTTGATATAATGAAAATTTGGTCTCCAAATGTGACAATCTGCGGTGTGATAAATTCCACAGAGGTCCGGCGAAAACGTACTAAACTCAGGCCCACTGATGTACCATTGGGTTGGGTTGGTCGTAGATTATTTTGCGTTTGGGGTCGAACCGAATCACAAAGAATTATTAAATCGTGGTCGGGGTCGAACCGACTCATTTGAAATTATATTAAATTAAGTTATGGTCGGGAATTAAAAGACCATATCATGGTCTGACCATAATTATGGTAAGACTAAATACCATAATTATGGTCAGACCATGATAAAAGACCATAATTATGGCTGACCATAATTATGGCAAGATCAATTTTATAGAATTGATCTTAGTCTTACCATAATTTTCCTAAAGCATTAAAATTAAAGCTAATTTTCGTATACGAAACTCCATTTATAATTTATATGCGAATAACATTAAATGAAAATTAATAAATAAAAAATGAATTAATTTGAAAGATTTATTGAGTACTACATACCTTTAAAAAAAACAATCCAGACAGTGGTTACAATGATCACAGCTATATTCATTTTAAAAAACTACGAATATCTTGCTGAACAGCCAGTTTTGCGGAAAGTTCATCAAAGAAATGTTTGCATATATTCAGTCTACTAAAAACTTCTTTAGAGACATATATATGCGTTCCTTTTTCGCCTGACCTTCATTTTTCGTGAGGTAAAAGATCTAAACTGGAATGAAATCTCCTAATATGTCTTTTAAAAAAATTTCGGTATGTAGAGAATTTTTCGATGTATAGAAACAGTTTTTCTATGTAATGAACATGGAGATTTGCTAAGAGTTCGATATTTAGAAAATTTCGATATGGGGAAGTTCCATATATGGAGGTTCGACTGTATATATATATATATATATGTAGTTGGCAACACCACTGAAATACTACTTCCACTCCTCACTACTCCGGCGCGAAGGACTTGCGCGCAAACATTTTTGTTGACTGAGTGATAATACTGAGCGGATATGTTCCGCAAGCTTCCGATATTGAGCAGAATAGCTCTGTTGATGCTTTTCGTGTGTTTTTTATTTAATACAAATGTTCTTAAGTGTTCTGTAAATATTGTCTAGTCTCATTAAATATTTAAAATGATTTAACGTTTAATTATTCCCTTCTAATGGATGGAGTTAGCACTCCATCCCACACACACACACATATATATATATATATATATATATATATATATATATATATATATATGTATGTATATATATATATTTCTTACTGACAAAAGAGGACAGCAAATGATTGGATGAAAAAGTAACGACAGAAAAAGAGGACACGTCCTCATTTCGAAGCGGGCGGGATGTTCACCGATAAATGAATAACAACGAACGTAAACAAATAAGTGCTCCGAAAAGTCCCCCCGTCACTATCACATTTAATGGAAAAACAGCCGATCGCATTCCCCTTCACTCACATCCGTCAGACTACTTTTTTTAATTTTTTTAATTAGAGAGCGAACTACCCGGAACTATCTTATCAGTGCCCAAACTAGAAGAGTTCTTCGCCAACCAGACGGATGACTAACGGCGTTCCACCTGCCCCCCCCCCCCCGTTTTCTCGCGCCCGAAATTAATATCGGATGATGGATGCAGACGATATTTCTTCCCACGCTGAAAGGAGAGAGGATGCGAGGAATCTCGGAAAGGGGTGAGTGTTGGGTGGGTGGGTGTGCCTCCGACTCATCCCATTGTCATGGAAACGAAAAAGAACGTTCCAAGAATGCGGAGGACATTCAATCCTACGGATGTGTCTCCCCCTGCAAAAAGGACGTCCATCAGGTGGGTTGGAAAGGGCATAAAAACTTTGGATTTTCGGAATGGCAGGACAAATACGTCCCTCCACCTGATCACGAGATAGGGATGTTTTTAAACCGTTATCTATATATAGAAAACAGCTCCGAAACTGACTCACTGACATACAACGCACAGACCAAACCGGTGGACCAAAGGGGCTGACATTTTGCACGGCGATTCTTCTTATAGTGTAGGGTTACACCAAGACAGATTTTTGAAAATTTATTCTTAGATTTTTTTAAATTAAATTTTTAAGCTGTTTTAGTAACTTAAGTTTGCATTTAAAATAATAATTTTGGGGGTTATAAAATTTATATCGCGGGAAAGGTCCTAAAAACTCCTTTAAAATGAGATCTTTTTCGAATCTTTACCTCCCTTTCCTGATGTTTGGTGAATTTTTAAAGATTCATTTTTAGAATTTAATTCATTAAATGCCGATCACGCGATTTCTTTATCTGGCACTTTAAATAAATTTATCGTCACGTGCATAACAACGAAATAGACAAAACAAATATTTTTTTTCATTCTAATGCAGCAGACGATTGGATTTTATAAAAAAATAAAATAAATATCCCTTAAGATTTTTAATATATATATATATATATATATATATATATATATATATATATATATATATATATATGTATTTTACATCAATTGTATACATTGATCGTCGCATTTATTATAAATATATATATTTATTTTTTTTGGCATTAATTGCATACATTGACCGTTGTATTCCGTTGTATTATTTGAATGTACTCTGTAGCGAAGCGCGGGTTTTCAGCTAGTGTATATATACAACCGATTCACTTTCTGCACGGTTTTGAAAGAACAAGAAAAAAAGAACCGATTTATTTTTCTTTCTTCAGCACGGTTTAAAAATCTAAATAAGAAAAAATTGTGCGGTCGAGGGACTCCCGTCAGGAACGAAGTTCCTTACGTTATTTTTCAACTCTAAACGTGATTTAATATGTAGATTTCTATTGATTATATATATATATATATATATATATATATATATATATATATATATATATATATATATATACACATATATATATATATACAAACATACATATTTATGTATATATATATTATATGTATTATAATATATATATACATACATATATATATGCATATGTATATACTGCGCTATTCCCAGAATGATTGGGAATAGAAACGGTCAGCGCTTGTGCGGGGATTTGAACCAGGGACCTATCGCTCCGCAGTGCGATAGTCCGATACTCCGTAGTCCGAATGCGATAACCATTCAGCCACAGAGTCCTTGAGATAAAGCTCTTATGAAGGGGGCATAACGCTTTTTCGTTACGTGACGATTCCTGCCAGTTCACTCTACTGTAAGCCGCGTAAAAGAACTTCGTTCCAATAATAAAAAAAATATTGAGTGCGATATTATCGGAGAATATTTCAGAGAATGATGAAGGAGTGGTTCCAGAATCTGGAAGTACAATTCTAGAAGAAGGCCGCCAACTAGCCAATAAACTCGGAAATAATTTTCTCACAAATGATGACGATGTCGAACGAGCCGTGCCACTCCGACGGCATTTAAAAATGACTATGGCACGTTATGAAGAACTGTAACCAAATGGTTTAAACAGTGCATCATTACGTAAAAACTCTCATGTGTGTAGCCCCACAAACTGTGTACCATCACTCACTGATTCCCCAAAACTCTCATGATGCCCTAACCGCGTAAAGCGGACTTGCAAACAGCGGACGGGATGGTAAGAAGCAATCCCCAAAACTCTCTCCGACTCAACCACTAGCGTTCGTGCCGACACCCCCTTGCCGAGAAAGGATGTTTGGCTGTCAATCCAATGTTTTCCTACATGGTAGCAGCATAATTTCGTGTGTGCCTGTATGATTGTTGAAATTGTGGAATTCTGTAAACAATTGTTATGTTTTCATTAAATTAGTTAAAATGTCACCTAGGGTTTCATTTTTTTTCGGAATCAAGTTTACTTTCTCCCTGAAGTCAACAGCTCTCGGTTGTTATGTGACTGTTCCGGCGAATGGCCACACATATACATACATACATACATACATACATACATATATATATATATATATATATATATATATACATACATACATACATACATACATACATACATACATACATACATACATATATATATATATATATACATACATACATACATACATACATACATATATACATATATATATATATATATATATATATATATATATATATATATATATATATATATATATATATATATAAATATTGTTCTCGGCGTTCAGTGGTAGTTACCTAAATGTCAATCTAAATCCCTTTCTAAATCTATCAGTTTATCTATAATCTAAATCAAGAATACAATCAAAAGAAATTCTACGCTGAGAAAATTTGAGAATAAAATTTAATAAAAAGTTAAAGCACATGTTATCTATTCGAAATCTAAATCTAATCTTCTTTACATAAACGAGAAAGAAAAAGTTACATAACTAGCGCATGCGCGCTGAACAGCTTCGCGTCATAAGTGACGTGTTTTCGAAAGAGGATTGAAATAGTTCTAGTCGGAACATCCCGGCCCCCGTTGGACGGTGGTCCAACATCATCTGGAAAGGGGAGTGGGACGACCCTGTTGATGGCACGGCGGTAAATTCCGTTTCTCGTTCTCAGGTCCACCACTCTAACTACTCCATCTTGACCAGTAAACGTTTGCTCGATGCGTGCTAGATTCCATTGCATTGGAATTTTGCTTGGGTCTTTCAATAAAACTAACTGTCCTACCTTTAGGTTGGATTCTTGTGTAGCCCATTTGGGTCGAGATTGCAGGTGGCTAAGATATTCGTTTGTCCATCGGTTCCAAAACGTAGATCTTAGGTGTTGTATTAGGATCCATCTGGAAGATAAAGACAGATTATCTGAAGTATGATTAGATTCTGGTAACTGTAACAGGGAGGCACCTATCAGGAAATGTCCTGGAGTCAAGGCTTGAAGATCTGTTGGATCTGCAGAAAGAGGAGTTAATGGGCGGGAATTCGGGCAGACTTCTATTTGAGTTACGAGCGTGTACAAAATTTAGAATCTTTGTTTTCGTAGCCTTCACCAAGTGTTTCTTCATCGATTTTATATTAGCTTCCCATAATCCACCAAAATGTGGCGATGCAGGTGGTATAAAGTTCCACTCTATGCCTTCTTCGGCACTGAATTTTTGTACAGAGTACGAATTGCATATTTTAAACCAGGAATCTAAGATATTTTTAGCGCCTTTGAAATTTGTAGCATTGTCACTCCAGATGGTAGTTGGTCTTGATCGTCTTGCGATAAATCGCCTAAGACTTGCAAGAAAGGCTTCAGTGCTTAAATCGGATACGATTTCAAAATGAACAGCTTTCGTACTGAAACAAATAAATATGGCGATATATGATTTCAAAGTCACTTTAGATCGTCTCAAATTAGGTTTAGTAAGTATTGGACCAGCGAAATCCAGTCCTATCTTTTCAAATGGTCGAGATGGTATAACTCTATCTCTTGGTAGGTTACCCATCATTTGATTCATGGTTTGATTTCTTGTTCGGAAACAAGTCATGCATTTACTAATAACTCGTTTGATTCTATACTGTCCAGAAGGTATCCAATACATTAGTCTAATTAGGTACAGGGTTGTTTGAGTACCTGAATGAAGAGATTTTTAGTGGTAGTAATCTATCAATAATTCTGTAAAGTGGTGCGCTTTGGGTAAAAGTAATTGGTGTTTCCGGAATTCTGAAAGTTTCGAATTGCTTAATCGTCCACCAACTCGCAAAAGTCCTTTGTCTAGGAATACGTTTAATGAGAGAATTTTACTATTGTTTGGGATTTGGCGATTTGATTGTAAATATTTAATTTCAGAATGAAATTCGGAACGTTGAACATATTTTACAAATACCTTGGTTGCATTTTGAATTTCGGAAGTACTCAAAAAGGCTTTGTTTCTTAACTCAGGTTCAAGTCTACAATTTTTAGAAAATCTTAAGCACCAAGCGGTGACACTAACTAATTTGCTGAATGAAGAGTATTTGTTAATGATATCATTTGTGGTTACACTATCTACTACTGTTGCATTCATTAAAGCTCCTTTTCGAATTTCAAGTTTTTCAGTGTCTAATCCCTTTTTTGATCCTTCAAATCTGGGCCATTTCTCCTTATCGTGAACCAACCATTCAGGTCTTCCACCATAATTTATTATCTTTTAATTCCGCGACAGTTAATCCTCTAGATATCAAATCTGACGGGTTGTCCTTTCCAGGACAGTGGGACCATTCACTAGGATTGGTATATTGCTGAATCTCTTGTACCCTGTTTTTTACAAATGGTTTAAACCTGTCGGATGTATTCTTTATCCAAAAGTAAGCTATAGACGAATCTGTCCAAAAATAACGCTCAAATGAATATTCTAAGCCCTTTGAAATCTTATTACATAACCTAGAAAGAAGAGCACCCATTAATTCAAGACGGGGTAGCGAAATTGCTTTTAGTGGAGCAACTCTGCTCTTCGACGCCACAAAACTAGTAAAAATACTTCCATCACTGCGTGTTATACGCAGATAAACGACGACGCCATAAGCTTTCTTCGAAGCGTCTGAAAAACAATGTACTTGTATATCATTTATTTCCTTTGGAAGGGCATTAGCGAAATAATAGCGAGGAATGCTGATATCCTTCAGCTTTTCGATTTCATTACACCATTCATCCCAAATAACGGTTATATTCTGAGGGAGATAATCATACCAATCCAGTCCAAAACACCAAATCTCTTGAATTAGACACTTAATTCTAACTATATAAGGTCCGAGGAATCCTAAGGGATCAAAAATGCGACCTACCGCTTGTAGAAGGTATCGTTTGATGTTTACTCGCTTTGAAAGGAATTTGTCTAAATTTTTTGTTTCGAAATAAAACAAGTCATCATTGGCATTCCAAGCCACTCCTAGCACCCTTTGAGGTAACAGAGCTTGAGTGTTAGGCTCAACGGATTCATTTACATCTATCCCTACTTCCACAGTTCACGTAACTCTAACGAATTGGTCTGCCATTTACGTAGAACCATGCTTGCATCCTCAAATATTTTAGTACTCTGTATGCTCGTATTATAGGCTTGTTCTACATTTTCTCCACCAGGGATCAAGTCGTCTACATACAAAGGTGTATTTAAAATTTTGTAAATTTCAGGAAAGCTTTCTACATACCTCTTTAGGTGATACTTAATGGTTGCAGCCAGGAGGAATGGTGATGAACTCACCCCAAACAAGACTCTACAGAGTCTGAACTCCTTGAGCTCTGGAACTACGTTAGGTTTAGTGGGGTTATAGTCCCAAAGGAATCGGGCCACGTCGCGATCTTCTTCATCTATCTCTATTTGTAGGAATACCTGCTTAATGTCCACAGTCAGCGCAACAGGATGTTGTCTAAATCAAATTAAAAGAAGGAAAAGATCGGGTAACAAATTGTTTCCAGTATGCAAACAGTCATTTAAGGATACCTGTCCTCTGCCATGTGAAGAAGCGTCAAACACCACTCTTAATCTACTCGTGGTTTTGTCTGTTCGAATCACTGCCCTGTGTGGGAGGTAGAAGGTTGTGGCTTCTCTGGCTTCATCTAAAGCAGGAACAGGCTCTATGACATTTTCACTTAAGTAGTCTTCTAAAACAGTCTTGTATTCTGTGAATAATATTGGATCATTCTGGAACGTACAAATCTTTGAAAATCTTTGAAAATCATTGAAAATCTTTTATTCGCAACTTCTCGATTATCTTCTAATAACTGCTTCATATCAGGTTTCCAAGGAAGTCGCACCTTATATCTCTTGTTATAGTAGGATATACCTGCCTCAAAGTCTTTCATAATTTGTTCGTCGAAATTGCTACTATCTTTGTCTTCAGCTTCGACGCCTAGATTCTCCAGTTCCCAAAACTGCCTTAGCTGATCTGAGATAAGTTTCTCTTCCACAACCACCTTCATACTCAGTAACTCGTTAGTTGATCCAATCCGGCCTTGAAGACACCATCCGAAAATTGTTTCTGTGGCTACAAGCTTATCAGCTAAACGTTTGAGTCTTCCTGATACTACATGAAAATAATAATCAGCACCGATTAAAATCTCAATTTTCTTCTCCCAGTAATTATAGCAGTCTGCAAGCTGTAATCTCCTCATCTGTTTTTTAGCTCTAACCAAATTAATCTCTGGAGCAGGAATATTAATTATGGATATTTGCTCCGTTTCTAGCACTTCTATTTCGATATATAAGGAAGGTTTTTCTCTGTTTTCAAGTTTTAATTCCACTACATTATATGTTTTTTTCACTTGGTTTGTTGGTCCCAAATGAGTTCACCGATAAAGTTTCTTGTCTAATAACTCGTAGTTTCAACTTCTGAGAAACATCTTGAGCGATAAAGCTTCTCATCGAGCCGTTATCCAACAACAAGCGAACATGTTCGATTTTATCATCGTTAGGGGTTTCCCTTATCACTGCTGTGCATGTTTGAAGCAATACACTGCACTGAGAATTTCCGTTTAGTTTAGCATTTTCCGATTCATTTTTGTAGTGAGAAATTGCCGTAACAACCTTATTTTCAGCATTATTATTTGATTTATTTTCGAATTGATAACAGATGGATCTGTTATGTTTTCTATTACAAAGATCGCACAATTCCCTTTTTTTGCACTCTTTAATTCTATGCTGTGCTTTCAGGCATAAAATAGAACTCGCCTGTCTTCTCAAAACATCTTTCTTTTCATTCACACTCAAACTTTCACAGCATTCTGAATCATGCTTCGCATTGCAGTAAATGCAAGTTTGACTAATTAGCAACATATATTCGTGTGCCTTAGAACTATTTATCGCTGACGTTCGGTACCGATCATGTTGTTTATAGCGTAAATTGCTTTGACTATCTCTCGAAAACTCCTTCGACCTGACGCCAGCATTTCCTGAGTTCGTCTGGCTGTGGTTTGTCACTCTCCCCCCTTCTCCTTTCGAACTACGAAGCTTTATCGATGATTCGCGACATTCAGTTTCAATTTTTAAGGCCGAGCGCAAGTTGAGACGCAGCTGGGTGAGGTGGGGTGGGGTGACTCACCGTGAGATTCTGTGAAACAAAGAAGTGAATACTACACCGGATGTTGGAACGCAGGGTCCGGTGACACAGCTTGAGAGCGCCCGTGAGCTGCGGAGGTTTGTGGTCGTGCCGCAGATTGTCACTAGTGACTACGACCTGCGAGTGAAAATTTGTGCTGAAATCGAAGTCTACGATGGAGGAACAATTAATTGAGGCAGTTCGAGGGAGAAAAATATTATACGACACGTCACATGCTGACTATTTAAAAGTCAAATTAAAATTGCTGCTTTGGGAAGAAATAGCCCAAGAAATTGGAATAAAATGTGGTAAGTTTTTATAATTTTTTAATTAATTAAGATAAATTTATTTGAAGGGTACATGGGAAAACTGTTGTTTTTTTCAATCAAAAGTGTTTCTTGAATTAGTTTACTTACAATGTATTCAATTTATTTTCGTGTAAATTTATTTTTTTTTGGACTATTGCCGATTTCCGCTGAACCCTTCATTTGTTTTAGATAACATTTTATGTACAGCAGATTTTCGGCGAAAACAAAACTGCTTTGTAGGTATATTTGTATATTTTCTATACAGATGTGTGCCATTTTGTCGGAATGATTTTATTTACGAGGAACTACCAATTAGTTACGTTCCCCTTTAACATGCTTTTCCGTTCGGAGGTAGGTATTAAAATTTTTCCGAAATAAACTTAGTATCTAACCAGAATTTGAAAAGTAACTTTAATTTAAATATAAATGATTGAGAAAAGAAAAGGTGTTACAACATTAAAAAATAAGCTTAAAAAGTATTATATTTATTAAAAATTATAAATGTATTATGCTTTAAAGATTAATTTTTTATATTCTAATTACAATACATTCTCAGTACTTTCCATTTAACACGCAATCTCTCTGCCAAGGAACTGAACCTCCGGGTGAATTAAAGTACTCCGTGAACTTTTTACGAATCCAAAACGCTTGAGATCCACTTCGTGCATTGGTTTGATGCAGTGGACGTAATTGGAACTGTGGCAAATCCTGTTCGGGGATATCACCTCCAGTTTGCACTACTGCAGAATTTCTCAAATAGTTGTGCAGTACGCAAGATGCTTTTACAATTTTCACAACAGTGCTTACTTTACATTCAAAAAGTGAACGAAAAACACGAAAACTTCTTTCTTTTCTTCAGATAATTGCTTTTTGGAAGCTTTTCACGAAGTAATGTTAAAATTACTTGGTCTTCGAGTTCATCGGAATCAGATTCCGAACTTAGTAATGATTGTATATACATTGCCATCGCGCACATTTTGTTAAACACCCTCACTGGCACGCAGCTGAGACGGAACTGCCTCCCAACTTTCGCTCTTCCTGCGCGCAGTTCATTGAATCTTGCTTCCCTGTTTCACCCAGCGTCGCCTCACCTCACTAAGCTGCGTCTCAACTTGCGCCCGGCCTAAGAATACGCTGCTGGACACGCTGCTTTTACACGCTGGATCCATCGTCTTCTGATTTATATAAACATCTTCTATTAAAATCTGAAGCAAGATCCTCAGGTATCAATTTTAAAAGTATGGGTTGTAATAAATGACCGTACATACCAGAAGTAACATTTAGCGATTCTAGACTTCTGATCTGTACCTCACAAGTATCGTACAATTTTCTCAGTCCGGTTACATTGTTAGAGTCCTTCACGGAATTAATGTTTAATAATCTAGAAATATGTGCGGATATTAAAAGATTTGACTTCGCGATCTGTTCTTTAATAGCGTTTTCGCTTTCTCATAATTCTCATCTGAGAGTGCGAAGCCGCAAACAACATTTGCCGCTGCACCTCCAAGTAATGATTTTAAATATGAGAATTTATCTATTTTCGTCAAAGCATTATTTTGATCAATGGAGTTTTGAAATTGGTTCCAGAATTCCAGCCAGGTGAATGGATCTCCGTAATATTTCTCCATAGCTAACTTAGTTAATTTAATCGACTTCGAGTAATTAATATTTCTATTTCCAGAATTCGAGTTATCCAGAGAGTTATCGTGATCTAACATAACCTGAGAGGTTTGTGCAGAAATATTCTGTTGGGTGAAATTTGACTGAGAACTTCTGGTTTCGTTATGAGCTTTTAACTGAGCGGAAATTTTTGAATTCCACAACATGATTTTCTGAGAATATTCAAATGCTGATTAAACTTCTAAATCGAAATCTTTTTCATTATCAATAATATTCTGAACTTTAAAGGTATTATCAAAATCCTTTAGCTCTTTGTAGAGCTCATCTAAATAATTTGAATGTTCTTGCAATGAATTAATATCATATGTGTCAAATTCACTTTCTAGTTTATTAATGAACTGTATAACAACAGAACGTCTAACAGCTCTATTCTTTTTAATCTTAGATAGCTTGTCCATTTTTATATCTCTAAATGAATAATCACTAAATATTTATTCAATAGTCAATGTTGTTCAAGTTGAACTAATAGTTTATGTTAATGAATCAGAAATCCTTACCTTGATCTAAGGAGTTGAGTCAAGGTGAAATTGTATTCCAAATCAATCAAATAAAAATGTTCTCAACGGCCATTTGTAATCCGAATCTTTTCGTGACCGTGATGCACCAATGTTCTCGGCTTTCAGTGGTAGTTATCTAAAAGTCAATCTAAATCTATCACTTTATCTATAATCTAAATCCAAAAGAAATTCTATGCTGAGATAATTTGAGAATAAAATTTAATAAAAAGTTAAAGCACATGTTATCTATTCCAAATCTAAATCTAATCTGCTTTACATAAAAGAGAAAGAAAAAGTTACATAACAAGCGCATGCGCGCTGAACAGATCAGCGTCACAAGTCACGTGATTCCGAGAAATTCAAATAGTTCTAGTCGGAACAAATATATATATATATACAGTCGAACCTCCATATATTGAACTTCCCTATATCGAAATGTTCTATATATTGAACTCTTAGCAAATCTCCATGTTCATTACATAGAAAAACTGTTTCTATATATCGAAAAAATCTCTATATATCGAAATTTTTTTCGCGACATATTGGGAGAATTTTTTCCACTTTAGAATAAAATCTCAAAATTTTGGCGTTTGAAACAATACGTCGTGGACTTCAATTCGTGGAAAACATCCCCGATGAAGTTTTTAATGGACTGAATAAATGCGAGCGTTTCTTCGATGAACTTTCCGCAAAACTGGCTGTTCAGCAAGATATTCGTAGTTTTTTTAAAAAGAATGTAACTGTGATCACTGTAACCACTAACTGGATTATTGTTTTTTTTAAAGGTATATAGTACTCAATAAATCTTTCACATTAATTTATTTTTTAGTTATTAAATTTCATTTAATGGGATTCGCATATAAATTGGAAATGGAGTTTCGTATACGAAAATTAGCTTTAATTTTAATGTTTTAGAATTATGATAAAACTAAGATCAATTCTATATATCGAATTTTTTTCCGGTATTTTGCTGCTTCGATATATGGAGGTTCGACTATATATATATATATATATATATATATATATATATATATATATATAGGTGAGTTTTTCTGTAGCCATTTAAATATGGAAGGTGGCATAGGACGCTTTATAATTTCAAGAAAGGTCCAAACGCAACTAAAGTTGAAAAAAAAAATTGTGGAGAGATGGTATCTCGAAGTTGCCCAATAGATGGCAGAAGGCAGTGGAACGGTGAACGGGATGTTCAATAAAAACGTTATTGGTCAAAAAAAAAAAAATGCGCCTTTTATTTTTACTTAAAACCTGAACGAACTTTCGGGCCAACCTTGAAGATGTGTGTGTATGCACGTTTGATATTTTTGTTACACTCTGTCTGGAGCAAGAGGCTCAGACAGAGTGTCATAAAAATATGAAACAAAAATGGCCTATTTCACGACGGAGTAGAAAGGGGCATCTAACCTTTGATCTGTGAATGGCCCTGCCGATATTTTGCCCCCCCCCCGTTTGAAATTGTATGGTGAAAAGAGGCATTCTAGAAAAAATAAAAGCCCCCCCCCCTTTTACAAGTGTTTGAAATAACGGCATTTTTGTCGCGGCACGTGAGGGTTGGGAGTCGATGTCGGTGAGCTTTTAATATCGGCATTTTTGTGGATGATGAATGGAAGCGCCACAGCGGGAGAGCGAGTCAACATTTTAATTGGAAGCTTTTGTCCCTCTTTGATTAAGAGAGGACGCGGGTTGGAATTTCAATGGCGCTGATGTTCTTATAAAGAATTCTCGCTTTGTAGGAAGGACTCTTTTCACCAGATAGCAGATGCCGAAAGAAGGGAATTTCATCGGGCAGCCCTTTGTGTCGTGGAAGGGACTGGATCACTCGACGTTAAATTGTTTTAGCCGTGAGCAAAGGACCCTTGATTTTCGCACAGCCTGAGCGGGTGGTGTTTTCGACTCCTTACGAAATAGTCCTTCGTTCTATGAAGTGAGAGGGGAAGGGGGCAAGTCCGGCGGATACGCGGGAGATTTCCTCTAGGAAATGCGACATCGATAACAAAACATCGATGTTTTGAAACATCGATATTTAATATGAAAACATCGATGCTAATAAAGCATCGCCTAAAAACCATCGATGTTTTTAAACATCGATGCTTTAGAACATCCATTTTTTAAAACTGGTTTAGTAACCTCTAACATTAATATTACTTCGGTTAGTCGTGGGGGGGGGTGATTTAATTTTACTCTTTGATTGGGCTGACACAAATGACAAAAGCTGGGTCGCTTTTGCCTTGGACGACATTGATGACTCAAAATTCTCGTTATAAATATGGCCATGTTTTGCCTTCAAATGTCCAGAGAAATTCGTGGTAATGCCAGAAGTTTAGAGGGACTTAAGGCAAATATTGCATTTCGCCAATTTGTCAGAGGTTTTGCAAAAATATTTCCAAACGATACTGTTTTTTTTTTTTGGGGGGGGGGGCATTTTAATAATAATATTAACTTAAACTTATATTAAACCAGAATACAACAGAAACTTAAATGGCCGCTCTCGTGTATATAATATTTATAAAATAAAACCCCATCGAAGGTTCTGGAGTGTCGAGAACATTCCAAGCGCTCTGATTGGTTCATTGGCTGTTAATTGCCATTTGTCTGTTTGCTAAGGAATCGTTCCCCCTTTTGTATTCGTCCTTTTCAGAATTCAGACTTACATTTACTGAGTGTGAGAATTGTGATACGTGGTAAATTTTTTTATTATGGTACTTTTTCATTAAAAAAAAACACATCGAGACAACGTAAAACATCGAGCACAAAACATCGATGTTCAAAAAACATCGTCTTCAATAAATTGATGTTTAGAACATCTATGTTTTGAAAACATCGACATCAATGTCGCCTCCCTAATTTCCTCAAACAGCCGGATGTTTAGTAAAAAAAAAAGGTGTAGGACGTATTTTACTGGCGTTCGTCAGCCTTGGGGTGGGTAGATCGTCCGATGGGGTGACCACACACAAAAAGGTCGAGAATCACACGCGACTGATGAAACACGTCCGAATGCCTGCTAGATTAACGTGAGAGAAACTACATTTAAAATGGAGTTTGTTCGGACATTTTATTTTTCCTGCCCGAGTCATCTTTTAGACATTGGCTGTTTCTGGTTCCTCTGCAGTGAGTGCGGTCGATGAAAAACACTGTTACATAAAAGTCAAATGCTCATTCACTGACTGATCACGCATAAAGCTGACGTTCTGTACGGTGCTTTTTCTACAGCCCTAGAGGCTCACTAAGTTCGACTTTTAAGAAGGTCGAAACGGGCTTCGACCCCCGATATAGAAAACACTTTCTCTTACTACAAGGGCTACGAAGCTGAAATTTTGAGGGGCGATTATTCTAGGGCCTACTGTGAAAAAATTAAAAAATTTATCCTTTAAGGGGGTTTTGAAAAGGGGATTCAGTCCCTAAAATATTTTAAAAATATTAAATGTCGTTCGATTATTCCGTGAACTCCCCGGAAGAATGAACACACTTTGAGCTAAGTTATATATATATATACGTGTGTGTGTGTGTTCGATTATACCGTGAACTCCCCTGAAGAATGAAAACACTTTGAGCTAAGTTATATATATATATATATATATATATATATATACACACTCATGGACAAAAAAATTAGCGCACCAAGAAGGAGTCGTCAAAATGAAACGAAATTTTACATACGTAATGACTACTTTGATATAAGTAAATGATAAGTAAATGACCCCCTCTAGCGAATGCACGATGCGATACGATCGGGCATTGAGTCATACAAGTTCTGTATGATGTCTTGAGACATTTCGTTCCATATTTGCTGTAACCTTGCCTCTAGTTCGTTCAAACTCGTGGGATGCCCAACTCGTCGTCCCAAATGATCCCAGATATGCTCGATTGGAGTCAAATCTGGGGATCGGGCAAGCCAAGGAAGGGTAGTAACAGTGCGGAGACACCCTTGCCGTATGAGCAGTCTTGTGACACCCTTGCCGTATGAGGCCGAGCATTGTCTTGTTGAAAAGTGGCTCCTGGGAGCCGTTGCATGAGTGGCAACACATGTGGTTGCAGGATTTCATGAACATACCGCTGGGCTGTCATGGTGCCATGGAACAATACTAGGGGTGACCGTGTATTGTAGGCAATGGCACCCCATACCATCACACCAGCTGTGGGAGCGATGTGTCGCTGTACAGCAAAGGCAGGATTGAAGCGTTCACCACGGGCTCTCCACACACGAACACGATTGTCATCACTGCCGAGAATGTATCTGGATTCGACGCTAAAGACGACCTGGTTCCATTCCGCTGCAGTCCAGTTTCCTCGTGTGCGGCAAAACACCAAACGGAGGCGTCGATGGGTGGGCGTCAAGGGCAGCACACGTAATGGGCGCCGCGATACCAACTGTCCTTCAGCCAGGCGCCTTCGTATGGTTCGAGAAGACACAGAGGCCCCTAGTGAAGGTGCTACCTGTGCCTGTATGGCGGCCGATGAAGCAGTTGGCTGTACGCGTGCATTTCTTACGATATGGCGGTCTTCTCGACGACTGGTCTGTCGAGGACATCCTGAGCCTGGTCTTCGTGTACATGACATCTCTCGGGTCCACTGGTCCCAACACCTCCTCACAACACAATCAGAGCGGCCTAATTGACGAGCTACTCGCCTAGCTGACCACCCAGCTTCCATCAAACCGACGATTCTCCCCCTCTCAAACTGCTGCTTATATTGTCTTCGAACACGGCGTAATTGCATGTCTATCTCAGGTCTTCCTTTGTAAATGATTCAGCACACTCAAACAAGCTTTGGTTACCTGTTTTATACTCCACAGAGTACGATGTTCAACGCCCTCTACCGGATATACGTAATGCGCAATCACGCTGCATTTCTAATCATTTGCATATCTCCCCGACATGTACCTTCATTGTAAGTTTCGTTACGATCCCGCAATTATTTCTTGGTGCGCTAATTTTTTTGTCCATGAGTGTGTATATATATATATATATATATATATATATATATATATATATATATATATATATATATATATATATATATATATATATATATATATATATATATATATATACAGAAGCTGTTCGCACATTTTTTAGACGATTTTGGTAAGCGGTAATAAAAAATCGTTTGCTGCAAAAGAAATAATTGCAATTGTACTATGTTTTTAAAAGTCAAAATTATCGTCTGCGGCTTGAAAATTTTGTTTTCATTCAAAATGACGTTTTTAACAAAGCAGTGGTTCGAAGGCTACATTTATAATCTTTCCGAAGAGATATATGCATACTCCGTTATCCAAAAACGATGTGAGAGTCATGGTTTTGTGATATCTAAAGCGTCGATAGGTAATATCGTCAACAAGAAAGGAAAAAAACGTCAAATTGGAGCCTCAAGTGACACAAAAGTTCCAAACAAGTATCCAAGGAAAAAACGAACATCTTCGACTATTGCAAAGGTACGTTGTTTAACGTTAAAAGAAAATCCCCCTAGTCAAAGGAAAGTTACAAAATCATTAAAATGCTCAGTGTCCACTGTAAACAAAATGATAAACGTTGATTTAAATCTAAAGAAAGCGAAAAAAAATGCAATGTGCATCGTCTTCTTCCAAATCGTATCACTGAACGCAGGACACGCTGCAGAATTCTATATGAGAAACACTTATCCCCAAAAAATGGAAAACAATTGTCACAATAGATGAATCATGGATGTATTTAAATGATTGTAACAAAAAAAGAGCCATTTATTATCATGAAAGGAGAGAAAGAAATTTAAGTACATGGTTCAAAGAATCGAAAGAAAGTTTTTCTAAGGGATTCATGATTGTTGCTGGTTTTTCTTATAATGGCAAGTTAAAAATAAAGAGAGTGGAAAAAAATGTCAAGATTAACTCCAAATACTATCAGGAACATATTTTATCGCCAATTTTTCTGAATGAAATACCATCGCTTTACCCACAGTGCCATCAATCTGTGAGACTCCATCAGGACAAAGCTAGCAGTCACACAAAGTCCACTGTAAATTTCCTAAAAGAAATGGAACAAAAAACTGGTATCTAGGCCATACCCTTCACTGATATCCCTACTAAATCTCTCGATGTATCACCTATGGATTTTTGTGCTTTAGGACTTTTAAAATCGGCATTATCCAAACGTCGTCCCAAAACCCTTACAGGACTCTGGAAAGCTGTTCAGGAGGAATGGGATAGAATACCTCTTCTGACACTTCAAAAGGCATTATTATCCTGGAAATTGCGGTGTCGAAAGATAGTTCAGAATAAGGGATGTCAAATAGAACATTTAAAACACAAGAATTTTATATAATTTATTTTTGTGAATACAATATACATCGTCTAAAAAATGTGTGAACAGCCTCTGTATATATATGTGTGTGTGTGTGTGTTCGTTCGTTCGATTATTCCGTGAACTCCCCTGAAGAATGAAAACACTTTGAGCTAAGTTATATATATATATATATATATATATATATATATATATATATATATATATATATATATATATATATATATATATATATATGTGTGTGTGTGTGTGTGTGTGTGTGTGTGTGTGTGTGTGTGTATGGGGGCGGGTAAGCGATGAAAGAGTCCTCAAGAAATTCACAATGTGATGTATATTTCAAGATTATATATTTGAACGTGATTAGATAATGATTACAAGAAGAATTAAGGTTAACGTGACAATAACGCCGTGGAAACAGTCACTAGCAAAATGTTAACACAGTCCTAGGGCCTTCTCGCCCACTCTCCAGTTACATCTTGCCCACTGTTTCCACAAGTCAGTCTGCGTCGGTGTCCAGGGATCATCAACTCCTGGCTAACATTTCTTCCCGCGGGATGGCACTGTCTTCGCCTCGTTTGCTCAGCGCTGTGTTGCAAGCGTTCCCCCCCACATATATATATATATATATATATATATATATATATATATATATATATATGTAAAGAATTAAGTAGGAGAAGAAAAATAATTAAGTTAAAATTTAAAGGGGACTTGAAGGATAGATTAATTTCGTGGCGCCAAACGCCACTACTTTCACAGAGCATAGAACGAGCGATTTTAGGGGAATACCCTTTTTGAGAGATGTAACCTCGACTCGTGCGAATGGTCGAGCGAACTAATCTATTTTTAGAGCAAGTGCGGGCTTTGAGCAGAGTAAAAGTATAACGTCATTCGAATAGAACGTTATTCGAATAGTCTTCTCGAACATTCCATAAACATCACAGAGCATGCGCGAAAGTTTTGCACCTAAGTGAAACAATGTGTTTATAGCAGAGCGTCTTCAGATGTGGGATTGTGTCACGGGGACGAGAGATTGAAACTTGGCTTGGATTGAATCGGATTAATTAATAGTATTTGAAATAAAGGATTTAGATGTAATTTAATTGTATTTAATTCCACAGGCCTACGATCATTGACTGCATAGACTTAGAGTAATTAAATTGGGAACGAGTTTAGAGGGAGTACGAGTAATAGGCTCGACATATATATATATATATATATATGTATGTATCGGATGTTGAGCAAGGGAAGAGCACCCGTAAAAATATTTTGCACCTTTCAGATATGTGTCTGTGTAATACTTGAATATCGAACGAGGATTTATGTTTTTATAAAAAAAGGCGAAAAAAATGGGAACAGCTTTGTCAGACGCACCTCTGTTGGCGAAAAGTTGGAGGCAATTTTTTTTTTTTTTTTTTTTTTTTTGTTGTTCACGCCTTTGCACCTCCGTTGGCGAAAAGTTATATGCAAATGCATAATGTTTATATGCAAACAAGAAAATGAATGTGCAAAATAAATATTCAATTTGCATTTAATAGGCAAACTACTCGTGCATTTTATATGCAAATTGCGCATGCATTTTACATGCAATCCAGAAAATAAAATTCTCAACTCTGCGCTAATATTAAAAAATTAAGAAAACAATCAAAATTATAAGTCTCACTATTTATTATTAAATTCAAACACTCGATCTAATGACTGCCACAATCCACAAAAAAAAAAAAAAAAAAAAATCTCGCCAAAATCGCATGGTTACCACGCCGTACACAAAATCGCCAAACTTGGCAGGGAGGTGCGTCTGATAAAGCTGTACCAAAAAATGGTCTTTTGTTCTCGATGTTAAGCTCTAGAGACCTTTTTCGCCCTCGTCGTCGGGTTTTGATGACTCTGCAGTTCAATTTCAAGCAGAATGATTCTAAACTCGGGTTTAAAAGGGACAAATAATACACGAATCTCTAAAGTAGGGGTTCCCATACTTATTTGGCCTACCACCCCCTTTTTGAGAAAAAAAAATTGTAAAACTCTTTGTTAGAACCTACCACAGTAACATTCGCATGACACCCAGAGAATGAAGATAATATTAAAGTAAACATTACGAATGACCTTAAAACTAATCCTAATGAACTTGGCGTGAAATTATTAACGTTTTTTTTTCATCGCGATCAGCTATTTGTAGTCGGTTTCCATTTCAAGTTGTATCGACACTATTGCACTCGATAGGAGGATGAAAAGGCAATTAAAAACGCCGTTCTCGCAGCCAGAAGTGTCGGTAGCTGAGTCTGAATTTTCACTTTTCGAAATGGGACGTAGAAACGAACGTGACTGGAGAGTTGTTTCGCGATGACTCACTTTTATGACAACTGAAAATGATGTTCTCTGGAAGAAATTCCTTGACTCGAGGCAAATGTTTCAATTAACCTCGTCGAAACATATTTGATATTGTTTTTTACATTGCTTTTTCGACTTTTGAAAATTCAGTGCGGCGCCGAAGCCGCTCGGCACTTTCGGGGATTTGGAGAGCAGAGAATTCGACCCATCCCGAAAACAACAACAATACCTCTAAAAAATGAGAAAATATACGGTATATTGAAATGAATATTTGTCGGGTGAGTGATGCTCCATCCTGTAGGACTGAAGACCTCCCAGGCCTCCAGTGAATCTCGCCGTGAAGAATGAACTGCTCGGATGGCAGCTTACTGTGTGCTGAAGGATGTGACGTCACGCCTTTACGGGCACACCCCACGGACCAGCTGCATATTTTTGGGGAATACCATTTTCCAGTTCCCACCACGTGGGGGATTAAAAAACTATACCAGCGAATGCCGCCAGAATTTTAGCCTGAAAGTTAAGACCATGCGTCTCCCACCATAATCCTAAAGCTGTCTTTCTTAGCGATGCCACTTTGTCACTGGAATGTAATCAAGTTTCGGCGTCGAGAAGAGCTGCCGGTTTTGGGAAAGCAATTTCTAAGAAGACGGCCGCTACCGAAGTTTTCAAGCCGAGAGTGTTTTTTGAGAGATTGTCATGTAACATCCAGCCCGAGCAGACGTGTTTTTTAGGAGCTCTTGTTGAGACCATGGGTCTGTGGATCTGCACTTAAATTAATCGAATATGTTGCAATGGTTTAATGTGTAACTAAATTTCCCTGTTAAGTTTTTGTTTTAAAATTGACCTTATTATTATCATTAGGACTCCGTCGTTCTTGGTCATGAATTCAAAAGTAGTAAATTTAAAAAAGCCTTGCCTTAACATCCTATAGTGATGCAACAAGGCATACACGAGCAAGGCATCGTCGGTATATCAGCGCTGCAGGGCTCGACCTAGGAACAGCAGTAGACTCAACGGAAGATCTAGCACGCCGATTCTTAACCTTTTCAGTGTCGTGGACCACTTTGATAAGCTATGGACCCCCCCCCTCCTTCTGGTCATCCCAAGGTGCTGTGTATCACTCTATAAATTAAATATTATAAATTAAATATATAGAGGATTAAATACGTTTATAATATTTTTCTCCACCTATTGTTTAAGTTTGATAAGTGTCATTAGATTAATTTTCGCGCGGATTAATTGTGGTGGCATGCATGAAAGTTGAGCAAATTGTAAATCATGTTTTATGTACGATAATTGTAACGTACAGTTATTTAATTTGTTTTAGTATTTGATTGACTGACAATTTTCAATTTATTTTAGTTCTTTTTCATCTTGATTGACTGACTCAAGGTAAAGTTTTTTTTTATTAGATTTAAGTGTTGTTTAATCTTTTATTTATTTACCCCCTTATAATTTTTAAGTTTTTATACGCTTAAATTTCCTTTATATATATACATATATATATATATATATATATATATATATATATATATATATTAAATTATCGCGTACTGAATTAAAACACGGAAGTGTTTCACGAAAATCTTAAAGTAAAGGTGATGAGAGTTTATTCAGTTTCATTCAAGAAAAGAGGCGAATTTTGCTCACTTTTGCGAAAGGAATGTACTGATAAGCGAACCCCTGGGGCGGACTAGGTCCCCGTATGTGAGGGGGTCATGAGCCCTGGAGACGCGTTCGGCCAATAAGAGCAGAGATGATGAAATCGAAGGGGGACCTTAGAACCGTAGAACGGACTGAAAAAAATTATAAAAAGGATGGACACGAGAAAAAAAAGGAGGACTCTCTCGCCGACTTGCTTACGGACTCGCTCACAGACCACGCTATTGATGCCTGCTGCAGTTACGATCTGAAAGACCATGAAGAAGCTAAAATGGTTTCTCTCCCGATACCCGAAGATAGCCTTAATATAGGAGAAGACACGAGCCCCCATAAATTCCCTTTCAGATAAGTTTTTTTAACTTTTAACCAGGGCATAATTTATTATTTTTTTTATTTAAATTTTTTTTTTGTAAGGGAATCACTTTTATTTTATTTTGGCCATTTTTTTTCTCTTAATGATGTTCAAGATGATATTTATTAATTTTATTACGAGGGATATTATCTAATGTTATTATAATTACAAGTAGAATGAGGTTGTTATTAAATAGTATTTGTATGAAGAATTTATAATGAAGATGTTCAAGTGAGCTCTTGATAGTTTTAGTATGAGGGATATTATTTAGTCTTATTAATAAAAGAGAATGTTTGTGTGTGTGTGTGTGTGTGTGTGCGTGCGGCCCCCAGGCGAATCTGTGAAACTTACAGCCATGAAATTTGGCACACGGGTATTGCAGACTATGGGAAGGTGCACCTCGAAGCCCGAATTTTAAATTTTATTCTAGAAAATTTTTTATTTTATGTTTTGTGGGATATTTTATTTTTTTTAACTTCAGATTACGATATCTCGGCAAAAAATGATCGTAGAATTTTGATCTTTTTACAATCTAAGACTACAGACTTTTCTCCTTCAAACAAGACTTCATTTGTTTAAAAATAATTTAAAACAGACTAATATTTTTATCAAAATATTAAACCCACTTTTTCGAGAAATTTACGCGCTTTTGAGGATCTACGGTCGATGCTCTTCGAGTTTTTATCTTACAAAGAAAATATTTACATTATCTGGAAGATGAAAGCTTTCTCATTCATATAAACCTCATTTCAAGTTTCTATCTTAAAATTTCGATTTTTAATTGAATTTTAAAAGTACGATACTCCAACACAAATATTCTGCATGGTTCTTCAAACGCGGTAAGATTTATGGCGTATTCTCCCTTTGGGTTGTAAACAACGATTGAGTCATAACAAAGCGTGATTCTTTCACAGCGTGAATCTCACTACAATACGAATCACTGAAAAGATGTGTCATCGTGTGTCTAATTTTTTATTCTTTTTAATTCAAACTTTTTAATCATAAATAGATCATTTTTTTTATTTCGAGTTACAAACTGTCCTATTGAATTTCGGCCATGTTTTTTTCGATATATTTTTTTTTCATTAAATGTTACATATTTGGAAAGAGCCTTAAAAACTTTTAATTCAAATTTTTTAATCATAATTTGATCATTTCAAGATATACTGATTTTTGGGGGGATATTTTGCCAGTTAAAAGTGAAAAGGTATTTTAATTCAAGTAACTGTCATTCGAATATGAATCGATTCGGTTTAGGTAAATTTTTCGCACCATTTTCGATAAAGTTGGAAGTATACCTTTGTTTCGTAAGTTTAAATTTTCATTTGAAACTTTCATTTTTTAGTATAATTGCATACTATTTAATAAGAAATATAAAATATGATTTCAACAATTATATTAACGAAGTAATAAGTATTTTCATTATTGAAACATACTATTTAATAAGAAATCTATATTAATAAAAGCGAATGTTTGCGTGTGTGTTTACTTACGTGTGTTATAATCACTGCTAAATTCCCTATAAGTCTGATTCTCGAACATCGTGATTAAAAAATGATAATTTCCATTACTTCAAAACAGAGTTAAAGATAAGACTGAGAAACCCAACACCAATGATTTTAAAAATTACATCAAAAAAACACTTGAAAACACTTGAAAACAATTATATTAAGAAATAATAGTTTTGGATCATATTATTGTTAAAAACTATGTGAAGACATAATCAGAATCTTCAAATTCACAGTTTGAAAAAGCGTAAAAACCCAACTTTCTTAAAAGTTGTCTAAAATTTTCCGATTTTAAAAAATAGTTATGTGAAACGATACGAAAACATTAATTACTGTAAACATAAGAAATTAATTAACGTCATTTAAAACTGTAGAAATGAAACAAATAATATAAATACCACATTCAAACTCTAAATTTCTTTTATTTCTCAAGCAATATAATAATAACATGTCAATTTAGCAATGATTATAACACACGTAAGTAAACACACACACAGACAAACACTTGAAAACAATTATAGTTGGGTTTTTACGCTTTTTCAAACTTTGAATTTGAAGATTCCGATTATGTCTTTAGTCTTCACATAGTTTTAAAAATAATATGATCCAAAACTATTATTTTTTAATATAATTGTTTTCAAGTGTTTGTTTGTGTGTGTGTTTACTTACGTGTATTATAATCATTGCAAAATTCACATGTTATTATTATATTGCTTTAGAAATGAAAGAAATTTTGAGTTTGAATGTGGTATTTATATTATTTGTTTCATTTCTACAGTTTTAAATGACGTTAATTAATTTCTTATGTTTACAGAAAGAAATTTATGTTTTCGTATCGTTGCACATAAGAATTTTTCCTTACGTTAATAGAAGTTCAGTTAAAATCGAAAAATTGTAGACAACTTTTAAGAAAGTTGGGTTTTACGCTTTTTCAAACTGTGAAACTGAAGATTCCGATTATGTCTTTAGTCTTCACATAGTTTTTAACAATAATATGATCCATAACAAAAAGTCGATGCTATTATTTTTTTTCTCATTTTATTTATATTATATTTATTTTTCTCATTTTATTTATGAGAAAATGAGAGACAGATGAACATGCATATATATATATATATATATATATATATATATATATATATATATATTTGCATATAATTACCTATACACATACATGTAGATGGATACATAGATAGATAGAGAATGAGAGACAGATAAACATGTATATATATATATATATATATATATATATATATAAACTGTTGAAGTAAAAGTGGAATAACCAATGCCGAAAAAGCGTAGCATTTCTCCGGCAAATTCTATTAGAAATGTCCGTACATCAGGAGCTCATTTCATATGACTTTTCTTCACAAAGTCAGAGTCTTCATTGTTCAGAAAGAACTGTTTCAATTGTTCGCTGTATTTCAGTGCTTCCGAACAATCTTTGATTTTGCAGTCTTCCACTGGCGATTCCTCATCTTCATCCTCAGAAAGGGCCAGTGTTTCAGTGGTGTCCCGATCAATGAAATTGCAAACAGGCAGATTTTCTTCCTCAATGGATAAACCGTCGTCGATCTTGACATACTCTTCAACGCTGACATTGGAATCCAAATTGGCTTCTAGATCCGCAAGTTCTTTTTCCATTTTTTTCAGTAGTACTGTCAGTTGCCACCTCGCTTGTACTCAAAAATCCCGCCTTCATAAAACATTTTAGAACGCACCCAGGTTCCACATTTTGAAGGGCTGACGTAGTTCAGGAAATCCAAACCAGATACCGATTTTGCCAACTCTTCTCAGGATTTGCAGGAGATAATCTGTGAAAGCACATGTCTCAGAAGCAGCTTTCTGTATCGTACTTTAAAGCTGCGGATAATTCTCTGATCAAGTGGCTCTAGCATCGAAGTGGAGGCAAGAAAACTAAATTTACAGTTTTGAGCTTTAAATCATCAGGATGGGAAGTAGCATTGTCCATGAACATAATGATTTTTTCCTTTTGTTTTTCCATTTTGTTGTCTAACTCCACAAACCAATCGTTCATTATCTCAGTGGTCATCCACACTTTCTTATTTGACTTCCACGAAACACTAAATTTTCATAATAAATGTTCTTGAAACATCTAGGCTTCTTAGCTTTTCCAATATCAACAGGAGTTTCGAAGTCTCCCAGCAACACTGCAAAAGAGTGAGCCGCTCTTTTGAAAATTTTCCGTCACTACACACTCTTTTTCACCCTTAAAACATAAGGTGTTGTTCGTTGCAAAGACGCATACGCATATATTTTTAGCTTATTAGAATAATTTTGAAATATTTACCAAAATAATTGAAAGTTTTTCAAAAATACCTGTCCGCTATTCGGAGAGAATAGCATGGATTGTCCTATATAAAAGGACTGGGACTCGTAAAAATGTCCGTTAATTAGAGGTGTCCGCTATTCGGGAGTGTCGGTTAAGGGAGGTATGACTGTATATATATTTTTCTTTATTTGGCATTGACCGTTGTATGTATGCAATTTTAATGTACTCCGTAGCGAAGCACGGGTATTCAGCTAGTGCTATTATGATTACAAGTTGAATTGTGTATTAGTATGGTGATTTTATTATGAAGTTTAAGGAAAGAAAGTTTCTACTAATTCCTATTGTTTAAAGTAAAGTGAAAAGATAATTATTAACTTGTGTTAAAAGAAATGAATAAAATTTTTAGTTTGTTCCCTGAGTTAAAATTGTGTCCGTCATGTTTTGTGAGTAATCATTTGTGAATTTCTGTTAGCCATAGAATCTAGGGTATTGTTTCAGTTTGGAGAAATAATACACGACGCATTGCTCACCACTATACGATTAAATGAAATGAAATGTGTAACTATGAGAAATTAATGACTCATCCAGTTTTAATAATAAGAAATAAGTTAAAATAATTAATACTCTTTTATTTAAATAAATAATAAGTAACAAAAGTATAAATACAACACCAGGGCGTGAAGACCTATCATTTCAATCAATCAGTTTTGTAAAAACAAAAGACGATTACGACTCGCCTGTAATAGCACAGAATAGCATGGGGAAAATATTACTCATCCATCACTAAATCATAAGCAACTAGACTGCCTACGTTGAAAATGTCATTTTTTGACTATTTTGGTCAATTTCATTTTTTGTAAGAATGGTGTAATTCAATCTTTCCTCTTTTCAAAACCGTTGTGATTTTCATTCTACATCAATTAGAAGTAGAGTTATAGCTATTAAAAAAAAAACATCTGCTACAAAATTGAAGTGGTAAACAACTTTGGATGCGTTTTTTCAGAATTATGTTTTTTAGCACAAATCTCTACGGTTATCATGATATCTCACATAATAATGCAAATAATTGGATAAAATTTTAAGGAAATGTTTTAGATGCTATCGTTAATGAAATGACGCACAATAATTGGTGTACAATAGATATTTTTTTACTTGGGGCTGTTTTCATAAGGAAAGGAATGACGAATCGGGGAAAATTTTTATATTGGAACATGAAATTGCGTGTATTATTTTTGCATTATAAAATTTCTCTTAGATTGTGGGTCATTTTGTAGATAACTGTCATATGTATCACGTGTGAGAAGGAAATTAAAATAGTAGCATTAAAATTTTGTGCAGAATGATAGCCGTTTTGGCTAAATTTCATTAAAAAATACTTCAAATTGACCAATTTATAAAAAAGTATTCTATTGACAGGTAATTTTTTTTCCTTTTTTAAATATTTAAGTGTTATTTTACCATAAAAGACCCAAAAAATCCTTTAAAAAAATATTTTTTTAAAAAATTGACTCCGAATGTAGTAGGCAGTCACCTTAATAACAGAAAAAAATGAACACCAAAATTTTTAGAAAGATAACCGACATTTGACCAAACACTTTATCGAGTGCCTACTGAAAAGTTGTACCTCTCATTGAATTCACATTCAAAGGCTACTTAACCCGCGAGAACTCGCACCGGGTATGACATACCCAATCCATTTTCATTCAATGTTTTTGTTATCTTCTTCTTATCGGATTAGGCCGAAATTTCGTGTAGCTGTATTCAAGGTGACAATCTTTCAGCGGGGTAAAAACTAAGTCTGCTCAATAAAGAGATTTTGAGAAAAATATTTCGACGGGTATGTCATACCCGTGCCAGTCAGATCTTTCCTTTTTTTCTGTTAGTTTAGTGCATCATGACGTGATTTTGGAATTACGACGAGGAAATAAAACAATTGCGACACCTTTTCGAGACTGTTTCTAGTGATAATGAAGCTTTATCCCAAGATAATGATGCCTCTGAGGATGGAGAATACTGTAGCAATCACGATTCTTCTACTGAAATTGAGACAGAAACCGAAGATAAAGGTTCACTGTCAACAGCCGATTTTTATATTGGTAAAGATAAAATTACAAAATGGCTGAAGAAAAAATACCGGCAAAATGTAAGAAAGCCTTCAAGGAACGTAATTATTAAGCTTCCAGGTAATACAAATTATTCAAGAGATGTCGCTTCTCCCGTAGATGCATGGAATGTTCTCTTCAATAGCAACATACTAAATATGATGGTGCCTCAAACAAAAACAACTTATTCAAGCCCTTCAATGGAACTGGAAATCACTAATAATGAACCGCCTGCAAAAAAACTCAAGACAAAATATAAACGATGTTAAATTTGCCCAAGTAATAATGACTGAAAAACAAAGTTTATAAGCCAAAAATGAGAAAAGTGTCTGTGTTGAACATCAGTATGTAGTTTGTAAAAATTGTCTATAAAAATGTAAGTATTATTAAAATTCACTAAAAATCTTTAATTTATTATCTTATGTTCTTTAGTTACGTAAGGTTTGCATATAAACAATATTAATTGATATTTAAATAGCAGAAATGAACTAGGGTATGAGATACCCGGCGCGAGTACTTGTGTCCGAAATTGGGCGCGAGTGCTCTCGGGTTAAAAGTGGGATTTTAATTTCCAAACTGCGTCCATTTTATTTCCCAATAAGGAGTCTCGAAATGTGTGTTTTACCACATCAGCGACGCCCCCCCCCCCCGAAATTTATTCGCGCAGTCCGAGGGTTAAGAAACTGCGCAACATATTAAGGTCGAAAAGGAAACCTCCTGCGCCCGAGTTTTTGCATGAAAATGGAAGCCGCCGTCACGTAATAACCTCGAAAATGAAGAGAGCGAACGCGGGAGGTCGAAAGACGCCGAAAATTAAATGTCGAGAAAGAAAACACACATCCGGGGTCGAGGAGGCGCGTGGAATTCGAAAGTGGCGCTCCCAAAATTGATTTCGCTTCGATTCGGATCACGTTTCCAGAGCGGAGAAAGATATCCATCCAGCCATTATCTGATCCTAGAACAAACACCTCCGGGACGGATCGCGTTCGCAACACCCCCCACCCCATCCCTTATTACGTTCGAAGAGGGTGGCAACGCGAATCCGCGTCGAGATGCGGCGTTCGACGGGCGCCGGACAGAATCGTGATCGGAAAATTTGTTCGGAAGCCTTTTTGAAGTTGGGGTGTTTTCCTACAAGCTCGTGAGGACTTTCCTTTTTCTCTCGCAGCTTTAGAGGAGGAAGAGGGAGATCGTAGAATGTCGTAAGCTCCCACGGTGGGACTTCATCTGTGCTTAATCATTCAAACTACAATACTGTTATTGTTTCGTGCGGGCCCATTCCATTGTTTAAAGTATCACCGTAATCATAGTTTAATCCCAGTTGGTACTCATTATAGGATCACCATTATACATTTTAACTGTTTAAAAATTTATATATACACTGCTGGCCACCCAAATTGCAACACCAAGAAAGACAAGAGATATCACAACAAAATTTATTTTGTAGATAACATGTTGACCAAGTATCCAATGATTAAATTTATAGACTTCTGTGAAGTGTGGTTCCTGCCAAAATCAGTAGCCAGAGTAGCCGCCATTGTTGGAGATCACCGCTGCCACACGCCTCGGCATTGATTCAAAGAGACTTTGGATGGGTTCCTGCGGTACAGGAGACCAAGCAGCTTCCACACGTTGCCAAAGTTGATCTGCTGTGGCAGCTGGGGATGGAATCTGGGTCAATCGTAGAGCAACCATGGACCACATGTTTTCTATCGGCGAAAGATCCGGAGAGCGAGGCTGCCAGGGAAGCAATTCAATCTGGCGATTGACGAAGAACCGTTGGACAATGCGTGCCACGTGTGGTCGCGCATTATCCTGTTGAAATATGGCTGTGGGCAAGCCCTGAAGGTAAGGAAGGACAACTGGCTCCAACACCTCGGAGATGTAGTGCTGGCTGTTTAAAGTACCGGCAATGCGTACTAGAGGTGTGCGAGAGTGATATCCAATACCGCCCCAAACCATAATACCCGGTGCAGGACCAGTGTGGCGGTGCATAACGCAGCTGTTCAGCATCCTCTCTTCACGGTGTTTCCAGACTCGAATGCGACCATCGTGGTGTTGCAGACAGAAGCGTGACTCGTCAGTAAAGACAATTTCATTCCATTCTGCCGTCCACATCCTTCTGTCATCGCACCATTGGCGGCGGAGACGTCTGTGGTTCTGCGTCAAGGGTAGACAAAGCAATGGACGTCTTGCGGACAGACCACTCTGCTGTAAACGGCGTCGAATGGTACGCGCAGACACTGGATGATGCGTTATAGACTGCATGTGCTGTGCTATGGTTCGTGATTTGACTGAGCTATCCGTCACTGCCATGCGCACAATTTTTCCTGTCATCACGTGAAGTGGTGCGCTGAGGTGGATGCGATCGAACACGCCGGTCCGTCGTACCCTCCTGCATCCAACGATCACATATCCGCATTACAGTTGTTCGGTTTCGTCCAACACGACTACCGATTTCCCTGAAAGATAATCCACAATCTCGGTAGCCCAAAATCCTTCCTCTGTCGAACTCGGATACTTGACCAAAAGATGATCGCTGTTTTCGACGAGGCATAATTGATCGTTTTTTTGAAAAAACCACAAGAAAAACACAATTGCCGAACTTGAAATCGTCGAAATCTCCAAGCCTTAAATAGCGCTTTGATGTGGCGCCACAGGCGCGAGTGATCTGCGTCTGCGCTGAAATTCTAATCATTTGCATATCTCACCTCCGCCAATGCATGTTGTAAATTTCATGTTATTTGCATGTTTCCTTCAAGGTGTTGCATTTACAGTGGCCAGCAGTGTGTATATATATATATGTATATATATATATATATATATATATATATATATATATATATATATATATATATATATATATATATATATATATATATATATATATATATACAGGGTGATTATAATTAAAGTTTAAGTTTCAAAACGCTATAAATAAAGAACCACTGATGAGAATGACTTCAAATTTGAAAGGCATGTTATTGAATAAGGCGGAAAGCGTATGGCAGAAGAAAAACTTTAGTTTCAAATTTTAGCAACAGATGGCGCTGTAAGCGGCAGAATGACGACGAGAAATGAGAAATGATTCGTAAAACAACGGCTAAGGTGTAAGTTACACATTGAAACGCATTGACAAATTAGAATTGTTGAGTAATTTTATTTGCATGACTGTACATATCACATCGAAATTGACAAATCGGTTTCAAGTGTTTTGCGGCGACATACCGCATAAGAACCATTCATCAAAGAATGTCGTGAGACTGGCTTAAAACATGTTCAATATGGTGTCCACCGTTGTGTGCAACAAGTTGAAAGCGACAAACAACATGTTCCACAACGGATCGCAATGTCTCCGGGGTGATGTTCAGAATGTGTTGCGAAATGCGTGCCTTTAATTCCGCTAAATTTGCAATTGGAGCACGGAACACAACATCTTTGAGATAACCCCACAGCCAGAAGTCACACGGAGTAAGATCAGGTGTTCGGGACGGCCAGGCTAGAAAGAAATGAGGCTGATAATACGAGCATTTCCGACATGCAGCTGCTTCACGGGATGTGCAATTTGCTGAGGAGCGCCACCTTGCATAAAAATGATTTCATCCACACATCCACGCTGTTGCAAAGCTGGAATGACGTGGTTGCGCAAAAGAGACGCATAGCGCTGACCAGTGACGGTAGCGGTAACAGGACCGGAAGCACCCGTCTGCTCCAAAAAATATGGCTGTAGGATGAATGATGCCGTAAAGCCGTGACCTTTTCAGGATGAAGTTGTACGGGGTGCGTTGCCAGTGGATTTTCTGTTGCCCATATTCGACAATTCTGGGTATTGACGTACCCTGTCAGATGGAAATGGGCTTCATCTGTCCAGAAAATTTTCCACGGCCATTCATTATCCACTTCCCTGCGACCAAGAAATTCTAACGCAAACGTCTCCCTCTTCGGCAGGTTAGACGGAAGCAACTCCTGCACATGGCCAATTTTGTACGGATAGCATTGCAGGATGTTTCGTACAATTTTCAGCACCGTGCTCGTAGGCCTGTCCAATGTTCGAGCAATTCCTCGTGCACTGCACGGTTGAACACCACCGGCCGACCCCTCCTGTAATGCTGTGGCCACTTCTTCAACTACCGTCGAATGCACTCGTTTTCTACCTCTACCAGATTGCACATCAAACGAACCTGTAGTTTCGAAATTTTGCATCATTTCTTCCGACCCACGACACTCATTGGACAAACGCCTTCTTTTATACCCTTCAGTGTCCTGAACTTTTGTAGAGCTACTCTTGCACAATCATAGTTCTTGTAATACAGCTTTACCAGCAGAGCGCGGTCCTGCAGTGAGACACCCATGGAGAATGTCTGAGACGCGAAATGAGGAACAGCCATGTACCTGGCGGTTTTATAACACTGAAATGTGTCGTGCCCATGACAGGTATTTTAATATACATCTGTCGCTTACAGCGCCATCTGTTGCTAACTTTTTAAACTAAATTTATTCATCTTCCATACGCTTTCCGCCTTCTTCAATAACATGCCGTTCAAATTTGACGTCATTCTCATGAGTGGTTCTTTTTTTATAGCATTTTGAAACTTAAACTTTAATTATAATCACCTTGTATATATACATATATATATATATATATATATATATATATATATATATATGTGTGTATATATATACATACATATAAATATATATATATATATATATATATATATATATATATATATATATATATATATATATATATATATATATATATATATATATATATATATATATATATATATATATATATATATATATATATATATATATATATATATATATATATATATATATATATGTGTGTGTGTGTGTGTGTGACATTAGATGGGAGCTGTGGCAACAGCATCCCCAGCATGCGAGACGAATCAGAGACGTTCTCGCCTAAAGAAGATCCCCGCCATTCTACGGGGAATGCACGACTAGACAGAGAGGAAAAAGCTGCCGTGAGAGTAAGACGTTAGGACGTAGCGTGGTAGCAGTCGGCTACCAAAAAAGTAGTAAAAATGATGTTCCATAAATGTTAATTGTAACTGTTTTTTTTGTCCTGTGACTCGTCAACAATAAATTAATGTTAGTGCAGACAAGTGTGTTCCATATCCCACTTCTGACAACATTATTTTACACGAGGACTCGGCCGAAGCATTTTTCTCAAGTGCGTTCTGGGCCACTATTCCCTATCCTCTAGCAAGCTATCCTACGACGTTATTAGCGAACTGGATTACTTCTGGATTACTTCTGAATTACTCCGGATTGCTCCGATTTATTTCTTGCTCATCTACGACGAACCGGTGAGTTTAATTTAATTTGTCAATTGAAGATATTTTTACGATCCTCTATTTGTTGTTACTGAGGATGACCAATTGAATTTAAATTTCCAAGAAGTATTTTGATTCTGTTTTTGAAGATATATGAACATATTTAAGAAATATTTAAAAAAGAAAGTATATTTTTCTAACAAATATATGCATTTTTAATTCCGATACAAGAAGTGTTTTGTTTTTGAAGATATATTTGCATATTTATATTTTGTGCTGTTTACTTTCAATATGAGTACTCTAAATGATATTCCGCATATTTCAAAATCCCTTACATCAGGGTCAACAAAGGCAATTACATTATTACATCAGTTTATATTTGAAAATGATGCTAGGAGGGACAACCGTAAAGAACTCCGCATTTTTCTGGTTTCCCTAAAACTTTTCATGTCAATGACGAACGGGATAAAAGACTTAAAACATTCTCCAGCACCGATTTAATTTTTATTGCGAATTTGTTACATCTTGATTGTTCAACAGACCCAGCTCAGAGCTGTGAAACTATTTTGAATGCTTTAAATAACTTTGCATTATTTTCCCCCCCTGTGCTCTCGGATACGAGTGAAACCGAAAATGATTCACACGACGCCAACAGAAGCCCTACGGTTTTGGAAACTAGCCAGGTGCCAGTTCAAAGTTCATTTCCAACCGCAGCTTCACATTCTAACATAAACAACTCTTTCGGGCAGAGGCAGATAAATCCTTTTTTATCTGTTGTTGATTCACAGTGCTTTCCAGTTACAAAAAGTGGAATACATTTATTGTTACGAGACCTTGCTGAGTGCATTAAGAATTTTAACGGTTCATCCGATTCTTACAACGTTAAAATTTTCATACAGGATTTAGAAGAACTTTTTGATCTTAATGGCATCACAAATGATGTCCACAAAATTGTCTTTGCGAAAAAATGTTTAGTTGGTTCTGCAAAAACATTTATTAATTCTCTTCATGGCATAACCACTTGGAATTCGCTCAAAGAAAATTTACTAGAAGAATTTTCTTCCAAATTAAATAGCGCCGATCTTCATACGATGTTGCTGCAAAGACGGTTACAACCTAATGAATCCTTACATGACTACTTCATAGCTATGCGAGAAATCAGTTCAAGAGGTCAAATTGACATTTCTTCAATTTTTGATTATGTTAGCAACGGTATTCCCGATTCTACATCTAATAAAATTTTGTTATATGGTGCTAAATCCGTTTCAGAATTCAAAGAAAAATTGACAGTTTATCAGAAATTTCTTTCAACGTCCAAATTAAATAAACCTTCTAAGGATATTATATTCACATGTGATAATCGTCAACGAAATTACACCTTCGACAGAAATCTTTTTAATAATTTTCCAAAACCCCCTGTTTGCTATAATTGTGGTTCCAAGGGCCACAAAAGCTCCAGTTGTCAGCATACGACTCCAAAATGTTTTAAGTGCAATTCTTTTGGACATTCATCCTCAACTTGCTCCCAACGCGTCGGACAGACAATCCCAGAAAATTCTTCGGACACTACTCCACCTAATGACGCCTTACATGTTCCTACACCAACCAATTATAGGTGTTATCCAATAATGATAAACAATGTTGATCTTCATGAGCTTCAAGATTCAGGTAGCGAAACTACAATGATTACTGACCAAACCCACCAACTCAAAAAATTGCAGAGTGAGTTGAAAGATTTTCAGCGAGAAGTGGAAGAATCTCGGTTAGTTAAAGATGAACTGAATACTAAAGCGAAAGAAGCTAAAAAGAAACAAAAAACTTTGGAATCTGAACTGATTCACTTAAAAGAAGATTTAGCAATGTCTGAAATGCAGAAAAGAAACTTAAATGAGGAGTTAGAATATTTCAGGAATAAACTTATTGATTATATGGATTCAACAGCTACATAACAATATTTGCGAACTAAAATGGAGGAAGAACTCCATATTTTAAAGAGAAACTTGGAAGATGAAACTGCTGCACACCAAAACCAGATTCGTAATTTGAAGCAGAAACGTACAATTTCCACTGAAAAATTCAATGAACAGTTAGATTCAGTGCGTAAAGCTAAAATTGCTTTAGAGGAGACTAAGCACAATCTTGAACGTGAACGTGAAAGTTTACAAGAGCAAGTATTTGAAGAAGTAGAAGCAAGGAAAAACTTCAAGAAACAGTTAGCTATTGCCGAAATCCAGATTGCAGAATATAAAAAGAAAGCTGAAGAGGAAGCAGATGCTTCTCCTTTGTTAAAAGAACAAAAGAAGACGATGTTGAAAGATATTGATATACTGCACCACAAATTAGATGAATTATAGATGGTTCACGAAAAGCTGAATAAATCAAAGAACAAATTACAATCAAAGTTTGAAGATCTTAACATCGAATTAGACAACCAAATTGAAGAACTTGAAGATGAATTACAGTTAACTGACGATTCCAAATTACGTTTAGAAGTGAATATGCACGAACTAAAAACTCAATTAGAAAAAGTCTTGCCAGCTCGAGATGAACAAAATGAAGAAAAACGACTAGCTTTGATAAAGCAGGTTTCTGGCCTAGAAGATAACATGACATTTCACGCCACAAATCATCTTCGCAACGACGCAAAAAACAACATTTTGAAACTGTCGTGGAGACACGACATGTGTTCAGAAAAGGGGCGATAGAAAACGGAATTCAAAAAATCAGACAAAAGAGATGCCTTGAACAGCGGGATAATGTACTGCGTATGCGAATGGCAAGGAGAGATAACAAGTTGAGAGGGGGCAATTGAAATGAGAAAACGGTCAACAGCTGCGTTTAACGAAGGGCCCAGCTGGTGATAATGAGCTGAGGAAAATGTGAAAACGGAGTCACAGTTAGGAGAAGAAAAGGGGTAGGGCGATTTACGAGGTTGACCGGCGTTAGAAACACCACAGGAGGCCCAGGCGAGAGCGTGGGAAGTCAAAGATGTAAGAAACCCCAGACAGGTGCAAGGGCGAACGCCCCCGTCAGTATGGATTGGAGAAGATGGAAATATAAAATGGGTGATCGGCCAATGAAGGGGTCCCGGATCGACCCATAGGACAGAAGGTGGCCACCAATGAGGGCCTGAATTTTTAATGATGGAAGTTGAGCTCGAGAGGAAAAGTTTTTAGAGAGAGCAGAACGAGTTGAGATCTTTCACTAAGAACACATAAGCCCCGGTAGACAGCGAAGGGAGAGAGAAGATGACGGGCTGCTAACTTAATACCGGAGAGACAAGCCAAGTCCTCGGTACCCGAAAAAGCAAACCGATATGAGATAGATGCAGACCCCACTACCGGAGAGGCCGACCGACTAACCTGTCATTTAGCGAGAGAGGAGCTGCCATTTCCCCTGGACCAACGCGCCCCCGTAGCAGATGCCTAGATGCGGAGTAAAGCACCCTGAGTCCACCGCATGCCGATGATCGCAGCTGTTACCCTGGACCAGAGCCCGATGACCCCCCAGCCATGCTAGTGATGAGGTACGGACCTTCGGAGTGACGAACGCTCTCCCAACGCGAGTGTATTCTCGGAGACGCCGCAGAACGCCGCAACAGATAGTGACCGCAGTTCCGCCGGAACCGCCAGCCCGCTGCCCGAAAGAGAGCCCTAGGTTTTTCCCAGCAAGGATTGTGATGTCGAGATGTCGTCAGACAAGGTAGGAGAGTATTTTGACTTATCCTAGCAATGCCCAATGCCTACTAGAGAGCGCAGTTAATTAGATAGGGCAGATTAGGTGAAATCTGTATATTTATGCATAGAATATCTATCATAAAATAGTGCTTGTGTATATCCATATTAATTGAAGTAGTATCTTGCAATAGTTTTGTAATGTGTTTATGTATAGCAATTAAGAATGTAGGATAACATAACAATGTTAGGGAGTAGATAAAAATGTTAGTAGGGTGATATTGATGAGAATGAAGGTTAGATAAATAATCAGAATTAATGTATTGATAAGATATAGTAAGGAAGATAAATTGAAATGTATATGTAGATATATGGTGTTAATGAAGTAGAAATTCGGAATCTTTAATGAATAATGTTGTTTGTATATGTTTACGATTGGTTTAATAAATTGATTTGGAACTATACATATGAGCATCACTCTCTAATTACTTGTACTACCACTAATACTATAACTAATAATTATAATACGGTGACATAATTGGTGCCCTGACAAACAGTTGGAGGTTAAATAATGGAATTTGTTAAATTAAGTATTGTAGAAATTTAATGGGTGGACCAACGCCACTGAGAAAGAAGTGATTGCTCTCTGTATGGATGTGAATCAAGTGATTAAACTGTAGATATATTTATGATAGATATCTATGCTCGCGATAAAGAAAAGTGTGAGTAGGTTAATTGATAATGTTATAATACAGTAGAAGTTGCTCAGATAGTTGAATTGTTGAAATTTTAGATGGGAAGTCAAAGAGTGTCTAAGAATATAATGATAAAGGGAAAGAAACATTAGTTAGTACATAAGATATTGAAGGGTGTTAAGTTGCTAGCAAAAAAAAAAAAAAAAAAAAAAAAAATTAGTGATACTGCGGTAGTTTTATATAAGAATAAGTACGGAAAATTAAAAAAATGGCACGCCGAAGGGAACAAAGGGCAAATCAGCTACTTGAGCTAGAGAGAGAGGAAAGAGATAGGGCACAAGTAAATGAGAGGTTAGAAAATATTTCCATGATCCCAATGTTACCCGAATTCCATGGGAATGGAATAGAGAATATTGAATATTTGTTTGAGCAGGCGACGGAGATTGCGAGAATAGCTCAATGGAACAATAGGCAATTCGCGGCTTTACTAAAAACTCGGTTTAAGGGAAAGGCGTATGAGTATTTGTCAAAGAATAGGACATTGAGGGAGACAGAGGAACCGGCCGAAATAGAAAGAATTTATAGGGAAAGGTTTCACCAAACTCGGTCATTAATGCAGAAGCAACAGGCCTTCCAAAAGATTTCACACACGCCAAATAAAACAATAATTGAGCTTGCTACGGACGTGGAAAACGCGGCTTTAGATTTTTTAGGACACGAGAATGCCGATAACGAACTTATGAATAAAATCCTCCTATCAAAATTCATCCAGGCGTTACGAGCGGATGTGAAACGCGAAATCATGAAACTAAACATACAAGAGTTTAGAGTCGCGGTGCAACGCGCCCAAGAAATCGAAAATACGTTGAGGGAAGAATATGAGGAGATTGAATTATCAATCAACAAATTATCGATACAGGAAGAGGCAACAGAAAATCAAAAATTAAAAGATAAAATCCGGATGTTAGAAAAAAAATTAAGAGATAAAGAACATAATGATAGAAAATTTTGTTTGGCTTGCGAGCAAGAGGGGCATGACATGTTGGAATGTGACGATTTTAGACGATTTAAAGAAACGAGAGAGAATAGAAACGGCCCAAGAAATCAGCAAATAAATTATAATGCCCAAAGATATGGTAGAGGAACGTATAATGTACGTAGAAATAATTATGGTAGGCAATATAGACCACAAAACGGTAGACCGAACTTTAGTGACAGGGGGAGACCGAATTTTAGTTATAATAACCAAAATTTAAACTAAATAGGGAGCTTCCGCATCGCAAAATCAAGAATACAGGCGCCCATATAGGGAGGTTCCCACGTAATACAAAGAGGGGCAGATTCAAAAATACGAATAAAAGTAAAAATACAGGGCAAAATTTCAGAAGACAGGTACGCCATCGACCAAATAAAATATTCAAAAAAAAGATTAACAACACATATAGCAGGAACTACAGGTTAGGGAAAACAAATGATAGAAAACAAAATTGGGAGGAGGAAAAAAAGAAACGAAATGTAAAAGAGACGAACATTAGAATTTCGGCATGTAAAATAAAGCCTCAAACAAACGCGTTACCACGATTACATATAAGTTTTCCAGAGTATGAAGCAGTGGGTTTATTAGATTCAGGAGCAGCAATTTCGCTAATCAGTTTTAAATTATTCGAGAAAATCAAAGACACACAGAAAATTAATTATATATCGAGACAAGTCAAAATTCTATCAGTGACAGAGGAGGAAATAAATTATTCTAAATGCATAGAGATTACTCTAACTATTCAGAAATTGCGATTTAAGCAAGCTTTGTTCGTAACAAACGCTATGGAGAATACAGATTTTGAGATTATTTTAGGAATTGATTTTCTAACAAAACATAGAATGATATTAAACGCGGCAGAACGCAAATTATTATGCGAGGGAAAAATAATCAATCTAATTCCCGATAATTTGATAGTTGAAAAAGAGAAGCCAACAAGGGAGGATAATGCGCAACAGCAAAGTACAGGAATAATTAAGGATTCTCCTATAGTAAGGACAAGATCAAAAATCATATTGCAACCGGGCGAAACAAAGATAATCACACTTCGAGTGAACGGTATATTCCAGAATGGCTCAGCAGTAGTTTTAAAGAAATTGCCTAAAATACAAACGCTTGAAGAGAACTCCATACATTTAACTCAAAATAACGAAATACAAACAATATTTTGCAATAACACCACAAAAAGTATTCATTATAATAAAAATCAAAAGGTGGGGAGTATTGAGACAATGACAGATCAAATGCAAACTGAATACGGAGAACAGAAATATATCGCAAATATAACTACGGAGGAAATGATAAAATTAAGAAAAGAGGAATTTTGCATAGATGATTTTGAATTAGCGCACATTGATAGTGAAGGAAGAGACGAAATTCGGGAGTTATTAGCAAAAAATTTTAAAGTATTTTCAAAATCATACAAAACATTGGGGGCGACCCAGGTCAATACACCACAATTAAAGTTAATACATGATTTCCCGATACAACAAAAAGAATACCCGATTCCAAAAAAAATATTGCCGACTTTAGAACAAGAAATAAGCGAGTTACTCCAAGCAAAGATAATTGAACCCTCGTGTTCAAACTATGCATTCCCAATTATTATGGTCAAAAAGAAAGGACAAAAAGGGGAAGATAAATTTCGAGTAGCGGTTGATTTCAGACTATTGAATACCATAACACAATTATACAAGGTATCAGTACCAAAGATCAAGGATTTACTGCAAGAAATAAGTGGGTATAAATATTATACGACAATGGATTTAAAGGCGGCTTTCCTTCAGATATTTCTACCGCAGGAAAATAAACATGTATTTTCTTTTATTAGCCCAGTGGGAAATTTTACATTTAATCGGTATCCGTTTGGTTTCAAAAATAGCAGTAGCATTTTTGTTGACTTAATGCAGAAGGTGCTGGCTGGGTTGAAAGAAAAGGGAATAATATTTTACATAGATGATATAATAATAGCAGGGAATAATAGAGAAGAAATTAAAAAGAAAATGCAAATGGTATTCGACAGGCTAATACAAAATAATTTAACACTTGACCCACGAAAAATACAAATATGTAAAGAAAAAGTGGAAGTATTAGGATACGAAATTTCGAGAGAAGGTGTTCGACCGGCGACACAGAACATTAATAAAATAATCAGTTTTCCTCAACCTAAGACGGTGCGACAAGTAAAATCTTTTTTGGGGATGGCGAACTATTTTCGACACCTCATAAAAAACTACGCGATAAAATCAAAGTTACTAGTGGGTTTGACAAAAAAGAACCAAAAATTTATATGGTCTCCAGAAGTAAACAAAGAATTTAAGGCTTTACAGCAGGAAATAGCCGACAAACCCACCATATTTAAGGCAAATTTAGATGAGGAATTTATTTTAATCACTGACGCAAGTTCAATAGCTCTGGGTGCTATTTTAGCTCAAGAGAGGGACGGTAAAATATTTCCCATTGAATATTATTCAAAAAAATTAAATGAACAACAAAGTAAATATGCATCGTGGAAAGTAGAACTTTTGGCAGTATATTCTGCAGTCAAATACTTTCACGAATATTTATTTGGGTCAAAATTTTTATTAATTTCAGATGCCATTATTCTAAAGCACAAAATTGATATCAGCCAACAAACAGCACCGGTTGTGAGATGGATACTGAATTTACAAAATTACGATTTCGAAGTTAGACATATAAAGGGCACAGAAAATCCGGCAGATTTTTTATCACGCCAGATATTTCCGGTGAATGTAATACAAACACAGAGTTATATAAACCCGTTATTTAAGCCAGATAATACAATGACTGTACAAAGAATCAAAATGGAACAAGAGAAGGACGCGAACATTCAAGAAATGATTAGACGAATAAAAGACGGGTCACACAAAAATAAAAGGGTAAATAAAAAGTATTTCATACACGATGAGTCAGGATTATTAATGATTAAGGACGATAGTCGGCATAATAAAATAAAAGAAAAACCGAAAATCGTAGTGCCGCATAATTTGGTGTTGGATATTATTGGAATAGCTCACGCGGTGCACCAAGGTAGAGACAAAACACTCCAATTAATAAAAAAGGGATATTTCTGGAGAGGAATGTTTAAGGATGTGGACAGATTTGTTCGAAAGTGTGACCAATGCAATAAATTTAAAGATAGGCCTTTGCTTAAATATAGTATTATGCCCATGGATAGACTTCAAGAAAATCAACAGTTAATTTCGTTGGACATAGTGGGACCACTTCCGCGATCAAATAAAGGGCACGTGTACATATTAACAATATTAGATAACTTTTCAAGATTTGCAATGGCGTACCCATTGCGAAACGCCAATACGGAGACAGTATTAGATAAAATCACGGAATACGTTACAACATTCGGAATTCCTCAGAATATTTTAACAGATAACGGTCCACAGTTTACGGCCGAGAAATTCATTCAATTTGCGAAGCTCATGAATATAAATCTTCGAAAATCCAGTGTTTACCACCCTAATTCGAATGGCCGGGTAGAGCGGTTCCACGGTTCACTTAAAAATGCATTAGCTTGTGCAGCAACTAAAACATTTGATTGGCACCGAATAATTCCATGGTTTTTATTGTATTATAATGGAACTGACAACGACACAACAAAATTTTCACCGGCATTAATGCAATTTTTAAGAGAATTTAAATTACCGGGACAAATTGAGATAAATAATACGTCGGGTACACAGGAAGGGACAAACACAAAACATGAACAAATAATTCAGGATAAATTAAACTTATGCAAACAGATATTCGAAACGGTATGGCAAAACCAAGAAAAGAGAAATGAAACATATAAAAAACGAAACCAGAAGGTGAGATCATTAGAACCAAGTTTAGGACAAATCGTGTATTTAAAGAATTTAAGAGCAAACAAGGCGTTACAAGAAAAATATACAGGCCCGTTTCAAATTATTAAAATTTTTAGGAACCGAAATGTATTAATAAAAGAAATGAATAATGGACAAAAGATTATAAAAGTACACGCAAATAAAATTAGAATTATCTCACAAGAATAATAACACGGTAGATAAGTTATTAATGATAACTAAAAAAAAAAATGTAAATAAACAGTGACCTGTGTCATAGGACACGCCCCAAAGAGGAGGAGGTTAAGGATTAATGGTTTCTTAAAAATGTCACACAGGCAGAAAGGGGCGGAGTCAAATTGGAACATAGAAGTCGTACTCTAGAATACATTATGGGCAAAATCAAGATGGATAATGGTAGCACTAATATGATATGAAATTTAAAAGATACATACCTGAAGAGTTGAGATGAGATTGACGGGATGAGCGCAAAGGAAACAAAGAATGTCATATTTGTCCAGATCACAGCGATAGTATCCATACACAAGGCGCGGGGCAACAAGATAGGAGATTTCACGCGAAGTTGAAAAAAAATAATAATAAGAATAAATCAATAAATAAATAAATAAATTAAAAACAACATGTAAATACTTGAGAGGGCAGCCAATTGCTTAAGTGCGAGAGGCAAAAATAAGTATGAGTAAAAAAAAAAAATAATAATAATAATAATAATTGAAAGGTAATTAGATAATTGCCATACACCTGTCTAAAAAAAAAAAATAAATAAATAAATAAATAAACGATGATAGGGGTTTATTAAATAAAATTAAATACATAGAAATGAATCATTAAATAAATACAGAAACAAGTAAATAATTCATGAATGAACGAACGATAGAGATAGATACATAAAATAACTGCTAGATGGTTAGAGGAGAAGTAATTATGAGTAGTCAGGCATTCGGATAAACGCGTGCAGGTGGCCGGAAATAATGAAAATATTAACAATAATAATAATAATAAGTGATATGAATGATTAATGAAGTGAATAGTTAACAAAATCACTAAAATGAATGTAGGCTATAGAAATCATAAGTCAGACAACGTGATTTAAGAGTTCAAAGAGGGCCTATGATTAAAATCAATTAAATAAACGCACACTAAAAAAAATAAAATAAATAGATAAATAACATAACGAGAATGACACAGTAGATATGATAATTGTTAAAAAAAAAAATAATAGGAAACAAAACAATTAAATCATTGTTGAATAAAAGTAAAAAGGAACGATACGAATACTTACAAATCCCAATGGCGCTGAATGCTGAATACATGAGATTTTCAAAAACACGCGGTCGAAATAGTTGGGGTTGCCAACGCAAGGTAAGGAATATTGCAGAGGTGCCGGTTAAAGATAAAGGCAGACCATTGAGAAACTGGTCCCGACAACTACTTAAAATAGCACGCATAAGTAACAGGTGAATATCCAGCGCCAAACAGAACTGGTTTGCCCCATGGGAATAACGCATGGCCGAGAAAACGAGTTGGCTATGGTGAAAATGAGGGGTCGAAGTGTAATCAATCAAGTGCTGTCACGTTTGGCGGGTCAGGAAGAGAATGTCTTTCAATCGTAAATAAACAAACATTTGGAATCGAAGGGAGGTTTTAAATGAAATAGAGTTATGTCAAAAGGTAAGGAAGTTACGTCAGAAAGGGATACGAATTGTTAGGAAACTGTAATTCTACTGTATTATTAAGGGGAATATGAAGCTTTTTATATGAATAATTACTGAAGTGAAGGAATGAAATACAAAAAAAAAATGATTTGTTTAAAATATTGGGCATTGCTAGAAAACAAAAGGCTCTCCACGACAGTGGTTATTGAACTCGAATAACAGAGGACAGTCATAAAAAACTGAAAGGACAATAAGCAAATTGATATTGAATACAAGGACAATTTAATAAAGAAATTTTTTAAAAAAAAAAATACCTTACTCAAGTATGAATATATATATATAGTATGTAATGTATGATTGTTGATTATTTTTAATGGAGTGTATAATATAATTTTTATTTGTTTTGGTAGCTGAGAATGAAATTGCGAAATATATGGGTATTTCGCGCGGTTTTCAGTACTTTAGTAAGTGAAGATATATGTAAGGTTTGAGTATTGATTATTTTATGAAGTGTATAATATATATTTTATTTGTTTTGGTATCTGAGAATTAACTGATTTGAGAAGAATTAATTTAATTTGTTTTGGTATCTGAGTATGCGAAAAGTGTGAAATATATTATAGAGCACAAACTACGGCATTGGGCATTGAGCAGGAACGATACAGATAATTGTGAGGTCAAAATAGAGACTAGATAGTGTCGAACAGAGATTTTGAGGTTGTTTCAGTAGACAGCAGGGAGAGACGTACGTGGGGAGGTGGCGAAGGGTAGGTTGATTTGGAGTTCGGTCAGGCGTAAGTTTGAGGTGAAGTGAGGCAGATGTCATGATTCGGTCTACGTAAAATTTTTTTAATTTTGAAAGGAAGGGGTGAATGTCGTGGAGACACGACATGTGTTCAGAAAAGGGGCGATAGAAAACGGAATTCAAAAAATCAGACAAAAGAGATGCCTTGAACAGCGGGATAATGTACTGCGTATGCGAATGGCAAGGAGAGATAACAAGTTGAGAGGGGGCAATTGAAATGAGAAAACGGTCAACAGCTGCGTTTAACGAAGGGCCCAGCTGGTGATAATGAGCTGAGGAAAATGTGAAAACGGAGTCACAGTTAGGAGAAGAAAAGGGGTAGGGCGATTTACGAGGTTGACCGGCGTTAGAAACACCACAGGAGGCCCAGGCGAGAGCGTGGGAAGTCAAAGATGTAAGAAACCCCAGACAGGTGCAAGGGCGAACGCCCCCGTCAGTATGGATTGGAGAAGATGGAAATATAAAATGGGTGATCGGCCAATGAAGGGGTCCCGGATCGACCCATAGGACAGAAGGTGGCCACCAATGAGGGCCTGAATTTTTAATGATGGAAGTTGAGCTCGAGAGGAAAAGTTTTTAGAGAGAGCAGAACGAGTTGAGATCTTTCACTAAGAACACATAAGCCCCGGTAGACAGCGAAGGGAGAGAGAAGATGACGGGCTGCTAACTTAATACCGGAGAGACAAGCCAAGTCCTCGGTACCCGAAAAAGCAAACCGATATGAGATAGATGCAGACCCCACTACCGGAGAGGCCGACCGACTAACCTGTCATTTAGCGAGAGAGGAGCTGCCATTTCCCCTGGACCAACGCGCCCCCGTAGCAGATGCCTAGATGCGGAGTAAAGCACCCTGAGTCCACCGCATGCCGATGATCGCAGCTGTTACCCTGGACCAGAGCCCGATGACCCCCCAGCCATGCTAGTGATGAGGTACGGACCTTCGGAGTGACGAACGCTCTCCCAACGCGAGTGTATTCTCGGAGACGCCGCAGAACGCCGCAACAGATAGTGACCGCAGTTCCGCCGGAACCGCCAGCCCGCTGCCCGAAAGAGAGCCCTAGGTTTTTCCCAGCAAGGATTGTGATGTCGAGATGTCGTCAGACAAGGTAGGAGAGTATTTTGACTTATCCTAGCAATGCCCAATGCCTACTAGAGAGCGCAGTTAATTAGATAGGGCAGATTAGGTGAAATCTGTATATTTATGCATAGAATATCTATCATAAAATAGTGCTTGTGTATATCCATATTAATTGAAGTAGTATCTTGCAATAGTTTTGTAATGTGTTTATGTATAGCAATTAAGAATGTAGGATAACATAACAATGTTAGGGAGTAGATAAAAATGTTAGTAGGGTGATATTGATGAGAATGAAGGTTAGATAAATAATCAGAATTAATGTATTGATAAGATATAGTAAGGAAGATAAATTGAAATGTATATGTAGATATATGGTGTTAATGAAGTAGAAATTCGGAATCTTTAATGAATAATGTTGTTTGTATATGTTTACGATTGGTTTAATAAATTGATTTGGAACTATACATATGAGCATCACTCTCTAATTACTTGTACTACCACTAATACTATAACTAATAATTATATTACGGTGACAGAAACCACAAGAGCAGAACAAGCGACAGTATAACAAACATCGTAAACATCCACCGACCTATCATGTTGGTGACAAAGTAGCAATTCAACGTACCCAATTTTGGTCTGGGCTCAAATTGCGCCCCAAATTCTTTGGTCCTTACGAAATCATAAAAGTTCGACCACATGACCGATATGACGTCCGAAAAGTTGGTCTGCACGATGGTCCCAACTTGACATCTACAGCTGCTGATCAACTCAAAAGTTGGCCAAACACCTAGTGACTATACCTCCAGCTCCTTTACGATGACGACTTGGACTTGAACAATGGACATTCTATCATGATCCTGAACTATTGTTAATGACTTTCTTTTTATTAAATCTTTTTTCTTTGTTTTGTGTAATGTTTCAGTGACGGACAAGACTATGGCACCTATGACAAACAATTGCTATACAACGACGATGATGTAGCTTTAAGACGACCATGCCATGATTTTGTTTTGTTTGTTTTCTCCCCTTTCTTATTTTTTTAGGTTTGGTTCCTTTGGTTTTCTTGGGCGACAGGAGAACCTGTCGAGCCAGGATGCCCGAGTGTGACATTGAATGGGAGCTGTGGCAACAGCATCCACAGCATGCTAGACGAATCAGAGACGTTCCAGCCTAAAGAAGATCCCCGCCATTCTACGGGGAACGCACGACTAGACAGAGAGGAAAAAGTTGCCGTGAGAGTAAGATGTTAGGACGTAGCGTGGTAGCAGACGGCTACCAAAAAAAGTAGTAAAAATGATGTTCCATAAATGTTGATTGTAACTGTTTTTTATTGTCCTGTGACTCGTCAACAATAAATTCATGTTAGAGCAGACAAGTGTGTTCCATATCCTACTTCTGACAACATTATTTTACATCTATATATATATATATATATATATATATATATATATATATATATATATATATATATATATATGGGTGTGTGTGTATGTATATATATACATACGTATAAATATATATATATATATATATATATATATATATCACTATTTTTTCTATTAATTAAACTGTCCAGTGCTTATATAATTAAATACCCAATAAGGGTGGGCGGGGTTGGGTCCTCGGACTTTGTGAAGAGAAGTCATAAGAAATAAGCTACTGATGTACGGACATTTGTAATAGAATCTGTCGGTAAAATTTTGCAATTTTTCGGCATTGGTTATTTAGACTTTTACGTCAAGAGTTTCTACATATATTTATCCACGTTTCTCTGTCTCTCACTCTTATTTAATCTGTTTCTTATTTTAAACATAAAATAAGAAGAGAGAGGGCAAAAATTCCGACAGAATATCATCAAGGAAATGAAAGACAGCTGGAACCACTGAAGGAACTTTATTTTGACGGAAGGAAGGACAAAACTCTAATGCAATCACCGTAATCATAGATTAATCCTAGTTGGCACTCATTATAGGATCACCATTATACGTCATTTGAATTGTTTAATAATTACAAGATAAAAATAACTTTTTATACACCATGTTTTTAAATTTTCTGTTGAATCCTATAAACTTGACAATTCTATGTATTAATAAATGCTTTTTTAAATTTTTTGGATGAATTATCCCATCCACTTGAAAGAAAATGAAATGAATTGGAAGTTAACTCGCGTTTCACTTTTCGTACCCGTCGCAGCCGTTAGAGGGCTGCACCAGTCTACAAAACAAAATGAACAGAAAATGAATTCAATACTGCTTAAAGATGGCTGAAAGTATAAAAAAAATGCACTGTCGTCGTGTTCCTATTCTAAAAGTTTGAAATGTCTAGCGAGTCGGGAAGTGAGTTAAAAATTGATTGCAAGATTTGTACCGGGCAAAGCCCTCACACACAAACAAACATGAAAGTGAGTTAATAAAAACATGGTAAAAATAGGTATACTATAATTATTAATATCTTTATAAACCTGCAATTACACACACATAGTCTGATAATTTGTACGCTTCAATCTTTACGAATGTGTGCAGATGCAATCATTGGCGTAGTAGCGCCGGGGGGAATTCCCCCCCCCCCCCAACTTAACTTAACTGGAAATAAATTAAAACGTTCATAGAAGTTCAGTTAAAATCGGAAAATTGTAGAAAACTTTTAAGAAAGTTGGTTTTTTTTTCCCGCTTTTTCAAACTGTGAAAATGAAGATTCCGATTATGTCTTTAGCCTTAACATAGTTTTTAACAATCATATGGTCTACTAGCTGAAAACCCGCACTTCGCTACAGAGTACATTCAAATTAAATACAACGGTCAATGGATGCAATTAATGCCAAAAATAATATATATATACACTCATGGACAAAAAAATTAGCGCACCAAGAAATAATTGCGGGATCGTAACGAAACTTGCAATGAAGGTACATGTCGGGGAGATATGCAAATGATTAGAAATGCAGCGTGATTGCGCATTACGTATAGCCGGTAGAGGGCGTTGAACATCGTACTCTGTGGGGTATAAAACAGGAAACCAAAGCTTGTTTGAGTGTGCTGAATCATTTACAAAGGAAGAGCTGAGATAGACATGCCATTACGCCGTGTTCGAAGACAATATAAGCAGTTGTCGCAGTTTGAGAGGGGGAGAATCGTCGGGATGATGAAAGCTGGGTGGTCAGCTAGGCGAGTAGCTCGTCAATTAGGCCGCTCTGATTGTGTTGTGAGGAGGTGTTGGGACCAGTTGACCCGAGAGATGTCATGTACACGAAGACCAGGCTCAGGACGCCCTCGACAGACCAGTCGTCGAGAAGACCGCCACATCGTAAGAAATGCACGCGTACAGCCAACTGCTTCATCGGCCGCTATCCAGGCACAGGTAGCACCTTCACTAGGGGCCTCTGTGTCTTCTCGAACCATACGAAGGCGCCTGGCTGAAGGACAGTTTGTATCGCGGCGCCCATTACGTGTGCTGCCCTTGACGCCCACCCATCGACGCCTCCGTTTGGAGTTTTGCCGCGCACGAGGAAACTGGACTGCAGCGGAATGGAGCCAGGTCGTCTTTAGCGACGAATCCAGATTCAATCTCGGCAGTGATGACAATCGTGTTCGTGTGTGGAGAGCCCGTGGTGAACGCTTCAATCCTGCCTTTGCTGTACAGCGACACATCGCTCCCACAGCTGGTGTGATGGTATGGGGTGCCATTGCCTACAATACACGGTCACCCCTAGTATTGTTCCGTGGCACCATGACAGCCCAGCGGTATGTTCATGAAATCCTGCAACCACATGTGTTGCCACTTATGCAACGGCTCCCAGGAGCCATTTTTCAACAAGACAATGCTCGGCCTCATACGGCAAGGGTTTCACAAGACTGTCTCCCGACTGTTACTACCCTTCCTTGGCCTGCCCGATCCCCAGATTTGTCTCCAATCGAGCATATCTGGGATCATTTGGGACGACCAGTTGGGCATCCCACGAGTTTGAACGAACTAGAGGCAAGGTTACAGCAAATATGGAACGAAATGTCTCAAGACATCATACAGAACTTTTATGACTCAATGCCCGATCGTATCGCATCGTGCATTCGCGCTAGAGGGGGTCCAACGGAGTATTAACTCCTCCGTTCTTTTGCCTTTTTCTCTGAAATAAATTATCCTTTTCTTTAATTTTCTTATCATTTACTTATATCAAAGTAGTCATTACGTATGTAAAATTTCGTTTCATTTTGACGACTCCTTCTTGGTGCGCTAATTTTTTTGTCCATGAGTGTATATATATATTTATAATAAATACGACGATCAATGTATACAATTGATTAAAAAAACAAAAATATATATGTATAAAAAAATCGTAAGGGTTATTTTATAGACAAAATAATGTAGAAGAAAATATTCAAATTAGATCTAACAGGACATACTAAGGAATATAGTACAGTTAATATAGTACAGTTTGAGGAACATAATATCTTTTATTGTATTTCAATATTTTTTTCGATCATGTCCAATCGTCTGCCGCATTAGCAACAAAAAAAAGTATTTTTTTTGGTCTATTTAGTTTTTATGCACGCGACGATAAATTTATTTAAAGTACGAGAAAAAGAAATCACGTGATCTGCATTTAATACATTAAATTCTAAAAATGAATCTTTAAAAATTCCCCAAAAATCAGAAAAGGGAGGTAAAGATTCAAAAAAGATTTCATTTTAAAGGATGTTTTAGGATCTTTCTCGCAATATAAATTTCATAACGCTGAAATTATTATTTTAAATGCAAACTTTAAAGAATGTTACAAAAACCGTTTAAAAATTTAATTAAAAAAAATCTCAGAAGAATTTTTCAAAAATCTTTCTGAGTGCACCCCTACACTATAAGAAGAATCGCCATGCAAAATGTCAGCCTTTTAGGTCCGGCGGTTTGGTCTGTGCGTTGTATGTCAGTCAGTTACGGAACTGTTTTATATACATACACTGCTGGCCACCCGAATTGCAACACCAAGAAAGACAAGAGATATCACAACAAATTTTATTTTGTACATAACATGTTGACCAAGTATCAAATGATTAAATTTATAGACTTCTGTGAAGTGTGGTTCCTGCCAAAATCAGTAGCCAGACTAGCCGCCATTGTTGGAGATTACCGCTGCCACACGCCTCGGCATTGATTCAAAGAGACTTTGGATGATTTCTTGGGGTACAGAAGACCAAGCAGCTTCCACACGTTGCCAGATCTGCTGTGGCAGCTGGGGATGGAATCTGGGTCAATCGTAGAGCAACCATGGACCACATGTTTTTATCGGCGAAAGATCCGGAGAGCGAGGCGGCCAGGGAAGCAATTCAATCTGGCAATTGACGAAGAACCGATGGACAATGAGTGCCACGTGTGGTCGCGCATTATCCTGTTGAAATATGGCTGTGGGAAAGCTCTGAAGGTAAGGAAGGACAACTGGCTCCAACACCTCGGAGATGTAGTGCTGGCTGTTTAAAGTACCGGCAATGCGTACTAGAGGTGTGCGAGAGTGATATCCAATACCGCCCCATACCATAATACCCGGTGCAGGACCAGTGTGGCGGTGCATAACGCAGCTGTTCAGCATCCTCTCTTCACAGTGTCTCCAGACTCGAATGCGACCATCGTGGTGTTGCAGACAGAAGCGTGACTCGTCAGTAAAGACAATTTCATTCCATTCTGCCATCCACATCCTTCTGTCATCGCACCATTGGCGGCGGAGACGTCTGTGGTTCTGCGTCAAGGGTAGACAAAGCAATGGACGTCTTGCGGACAGACCACTCTGCTGTAAACGGCGTCGAATGGTACGCGCAGACACTGGATGATGCGTTACGGACTGCATGTGCTGTGCTATGGTTCGTGATGTGACTGAGCGATCCGTCACTGCCATGCGCACAATTTGCCTGTCATCACGTGAAGTGGTGCGCTGAGGTGGATGCGATCGAGCACGCCGGTCCGTCGTACCCTCCTGCATCCAACGATCACATATACGCATTACAGTTGTTTGGTTTCGTCCAACACGACTACCGATTTCCCTGAAAGATAATCCACAATCTCGGTAGGCCACTATCCTTCCTCTGTCGAACTCCGATACTTGATCTAAAGATGATCGCTGTTTTCGACGAGGCCTAATTGATCGTTTTTTTTTAAATACCACAGGAAAAACACAATTGCCGAACTTGAAATCGTCGAAATCTCCAAGCCTTAAATAGCGCTTTGAAGTGGCGCCACAGGCGCGTGTGATGTGCGTCTGCGCTGAAATTCTAATCATTTGCATATCTCACCTCCGCTAATGCATGTTGTAAATTTCATGTTATTTGCATATTTCCTTCAGGGTGTTGCATTTACAGTGGCCAGCAGTGTAGATAACAAACATTTCGATGCCATATTTTTCCCCCTCATTTTATTTATATTACATTTCTTTTTCTCACTGTATAACTTTTGAATACCAATCAGACGTCCATTCTATTGTTATTCAATTTCAGAAATATCATAATATTTCCCATTTTAAGGACCGTCTGACAGTCAATGCGCGGACCCTAACTGAATTCAATTTGTGCAAAAGTTAGAATCTCGCTACGCCTATGGATGCAATTCATTAAGCAACAGGATGAAGAAGCGGTGTGAAGGAGGCCTTACTTCAACATCATACGACACACTTGCCGTTCCAACGCTGTGTCATCTACGAAGGCCATTCTAAAAGCAAAGAACGTTTTGATGTGACGAGCCGCGTAATTCTGCCACCATCCCCTCTGCCTAGAATTTGACTTAACCAATCGTTCCCGCCACTTTGACGCTAACTGCGAGCAGCTGCGGTCGTTTATTGTTTATTTTTGCGTTTTTGAAATGTGTGAAAAAATTAAGGATCCCTCCAAGTGTGAGGTTCGTAGCGTAATACGCTTCCTGGATGCAAAAACACTTCCGTCCTATCGAAATTCACAAACAGATAACTGAAGTTTATGGAAATGTTATGAATGAAGCCTGAGTTCGAAAATGGTGCATTATGTTTAAAGGTGGCCGAACGAATGTTCACGAGGAAGAACGACCAGGACGACCTTGAGTTGTGACTGACGAACTCAAATCAAGGATCGAGGAAAAAATTCAACGTTACTGCTTTGACGAAGGAATTGCTTCAGCAATAAAGCGAAACGTCTCAACGTCACTGGCTAAGTCAGTTTTCGTTTACTATAGATCACGTGATTATCGGGTGGCAGAAAACAGAAGCCGTTCCTATGCGTTTGCCTGTTTTTTTGGACGATACCTTCATTTTGAGTTAAATAATTTAAGTTTATTTATAAAATTCCTCATATTAGTTGTGTGTAACAGGTATTTTAACAACTTTTTTTCAATATTTCGCAAGGTATAAGAGAATATAATCATTCTTTCGTCGATAATGATTATTATTATGTTGAGATATGTATAGATATCAGGAGAAGTTACTTCAGGCCAGCGTCTTGTATCGTAACTCCAGTCCTCCTCTGTCAATAAATACGGGTCACATACCGAATAAACCTTTCCGGTCTGTACCTGAATGTTTAATTTAGTGATATACCTTTGTTTAGATACCGTATCTAAAGACTTTTGCGTAACCTGAGAGCATTTTATTCGACAAGCTGTAAGAATGCTCATTGAACGCCGTGTTAAATTGTGCAATGTTTTGCCACTCCTCGCCAAACAAGAAGTAAAATCTGTTGAGATGCGATGTCTTAAGAGTTGAGATGCGACATGCTGCTAGACACTGCCCTATTTAACTGGGAAGTTTTTGAACATCCGCCTTATAGCCCGGACTTGGCCCCCAGTGATTACTTAATTTTTTACCAAATTGAAGACCACTATGGAAATGATGACGAACTGAAAGAGGAAGTTAGTGACTGGTTCAAAAACTTGCCGGCAAGTGAGTATGCAGAAGGCATAGGAATGCTGGTACAGCGCTTTGACAAATGGTTCAATTTGAACGGCAACTACTTAGAAAAATAGGTAACATATCAAAATAATTTGCAAAATAAGTTTTCTTTCATTATCTTGAATAGCAATGTTTAGAGAAACAAACGTTCTTTACATTTAGAATGACCCTCGTATCTTCGCCAACACTGAAACGCCATAAAAACAAAAAAGAGAGTCTCTGGGAGGTCACGACTTCCCTCGCTGCCCGGTGTTAATAATGGAATGAGTTTTAGTATCGTCAGCCCGCGGTCAGAAGCGAAAGTCATAAATTTCAATTTACGGAGAGAGATCTGTTCCTTTCGGAAGGAAATAAAAACAGAAATGTGGGTAAACATGCCGGTTTTATTTCCCCTTACACGAGATAGTATAACCAGGTTTTTATCGCCAACCGAAAAGCGTAGTGGTACATCGTAATCAATGGGGAAGTTCATTCCAGCTGCTGGGCTGTTTTTTTTTTCAAAATAGGGTTAAAAAATTGTTGAGGATTATCGGAACGAAGTTCTTTTACGCGGCTTACAGTAGAGTGAACTGGTAGAAATCGTCACGTAAGGAAAAAGCGTTATGCCACCTCCAGGGGACCTTTCCCTCTATTTCTCCTTTTTAGTGGCTTTTGCATCATCGGGGTGGCGTGGTGCTATCGGCTCGATCTGGAGTGTGACAGTTCTCGAGTTCGGGCCTCGGCGGTGCTGTCAGTTTTATTGGGTGATTACCTGGAATTCTTGTGTTTGGGCACTGGTTATTTTGTTTGTTATTGTTTTAATTCACACGGGATTTATATTGTGTCATTAATGCAATTTTATAATGGAAAGTCGAGAAACAGAAACTGCAGTTGTATGTGTGTGTGTTCGTGCGAGTATCGAGATTCGAGCAGCAAGCATTGTGCGCGATCATCTGTATAACATAAATTCTAAACACGTGTAAATATTATTTAAACTTATTTATCCATCGATCGTTGTTAGAATATACTGAGGGAGGTTCTAAATTACTTAACCAAAATTTTCATAAACTTTCACTCATAGTGGCTGGAGACTTCAACGTTGACTTTAACGATAAAGAAAAATTTGAAAATCTCGCTTCTTTTTTATCGGGTACATTTGACTGAAGTATTAATAATGACCCAGCGCAGTTCACGACGAAATGCTGTACAACCGTCGAAGCTGTTTTCTCGAGATACTCAGATAAAATTGAATCTCAAACATATGCATCTTACTGTAATTACCATAAGCCAATCATTACCATGATACAATATAATGATAAAATTAAAAAATAATTTTTTCTTATTTGGAATTTTTTATATATAATTTATAATTCACTATTTTATATTTAATTTTTAATAAATGACTATTCTTCCTAAAATATTAAATGAAATGTATTGATTTAAATCCTTACTTTACATTTTTGCTTTGAAAAAATGATAAAAAATAAAAATAAAATATACAAATTTGAGACAGATAGAGAGAGAGAGAGAGAGAGAGTTAGTTGGTTGGTTGGTTGGTTGGTTGAATAAAAGAGGGCTGCGCTTTTTGGCGTGACAAAAATACACTAATATAATCAATAGAAATCTACATATTAAATCACGTTTAGAGTTTAAAAAATAACGTAAGGAACTTCTTTCCTGACGGGGGTCCCCCGACCGCACGATTTTTTTTGTTTTTTCATCTTTCGCATATGAATGACTACTTTCTTTACAAAAATGATCGCCCACTACGTTTTGAACCCTTTAAGGCTAAACTATTCCTATAAGTTCCCTTTTTAGAATAATAAAGTCGAGAAAAAAAGTCTCTCTTTCCGTGGTCTGTAAAAATTATATCGAGATGAGAAAATAGTGTTGCACGAGATGAATGTCTTCCTTGTCGTAAAAACTGCACAAAGAGTAATATCCATCGTTTAGCTATCCAATATATTGATTGCGTAACATTCTACTCACAAAAGGTAACAAACATAATTACAAGATAAAAAGAACTTTTTATATACCATGTTTTTAAATGTTCTGTTGAATCCTATAAACCTGGCAATTCTATGTAATAATAAATACTTTTAAAAAAATTTTTTGATGAATTATCCCATCCACTTGAAAGAAAATGAAGTTAATTGGAAGTTAACTCGAGTTTCACTTTTCGTTCCCGTCCCGGCCGATAGAGGGCTGCACTAGTCTACAAAACAAAATTAACTGAAAATAACTGAAAGTTAATTCAATTCTGCTTAAAGATGGCTAAAAGTATAAAAAAAAATACATTGTCATCGCGTTCCGAACTATTCTAAAAGTTTCAAATGTCTAGCTAGCCGGGAAGTTAGTTAAAAATCGATTGCAAGATTTGTACTAGAGAAACACACAAACAAGAAAGCAAGTTAATAATAACATGGAAAGAAAACCACACGCGGTCGGGGGTCCCTTTAAAAAAGAGGACGTATAGCAAGCCAACGTAAAGACTCGCCGCAAAAATGGGCGAATTATGGTCACAGTTTGCGAGGGGAAATGACAGTTCATCGTCGATCGGGAACAGCCTGAGAGCAAAACATTCTGTTCCGAAAATCCCTCATTTAGAAAGTTAGTAGATTGCCACCGGGTTAAATCAGACCACTCTCTTTCGATGCCCACCGTAGACCTCAGTAACGCTCCTAAAATACGATTTTTTGCTGACCAAATGAAGAACCAATGGTTTTGATCAGTCATTTTTAAAGTGGTCTATATCGACCCCCAGGGGTCGATATAGACCTGCAAGGGGTCCATGCCAGAGAAAAAGAAAATTGGGGGTGCATGAGATGTAAATGGTGTCCACGAGTTACAGGCCGTCACCAAAATTTTGGCTTTCAGTAAATGTAATAATCAGCCTAACACAGTTAGTACTTATGGAGGTATTTACGTAATACGAGTACTTTCTTATAATAGATAGATACATTTCCTAATTATATGTATATTTCATAAAATTGTGTAAGAAATCTATTCACTTTTCGTCCGCATAGGTTAACTTGTGTTGCGACATCATGAACTGAAACGGTTACAGTGAGTGCCAGCAGTTGGCCGTTATATTGAACTTGCCAGTTTCCCAATTTGGCACAGACAAACTGCCAGGATGATGACCTTTCAGCCTACCTTTCAACATTTAAATGTCCTTCATACAAACTTTGCAATTAGGTTTGAAAATGTATTGACTATGGAAATACCACAGTGGATTATCAATCCATACGGTGACATCGAAGAAACGGATGTCGTGTTACAAGAAGAACAGATCGGTATAATCACCGACGAAGAACTTAAGGTGCAGTTTAGAAAGGATAATCAACAATTCTGGCTTCAAAGAGACATATCTCTTAAATATCCTGCATTATGAACTATCGCGAGAAAGTTTTTGATAGCTTTTCCATCTTCATACTTCGTGGAAAGGGGTTTCAGCACGGTTGTCAATCTCCTTACAAAAAAAAAAGATTGGAAATCACTCGCCGAGGAGATTTATTGTTGTGAGTATGTTGTTTAGAATGATTATCGAAATGGGCACTCGGTACCATTTCGCCTTTTGAAGAATGAATACCCATCATAACATTTAAGCCCGTAAAGTGGATAAGATTATTTTCATTGCAACCCAAAAAAACAAAACAAAATGGTGATAAATGTCAAGAAACATAACGCAAAACTGAGTCAACAATAAAAATGGAGGCAAGAACTATTTATTAAATTATCTTATATGCAGTATACTATCCAAATTTACATTGCCTCTTAGGTCTCTCATTGTATTTCACATTTTCGATAGTGGCCAATTTAAACACGTTCCGTATGAACCTAATTCCAAAACAAATTAGCAGTGAGTAACTTTACCCACATAAAAATATAAATATATAAATATGTACCTTAGTATCACACAGTTACAAATAGGCTGGCTGGCGCTTAAATTACAATCTTAGAAGGAGCTCCACGAATAAAAAAATCTTAAAAAAAAACTTACCACAGCGCTGCAGGTTAAACTAAAAAAATATGAAACAGGAAAGCAAAGGCAAGATAGTAAAGCCCCTGGAATAGAAAGAGGGGATATAAAATGAGGACTGTTCCCATGTTGAAGTTGGCCAGCTCTTCCTTCAAAAAGTTTCAAGAGTTCCAACGGAGCGGAGATAGGCGTCGGGTAGGTAGAAGACAGGGTCAACCCCCTGTGATGAGCGCCGAAAAACAGAATAACTTTTTTCCTTCAGAATCGAAACGACGAACCGCCGTGCCTTCTCTCCTCAAAAAACCCGCGGCCCGGGAGCCCCTGGCTCGGGTTAAATAGTGCTACCTGGCGCCGTTGTTTCAAAACGCCAAACCACCTCAGACGCACCGAAATCACTTCATATCACACTGTTGGTTCGTGTATTAATTTTTTCTTGCATCAATTTCGTTACTTCAGCACGCTTTAATTTCAAACATAATTGGCGCTACCACTTGCGCCGCTGACGCACTGTATTCATGCGCGCCGGTGAAATCAGTAAAGGCGCCGCAAAAATTCCTTTTGCCTGCGAAAAACATCGCTGGCCCCGTCCGTCGCGCCCCTCGAAAACTGCAAGGCCAGGAGGTATCAGGTTACGGCACGGGAACAGATAAGGAAGCTTTTCTAAAGACAGATATTTTTACCAGGGCCAGAAAAAAAAGAGTCAGAGAGAATATAATTACTTTTTACACTTTTACATTTTACTCTTTAAACCAGCCAACCATATTTCCTTTTCCCTACGCCACCAGCTTACAATAATTAATTTACATTCCTTGGCATTAACAATTATACTTGGCATTTACACAAATTAATTAACTACACACACATCATTATGGCTAAAACCTAACAGAGCAATTAGCATAACAATATCCCCCTTGAACGAAAAAAAAAAATAAACGCAGGGAAATTTTTTTTCAACCCGCACGAGTCAAACAAAAACATAAGGAAAATACCCGAGAGCGAACAGCATCCCCGGAACTGGACGCCGAGCGCTGACAACACACCTGCCCCCGCTGCGGAGTGTGAGTCCCCTGGCAAACTACTCTAGCGAACAGCCGTGCGTCTACGACTGCCAACCCCTGAGAGTGCGAAAAATCTCGCAACCTAAAACTCAAATTAACTGGCAAAGCAAAACGAAAACTACACGGAGAGAAAGTGTTATGCTAATTGTTACATGCCAAAAAAAATTACAACAATAGATTTGCGTCACAAAAACTAGCACTGTTATAAACTAAAATCTACAAAAAATTTACGCTTGGTACACCTGCACTTTTATCTCGCGATCAGAGACACAATTTCAATTCAAACAGAAGGTAAACAGCAATATTAGCTACAAAAAGAATTACACACACAATATACTTAAAGTTGCAAGCAAGTGTTCTCAAAACAACAAAATGACCACCCTGGGAAAAAAAAAAAACTCGCACCAGCCTCTCTGTAGCCGGGAACCTCTGTGCCAAGTCGACTTTGTACTACTTTGCCTAACACAGGCAACTACATTGAACATAGACTTGGTTCACACACAAAAAAAATACAGTATACTTTGCTCGTATAATACGCAAGAAAACGCAACACAAAAACATATGTTACCACAAGGTGTAAACGAAGATCGTCCGTAGACGCTTAACAAAAACAAAAAAATACCCCCCCAACATCTTTCTCTCTTGGGAATAGCGTGGAGTGTAGGAGACAAAATCGGGGGTCACTTTACATGCTGGGATAACATTGGCAAGCATGCATTTGCCGTACAATAGGTTGACAACTAAAGAGTTGTGCAGCACTTTCCATAACAGGGGATAGGTCGAGACATCTTCTCTGAAGAGTTACAATACCACATATAATAAAGTCCACCAGACCTCTGGCTTGAACAGGCCAACATTGCCGCACTACAGTTGCCACGGGTGATATTTCATGAAGGCCTGTTACACCCGGAAACAGTTTTTTTTTCTTTCGTTGGTTGTGGAAGCCATAATGCAATATTCGACCACAAACCAAAAACAAATATAAATACACTATTAAACATAATACAAAAAAAATTAACTTGGCCGACTACCAAGTGCTAACACCTTGACCTGTGGTAACATACAAAAATTGCACTATTACACTAAAAAAAAACTGGAGAATAGAACTTACATGAACATGCGGTCGTTATATTATTATGCTTGAAAACACCGCAAGAGCTTAGTCTGAAGAAGGTTTCTGCCTAGCCTGCGACCTGGTAACCATCCTAGAAGGGGGGAAGTTATCCCACCTTGAACTCCCCACTGGCGTTTGCTGCGTTGAACCCTGCTGGCGCTGTGCGTCATCAGAAGCAACCCTGGGTGCGTCCCTTGGCACATTATCCCGACCCCTGCTCGCTCTGACCGCTCGACTCTGCCCCATCCTAGCAGAATTCACATAAACTCGCGTCTTACGCTTAGGCAACCTAGGAGCAGCACTTAAAATTATTTCGTCACTACCCTGGGGCTGGGTCTCCTTACCGTCAGCTGGCACATCAATCTCCTCTGGCTCCGGCCACGCAGGAAAAATCTTTCTATCTGGGACTCTAGATAACCTATCTACATGAACAAGCTCCTCGTGGGAAGGATCTGCGACTAACTGTATTTTAAAGTTAACATTTGAGGTCTGCGCAACTACTCGAAAAGGGCCTTTATTACATTTTGAAAACTTTTTGCACAAGCCTGGCTTAATTGCTGGGGAAAAAAGCATAACCAAATCACCAATTTTAATTTTCTTATCTATAGCGAATTTCTTTCTGTAATTTTCCTGTGATTTGGCTGAGGTTTCCAAATGGGATTTTACAAGTTTAAAGGTACTTTGAAGGGCGGGAACTAAATTTTGACAAAAGGAGGGAGCATCATTATAGTTAATTTTACTTTCCCCTGCTAGAATATTATAAGGGAGACGCAGATCTCGACCATAAGTTACGAAAGATGGGGTCTCTTTGGTGGATAAATGTACCGCAGAACGAATAGATAACAGGGCAAATTTTAATTTTACATCCCAGTCTGTGTGGCTGCTATTTACTAAATGTGCTAAGGCTGAGGAGATTGTGGCATGCTGTCGCTCCACCTTCGCGTTCCCGGCTGGATGGTACGCAGAAGTAGCAATGTGACGTATCTGGAATTGATTATATACGTTTGAGATGGCCTCTCCAATTAAATTTCGACCCCTATCCGTGATTAGCGTCTTGGGGCACCCGTGACGAGAAATAAAGTCAACGAGCGTCTCCGCTATTGCGTCGGATGTTAAGTTAGCAACCGGGTAAGCCTCTGGCCACTTGGAAAACGCGCATACGTAAGCCACTATATATTTATTCCCCTGCTCCGTCTGTGGATAAGGCCCTGAAATATCTAAATGCACAGTTTGCATGGGAGCGTCCGGAATCTTTGCTCTTTGCAACTCAGCTAACCCCCCTGGTTTATGTGCCCGCTTCTCAAGGCACTGCATACAAGAGCTCACAAGATTTTTAACATGGGCACCTAACCCTGGGCAAAAAAAATACTGTTTTAAACGCTGGTAAGTTTTATAGTGACCCATATGACAGGCAATTAACGACTCGTGGGCTAAAGAAAAAACTTTGTTTAAAAGACTAATGGGGAGAACAACCTTTTCTTGGGAATCCCTCCTGGATTTTCCCCTTAAATCAATACAACTTAACACTTTATCATTATTTACATAAAATTTTATATACTCAGGCTTAATATTTACATTCTTTTCTAATAAATTTACAATTTTCTTACAAAAAGGGTCCTTCTTCTGGGCTGCCCTAAGTTCAATTAAAAAATTCTCCTCCATGACTTCAAAGGAAACCTCCTCTTTAGAAATAGTATAGCACTGTTCGCTGTCTATAGGATCCTGGATAACGTTTACCTCCTCCTGGATTTCAAAATTAACATAACGGGAAAGAAAATCTGCCGTGGAGTTACATTTACCTTTAATGAATCGCGTTTCAAAGTTAAAATCTGCTAAGGAACATAACCAACGGGCGATACGGGATGTGGGGTCTTTAAGTTTAAGGGCATGGGTTAGAGCAGCATGGTCAGTAAACAAAATAAATTTAGTGTTGAACAGATAGCATTTAAAGTAATTAACTGCCCACACTACCGCTAGCAGCTCTCTCTCAGTTGCGGAATAACGCGTTTCAACGTCTTTTAACTTTCTGCTTGCAAAGGCTACAGGGCGTGGAAAATTATCATCGTCCAACTGCGCCAAAACTGCACCGGAGGCATAGCCTGATGAATCGGTATAAACAATGAAGGGCTTACTTAAATCAGGGAGTTTTAAAGTTGGGATCGCTGCAAGACCGGCACTTAAATCATCAAACTCGGCTTGCGCTTCCCTAGACCACAAAAATTTACCTTTATCTTTAGTTAGATTGGTTAAGTGGAGGGCCCGTTTAGAGAAGTCGGGCAAAAATTTTCTATAAAAATTGAGGGTACCTAAAAAACTTCGGACTTGCTTACGAGAAGAGGGAATTTTAAAATTTTTAATTACTTTAACGTTCTTATCCATGGGAGAAATCTGCCCATTTTTAACTTTAAATCCCAGGAAAGTAATTTCAGTTTTAAAAAAGGAACACTTGCTAGGCTTTAATTTTAAATTATGCTGCCTTAAACGGTCAAAAACCAACTGCAACTTACTGAAATGAGACGGAATATCCTTAGAAGCAATAGCAATGTCGTCAATATAAATCTGAATGGAGAGGTCACTCAGGTCTCCTAACACTACATTCATCAATCTTTGGAACGCGTTGGGACTCGTCGCAAGTCCAAAAGGACTACGGGTAAAATTAAAAAGACCTTTATGGGTCGAGATTGCTAACTTGTACTGATCCTCCTCTTTAATTACTTGCTGGAAGAAACCTGAGGTCAGATCAAGCGTAGAAAAATACTTGGCACCTGCCAAAGAGTCTATTGTTTCATTTATATTTGGAATTGGAAAAGAGTCTTTGATTAGCTTCTTATTTAATTTTCTAAAGTCAACAGCAAGACGATACCCACCATCAGCTTTTTTTATTAACATAACGGGGGCCGAAAAGTCAGAGTTAGATGGCACTAAAATTCCACTTTCTAACAAAATATTCAATTGCTCATTCATCTCATTTCGGAGATGATATGGCACTCTATACGGTTTAGATTTAACAGGCTCATCATCAGTTAAATTAATATCATGCGGAACAGTAGTACAACCGGGAAGCTCTAAAACAGAAGCAGCGAAGATGTCAGAATTTTGATTTAAAAAATTTTGCACTTTGAGTTTTAATTGAGGAGATAAATGATTAAGTTCAAAAGTAGTATCCCAAGTTAAGTCGGCATGATCTAGAGTAGCAATCTCACCTTGGTCTACATAGTTTACCGAAGAAAAATCATTAAGCTTAAAAAGAGGCTCCACAAAACCTAACTCGGAACCTTTATTTACATGGACGTGGCTCGTACCAAAATTTGCTAGGCGTACAAAAAGGGATTTTTCCGCATTTTTGCAAATGGCATTAGCAACCAAAACGTCCGAAATATGCGCACTCGGCGTGATTAAAATTAAGTCAGAATTAGAAGGAAGCGGCGATTTAACGCATGCCGGAACAACAACCTGCTCCCCTGGGTTTAATATAACCTTACATTTCGAAAAAACCTTGATTTTTGGTGACATCTCTATTTTTGCATTAACAGCGTTAACCTCCGTTACCTCTCTATCAACGGCGACACTAAAGGGAATAAAGGTGAAATCCGGGCACACAATCATACTCTCCTTAAAATCAATATTTATGTTATATTTAGCAAGGAAAGGAATCCCCAAAATGAGGTCAAAATGACTGGATATGGAACCGTGAATAATATTAAAATTTTCGCAACATCGAAAATTTGCAAATTCAAAATACAACTCACATTGCGACTCAATCTGTAATGAATTACCCGAAACGGTTCTAAGGGGAATGCTGCACTCCGACCCACTCAAAATTTTAAAATGCTGAACTTGCTTCTTGCCAATTAAATTTACAGAGCTACCCGAATCTAAAAGAGCAATCAAAATCTTATCTTGGGCAACAATCTCTACGATTGGCCAATTTAAAGCCTTTGCGCCCGCTGTGTTTGAATAATTCTCGGCATACCGCCAGTTTGAAGGCCCCATAATACCACTAGGCTGGCTTCCTAACGAGGGCTGTAATAGTTTAAATTGCCCTGTACATTTCTAGTATTACCTTGGCCTCTGAAATTATTATTTTGCCTCGAATTTTCCTGAAACTGGACGCGCCTCTGCTGTCCGTTAAAGTTTCTCCGAGTAGAAAAATTTTGATTGTACTCGTTCTGCCTCCCTCGGAAGTGCGGACTAGGAGACCTGCCGAATTCTCCCCGCTCCCTACTCGGTGACGGGGAAAAGTTTCTCCTCGCTAATTGACCCCACTCAGAGTTGTGTGACTGAGTAAAAACGCGCCGCCCCCCGCTGGGAGACTGGTGAAAATTCTGCGGCGGCCGCTGATTTCTCCGCTCGCGAAACGCGGAACCCCTCCTAGAACTAAGCTCTCGCTGTGGGCACTGGTTTCTGGCGTGACCTAACTGATGACAGAAGAAACAACGTATGGGAGGTGAAGGCTGCGGCGAAAGAGTTAAGCTTTCCAACTTTGACGAAAGAAGGCTGACCGATTCTTGTAGTTTTACTACTATATTTTCTAAACTTGCCTGCCTGTCGTAACTAGGGGTGTCTCTATCTTGAGCCATAGCGTACACGGTAGCTGGGGGCTCGGGCTGGATCGAATTTTCAACCTCTTTTATCGCTTTCTCCTCCCGACATGCAATGTCAATAAGGTCGCTCAGTTTCTCTGGATTCCTCGCTATTACTGCCCTACGAATAGGGGCCAACATGTTTTTTAGAAGCATAGCCATAAGCCACTGGTCTTCCATGTCACGACGTGCCGAATCCGGCAAATTATGTGTCCTTACCACAACTCTCACCTTTGATCTCGCTACCGCAATAAATTCGTTTACAGGAGTATGGTTATCCTGTTTCAGAGCCCAAAATTCAGCCAACAGGGCTGCCGGGTTTTTTTCAGATTGGAACCTATCTCCTAACGTTTTAAACAGGTCCTCAACCGAATTTATTTCTTCCCTAAAATTGGAAAACACAGTTTGAGCCTGACCCGCAAGACGCTGCTGTGCAGCAAAAAATTGATCCTCTGGAGACCACTGTAAAAATTTTGCGATCTCCTGAAACTTATTTTGGAATCTCGTAAAATTTAGGTGTGGGTCAGCACCCGTAAAAGTTGGAATAAGATCTAGGTGATTGAGCAACAAATCGCGCCTCTGGAAAGTCATAGCGCGCGCTACCCGTTGAGTCTCCTCATCCTCCACATCGTGTCTCTCAGAGTCGGCCTGACTTGCCGTTTCAGAACAAACTGAGTTAGGCATACTAAATTCGTGAATTTCCCTTCAAACCTAAATTTATCAAACAAAATACTCAACTTTTCTCTCAGTAAAACACTATAGGTAATTCATCCCCCAAAATTTTCACATACAAACTGACACTATACTTTTTACACCATTATACACTAGAATACCCCAACATGAATACATTAAATCCCCCAAAATATACATGGATATCATCAATATTGACATTACACACAGTTATAACTCAATCATTATCTTTAACACATTATCACCATTTGGAATTTTTTCTCACTTAAATTATAATACTAATAACAAAATTACGCTGCTACTAGCACTTAACATTGCTGTGAGTGAAACCCAGAAAAGGTCACCGCACCATTGTTGTGAGTATGTTGTTTAGAATGATTATCGCAATGGGCACTCGGTACCATTTCGCCTTTTGAAGAATGAATACCCATCATAACATTTAAGCCCGTAAAGTGGATAAGATTATTTTCATTGCAACCCAAAAAAAACAAAACAAAATGGTGATAAATGTCAAGAAACATAACGCAAAACTGAGTCAACAATAAAAATGGAGGCAAGAACTATTTATTAAATTATCTTATATGCAGTATACTATCCAAATTTACATTGCCTCTTAGGTCTCTCATTGTATTTCACATTTTCGATAGTGGCCAATTTAAACACGTTCCGTATGAACCTAATTCCAAAACAAATTAGCAGTGAGTAACTTTACCCACATAAAATATAAATATATAAATATGTACCTTAGTATCACACAGTTACAAATAGGCTGGCTGGCGCTTAAATTACAATCTTAGAAGGAGCTCCACGAATAAAAAAATCTTAAAAAAAAACTTACCACAGCGCTGCAGGTTAAACTAAAAAAATATGAAACAGGAAAGCAAAGGCAAGATAGTAAAGCCCCTGGAATAGAAAGAGGGGATATAAAATGAGGACTGTTCCCATGTTGAAGTTGGCCAGCTCTTCCTTCAAAAAGTTTCAAGAGTTCCAACGGAGCGGAGATAGGCGTCGGGTAGGTAGAAGACAGGGTCAACCCCCTGTGATGAGCGCCGAAAAACAGAATAACTTTTTTCCTTCAGAATCGAAACGACGAACCGCCGTGCCTTCTCTCCTCAAAAAACCCGCGGCCCGGGAGCCCCTGGCTCGGGTTAAATAGTGCTACCTGGCGCCGTTGTTTCAAAACGCCAAACCACCTCAGACGCACCGAAATCACTTCATATCACACTGTTGGTTCGTGTATTAATTTTTTCTTGCATCAATTTCGTTACTTCAGCACGCTTTAATTTCAAACATAATTGGCGCTACCACTTGCGCCGCTGACGCACTGTATTCATGCGCGCCGGTGAAATCAGTAAAGGCGCCGCAAAAATTCCTTTTGCCTGCGAAAAACATCGCTGGCCCCGTCCGTCGCGCCCCTCGAAAACTGCAAGGCCAGGAGGTATCAGGTTACGGCACGGGAACAGATAAGGAAGCTTTTCTAAAGACAGATATTTTTACCAGGGCCAGAAAAAAAAGAGTCAGAGAGAATATAATTACTTTTTACACTTTTACATTTTACTCTTTAAACCAGCCAACCATATTTCCTTTTCCCTACGCCACCAGCTTACAATAATTAATTTACATTCCTTGGCATTAACAATTATACTTGGCATTTACACAAATTAATTAACTACACACACATCATTATGGCTAAAACCTAACAGAGCAATTAGCATAACAAGGTTAAACCTGACTAAATTGAAGCCGAATATTGAAAATTTACTATCAAAGCATCAGGCTCATCCCTCCCATTAAAAGCATTGATTTTGTTGTGTATTTATTCTATGTAAAAATGTTACTAGATTTGCATTTTGTGTCGTTTTAATTAATAAATGTATAACTATAAATCTAACACACACACATATATATATATATATATATATATATATATATATATATATATATATATATATATATATATTTATTTATTTATATATTTATTTTTAAATTTTTCGCTCTACAGTAAACCCTCTCAAAGTGAGTAGCTCTGTGTCAGCTTCAAAAACACTTTTAAAGTTGACGAATTTGTAAAAAATTAGTATTAGGATAGCAGGGGGTCTACCCAAAACAGAGAATATCGGCACGGGGTATACGGGACAAAGAAGTTTGGGGACCGCTGGATCTATGCTACTTCGACGGACCTCGCAAAAAATTGTTCACTCCAATTGGGCAAATAGATTTCGAGGTATTCGATTTTAAAATCGGATCCCTTCAAACCTGCCAATACAAACAGTACAAATACCCCCCCCCCCCCAAAAAAAAAGAAAATAAAAAAAAAAATAAGGAAAGTAACTTGGAGAGAAATGTAAAACCTGATAATCGATTCCCACGGAGCAAACAGCCGATATCGTGGCATGAAAGGGAGAGCGCCCAGATATTATTCGGAGACAAGCACGTTTCGAGAAGAAATTGATTTCAGATCAGTTTCAGTCGTATCTGTGGCAGAGGCGAAAAGGGATGCCTCCCCACCAGCCGAATGTTTTCTTTAGAGCCCCAAAACATGTTCCGATTCACCTCCCGGATTCTGGGAGATTGATCTGGCGTCGACCCTTTTCGTGTTCCCGATGAAGCTGTCGTCACGAGACTTAAAATAGGATGGTTTAGACATCGGGGGGGGGGGGGGGACAACCACCTGCGAGTGTTTTGCCAGACATGCAATAGAAGTGTTACCGAATTCTGCGCGGGTGGATGTCAGGACGTTTCTATTGTGGGTCTGAATCATCACGTTTCTCTGAGGCTGCAAACGGGATGACGTCGGTTGCAACGATCACTCGGGTGATGTGTTTTTGGACGATACCTTCATTTTGAGTTAAATAATTTAAGTTTATTTATAAAATTCCTCATATTAGTTGAGTGTAACAGGTATTTTAACACTTTTTTTTCAATATTTCGCAAGGTTTAAGAGAATATAATCATTCTTTCGTCGATAATGATTATTATTATTATGTTGAGATATATATAGATATCAGGATAAGTTACTTCAGGCCAGCGTCTCGTATCGTAACTCCAGTCTTCCCCTGTCAATAAATACGGGTCATATACCGAATAAACCTTTCCGGGTTGTACCTGAAGGTTTAATTTAGCGATATACCTTTGTTTAGATACCGTATCTAAAGACTTTGCGTAATCTGAGAGCATTTTATTCAACAAGCTGTAAGAATGCGCATTGAACGCCATGTTAAATTATGCAATTTTTTGCCACTCCTCGCCAAACAAAAAGTAAAATCTGCAAGAGTTGAGATGTGACATTCTGCGAGACATTGCCCTATTGCGAAATATTTCAGTTTTACTTCTTTTCAGTTCAAATTCAGTCTTACGTTTAGTTTCAGTCTAATTGGAAGTGTATTTATAATTTACTTTCGTAACTGAAGATTAATTTTCTTTCAAAGATTGTTTTTTGTATGAAACCGTTTGACTTTTTTTTTTAAAGATCCGGTGGTACCTATTTTTCAAGGCACAGGGTTTCGCCAAAACATAACTGGTGTTCATTTTAGACGCAGTACCAGAAAAATGAAGTATATGACGTTTCGGATCGATTAATTGTCTATTTAAAACCATTACGGTTAGAATTCCTCTTATAACATTGCGATTTTAAATCAATTTTAAAATGTTACGGGTTGAAAACATTATTTAAAAATATCACGACATAAATTTTATATTAATTACCTTGAAACAATATGGTTAAAAATACGTTATTTTGACACATTAATGTTTAAAATAAATGTCTAGACACTACCGTTGAAAACAGTTTATTTTAAAGCATTACGGTAGGTAAGTGTTTGTTTTAAAATATCAAAGTATACAATGAGTTATTTTCACAGTTTAAAATGGACTATTTAAAAATATTATGGCTTTAGGTAACTTTCAATCTATTACGACTGGGTATATTTGAAAACATGACACTAAAAAATAAACAATTCGCAAAAATGCAATTGAAAATAGTATACTTTACAAGTTGAAACGAGTTCATATAACACTGCATTTTAAAAATTTATTTTAAAAATTTATTTTAAAACATTCCGGCGGAAAATAGATTAGAATGATTAAAAATTTCTACTCCTTGAGAATATCTGTCGAATAAATTTATTTTCTCTGACAAATCTATGGCTGTTTGTTATTGATGCATTTCTTAAATTTCAAAACACAAACCTCACAATCGAAATCAAACTGCGCCATCTGGTGGCCCCAAAACTACAACCGTTTATAGAATGACCAGTGTTTCAAAGTATCACCAGGTGCTGTTCCGGTGTTATTCGTGGCATTCCGTTCCATCAAGCTAGACAGCCCAACGGCAGATAAACTATTCAACGGACGACTTGAATCCATACATGTATACTTTCTCACGATTACACCCTGAAGCCAGGGCCCGATTTAGAAAATTCTTGACTATAGGCACAACTCGGGATGGGGTCCCCCTAACACTGATGTGGGCCTAAAATTTCCAGAATTGACACACAAAATAATAATAATCATGAATCATTGTGAAAGTACCATTTTACCAAGAATTGGCTATTTAAAGCGTAGAAGTCTAGAACATTATCAAATAACAAAAAGCAATACAACATATTAACTTCATCATTAAAATACCAATACAGTGCAACCAGAAAAACTTATCAATCCCTTATATACACTATAACATACATATGATGAACCATACATATAACTGTACATATGATGAACCAATCAATCAATCAAAGGATATATTAAAAAAATTGCTACTAAAACGGTAAAATAAAAAAAATTGAATTAGGAAATTTTTCTTTTTTCCTTTTAAAATTAAAATTTTTCGAGGGCCCTCAACATTCGAGGGCCCGGGCCTACCGGGCCTAATGAAAAATCAGGGCCTGTCTGAAGCCCATAAGGAGTTCAAATCGGGAGCTACACACGAAACAAAGTACTCGAGTGTGTCGGAAGAACCATTTGTAAGAATAAAGGCCTGTGAGGGGTTGAGTTGTGTGATGGGTTTTAATTTTCAACGCCGGATTCAGTGTGGCCATGCCCTTTTTTCCATATCTTTGAATGGCACTCCTTATGACCTACTAGCCCATAAACACAGAGATTTCCTTTAAGGCTGCTATGTAATAACCCCATTGGATTCGGTCACCTCAATGTTAACCTATGGAGAAAATGTGTCCACGGATTGCCGACTTGGATTCAAAGATTTTTTTTTTTAAATTGTACTCCGTCATACAGAAAGAAATTTTACATTTGTGTACATATTTCGTTTTTTTTAAAAATGCAATCAATATTTTAAAATTTAAATTATTCGGGGAAAAATCTGGTATAGTGTGTTTTAAACGCTCATAAATTCCTTCGGTGGACGAAATTTATAAAATGAATCCCGCACAGAGAAAAAAAAGTCGGTCAGTCGCCGGAATAAGTGGGTTCTGCAACCCACTTCGTGTAGGTTATTGTGAGAGGTGAGTTAAACAAACCACTACCCATGATTTTGAACCCGGATGAAAGTGAGTTAAATTACTACCGAGTTATCGCAACTGTGTTATCGAAGGAAGTGTGTTAAATAACTTATGTTATGTGTGTTTACTGAGCTGAAAAACCAACTTTAAGTATTAGACCGTAAATGTCACAAAATGCTGAAATGAAGTATTCGGGATTTCGAATGTACTTAAATTCTTATCCATTATTTTTTATAAGGAATTTAATTTTTGGAATACAATGTCTACTTTTTTAGACGAGATTAGCAAAAATTCTTTTCTATTATTCCAAATCAATTTTTTGTTTATATTTATATTTTACATATTGACTATTGTTCTCAACTTAGAAATTATTTCCTTTATGTAGAAACGTTTTCCTTTAAAAGAGTATCTTTTAAATCCAAGTTATTGAAAAATTTTGTAGAATTTTTTTCATAAAGTAATAAATGTACAAAGCAACTATCAGTTTCAGATAAATTTTTTAACAAAATTAACATTCTTTTACGAAAAGAAGCTGAAGTTCTTATGCGTATGTTGTTAATATTTTACGCCTTGATCTGCAAGGCAGAGGCTTTTATAGTTCGATAATAAAAGGCTGGGATTCGCAGGTTTGCGTTTTCATACTTTTCTCCTTAATTTTCGAAGGGTTAGCTTAATAGCTTACTAATGATTCGCACGCTTCATATGGAATACTTGTGACAATATTTTTAAAAAATTAATAAATAAAAGAAAGAAGTCCTAATTATGGGACATCGCTAATAAAAAATCGCGTAAAATTGATCGGTATAGAATAAACCTCCATCGCACAGCTACCAAAAAGTTATGTTTTATACACCCTTACACACACATATATCGGATACATTATATACTTATATATAACACAAACAAAGATTATGATTATTTTCATTTTACAGACTTTGCGACACTGAAGTGCACGCTTCATATGGAATACTTGTGACAATATTTTAAAAAAATTAATAAATAAAAGAAAGAAGTCCTAATTATGGGACATCGCTAATAAAAAATCGCGTAAAATTGATCGGTATAGAATAAACCTCCATCGCACAGCTACCAAAAAGTTATGTTTTATACACCCTTACACACACATATATCGGATACATTATATACTTATATATAACACAAACAAAGATTATGATTATTTTCATTTTACAGACTTTGCGACACTGAAGTGCACGCTTCATATGGAATACTTGTGACAATATTTTTAAAAAATTAATAAATAAAAGAAAGAAGTCCTAATTATGGGACATCGCTAATAAAAAATCGCGTAAAATTGATCGGTATAGAATAAACCTCCATCGCACAGCTACCAAAAAGTTATGTTTTATACACCCTTACACACACATATATCGGATACATTATATACTTATATATAACACAAACAAAGATTATGATTATTTTCATTTTACAGACTTTGCGACACTGAAGTGCACGCTTCATATGGAATACTTGTGACAATATTTTTAAAAAATTAATAAATAAAAGAAAGAAGTCCTAATTATGGGACATCGCTAATAAAAAATCGCGTAAAATTGATCGGTATAGAATAAACCTCCATCGCACAGCTACCAAAAAGTTATGTTTTATACACCCTTACACACACATATATCGGATACATTATATACTTATATATAACACAAACAAAGATTATGATTATTTTCATTTTACAGACTTTGCGACACTGAAGTGCACGCTTCATATGGAATACTTGTGACAATATTTTAAAAAAATTAATAAATAAAAGAAAGAAGTCCTAATTATGGGACATCGCTAATAAAAAATCGCGTAAAATTGATCGGTATAGAATAAACCTCCATCGCACAGCTACCAAAAAGTTATGTTTTATACACCCTTACACACACATATATCGGATACATTATATACTTATATATAACACAAACAAAGATTATGATTATTTTCATTTTACAGACTTTGCGACACTGAAGTGCACGCTTCATATGGAATACTTGTGACAATATTTTTAAAAAATTAATAAATAAAAGAAAGAAGTCCTAATTATGGGACATCGCTAATAAAAAATCGCGTAAAATTGATCGGTATAGAATAAACCTCCATCGCACAGCTACCAAAAAGTTATGTTTTATACACCCTTACACACACATATATCGGATACATTATATACTTATATATAACACAAACAAAGATTATGATTATTTTCATTTTACAGACTTTGCGACACTGAAGATGATTATGGAAAAAAAAATTTACAATTGTAACTGTAAACTATATTCTTCTCCAATATGTTTTTTTTCAACCCTTCTTTTATTATAATTTACCGGGCCAAAATCTAGCCTCTAATAGCATCTTACATTCACAGAGCATTGACGTTTATGATTAACAATAGTTTAAAATGTATATCTCGATTCATAACTTTTAAAATATGAAATTTGTAATTCTGAAAACGACTATTTTAACAGCTATAAAGAATTGCAATTAGCAAATAGAGGTAATCTTTTCAGTTTGAATTCCATCGTCCGAGTTTCCCAAGGAAAACGTGTTTTCACATGTGTTCGCCAGAGACAGGAAATTGTCTTTGTCCGATCGCTATTTATTCCCTCGCCTTAAGTTCTTCAAACGAAACGGTGGGTCTCCGCCATGTATTGTCTAGTACGTTCCCGTAAGCATGGTGGGAATCTTTTAAGGAAAGACATCTCAAATAAGGTGTCCCAGGTGTTCTAAGATGTACTATTAAGTACATCTTAGAACGATTAGTAAGATGGTAGTAAGATGTGCCCGACCACCGACTACATATGTATATTTATGGGTGGGAAGGGTGTTAAAGTTTTGAGGGCAGTGTCAGCTCATCGTACTACAGTACCCGACTGCTTCACATTGAAAATAGTTGGCAGTGGATTGCGGCTTCAAAATCATCCCTGTTCTGAGCTAAGGTGAGTGCGATTTATTTAATACTTTTATTATTGAATCTTATTCTATGTCAATGAATGTAAACCTTATCTATTTTACTTTTTAAAATTTATCGGTAATATGCAATAGTGAGGAGGAAAAAAGAACTATTGTTTTCATACATACTGTATGTGTAAATTTATAAAATTAGTCTGTTTTGTCTGTTTAAAAAAAATATTGTAGCTGATCATAAGGTTCCAAGTGTTAAAGACCTAAAAATTTAAAAGGTCAGTGCTTTCCCTGATATAGATTTACATTTATTTTTATTGGGCTGAAATATATATTTCTGTTGTTTGATTTTACATATTCTGTTTCTATATTGTTAATTTAGTTATTAAATTAACTAAGCATGCTATGAAATAGGATCTTGGGATTTACTTTATTATTGAACTTAAACTATTATTAAAAAAAAGTGACAGCGTATTTAATTTTTTATGCTAACATTTTTATTCAAATAAGTTTAAAAATGTAATTTCCAGTAATTTTTGTCTTTCTATTTATCATTATTTATATATACATACATATATATCCTTCTATCCATCTATCTATCTCTCTCTATCACATATATAGATACATATATATAGGAAGGGAATTTGGCAATATATAATAATGAATTAATGCACAGTTTTTGTATTCAACTGATGAAACATTCATATTCTGATCTAAATTTTATATTATAAGTATGTAAAAATTATAGTTAAAATTTTCTTCTGATGTAACTATTTCAAAAGGATTTATCAGTAATTTTATCATTAATCTGGATATGCTGAAAATAAAACAATACGGGATACTGTGTTTCAGGCATACATAAAGTTTTAATTTTTAAATACAAAATGAGAGGTTCTCCCTCTCTTCAGTTCTTTTTATTTTAGATGAAATATAAAAAGGAAGCATATATGTTTTTCTTTTTTTTAAAAAAATTTCAAGTGCTGTAATTAGTTACATACATAGTTTTTGTTAAAAACCAACCTGAATTTCATGTGTTAAATCCTGATATTTTGTTTCCATTTGTTAATTTTTGTTGTTTATATAACTTTCCTTAAGTATTTTAATAATTAAAAGTCCCTTAATATTTTTTTCTGTGGTAAAAACTGAAAGTATAGTTCAGTTTTATGTTTGCACAAATATTGCCTAATGTCTATTATGTACTTTATGTCTTACTCGTATAATGATAGTATTCTACCTTCATATTTAAAACCTTTGTATATGGCATATTTTGTTCACCTCTCATGCAGGACTTATTTATTCATATTATTTAAAAGTAACCCCTATCTCTACTCTGTGGCTAGTTTTACCCCTAATAAACCAAAGTACGGTTGTCTATATGGATTGGTAAAGACATTGTAAGTAATAAATTTTGAAAAGTTATTTTTTTATTACAAAAAAATATTGTTTTTGATTCTGTTGAAAAATTTTATGTCTATTGATGAGCATGTTGAGGATTTATTTATTAGAGTGAATTCTTAGGTTGTTTTTTTTTACTTTCAATCAAAACTAAAGTTAATTGTGTTCTTTTAAAAATAAAGTAATTAAAATTATTGAAAATGAAAATAATATTTTAGCTTAAATGTATTTCTTCTTAATTTTGAGGGAAATAAGTATTCTGGTTTTAATATAAATGTCTGTTAAAGAGGTTAAGCAATTTATGAATTTTAATTTCGAAATATATATGGCACACCTTTTGTATTTTTGTAAGTTTGGCTGTATTTTAAAGAAAGTGGGGAGAACTATAGATGAATTTATTAATGGTCTGAAAAATTATGGATGTGCATTCTCAAAAGAATCTAAAAATATAAATCTTGCCATAAGTTATTTAGGATTATTGACCATTGGAATTAATGTGTTAAGACAAAGTCCTTTTTTTTCCTTTTTGAAAAAAATATCAATACAGGTTAAGAATAACATGTCTATATAATTGTTACTGCAGACAGTTGAATATTTGTTAAAACCTTGAAGCAAAATTACTTTTAACTTTTCCCAAGCAAGTTTGTATATGTAAATGTATTATGCTTTTTAACATCCTTTTTTAAACAATTTAAAAAAACTTTATATAAGAGTTGTATAGATGCGAATATGTATAAAATGTTGCTTCACAGTTCTTATTTTTATGATTAATTAAATTTTTTTCTATTTAGCTATTTAGTCTAGAATCAATTAGTGTAGGAAAACAATTTCGTCATAACATCTGCACTTCATTAAGTTTTGTTCTCTATTTTTAGATATTAGGAACTCTTTAAGACCTGCCTGGCTTTACATATTCCACCAGATCCCAAAACTATCAACTCAAGAGGAACTTGAAATGGTAACAATATTGATTTATTACAAAATTGTACTTTGCTGTATTTGAAACATACGTTACACTATATGAATTTTGCACCTGAATCTAATTCATGCATTAAAATAAATTTATCTTCAACATCATGAATTATAAAATTTTGGTTATGCGCATTTTGAAATTAATGTATTAGTAGTACCTGTCTGAGATTCATCCTTAAAATAATAATAATAGTAATAATGCACACATTAGGATTTATACTTTGGAGGGACTAGTCTCTTAATCTAGCAGTTACTTTACTGAAACATGGAGGATCAGTTCTCTATGCTGCAACTGCAGTTAAAATTTTGTTATGGACTGGTAATGACAGATATATCCACTCATTCTCATGAACCTTTTTAGCTTAATATGGAAAAATTTGTTCGCTCCTGTGTGTCATTTCTTGCTAGCTGTTTTCAAAATTTAAAATTTCAAAATTTAAAATCCTAATGTCAAGATCTGACAAACATTGCAATAAAAATTGAGCAAAAAAGTGTCCATTAATGTAGAAGCTGTCACTGGGCACTTTAACAGTTTAACTAAGTGAAAATTAAAATCAACTTTGATACTGAAATGCATAACATTTATGAAGTTTATTTTATATTTCAGGTGAATAATCCTCCATATTCAAAAGAAAGCTTGACTATCTGAAGGGTTTTGAAGATTTTAATTTCAAAATAAATTTTTTTTATATAATTGTACTTAGTTGTTTAAAATCAAAGATATGTATATTATATATTAATAAAGTTTCTCTGTATTTGTAATTTTGTTTGATGGGATTTATTTTTTGTTTGAAATGTGAGTTTATATTCATTCTCAATAAAGTGTGCATTTGAAACCATAAGATTTAGCAAGAAGGGTGAATGCTTTTTACATGAGTTATATTATTTCTATGTAGAAAAGTATATAGTAAATATATATTAGCACAATATAAAATTTTCAGATTATGTGCGTGGAGCTATTTTGTTTAGAGCAACTAGGTAAATAAATTAACACATTATGAAGTTTACAAACCATGTAAGTATAAATGGGTGATTTATCGAATAGAGCTAGTTTATACTTGTGAAAATAATTATCTATATTTCCTGAAATCTTTGTTGTTGCAGTTTGAGATATTGTAATTGTCTCTGAATTAGTTGTTTGGGATCATGGTATCTCTACCAATTAGAAATATATATTACTGAACTCAAAGTAATTAATTTTCTGCTTCATTTAATAAAATGTTAATATCTCTCCTATGTTAAAGGTAAGATCTGAAAATTCCTTGATCAAATATTTGTACCTCAGTTTAATCAAACTAAAAGTTGTAAAGAAAGCTTTTTGCCCAACAAAATTTTAAGGTTTTATACATTATAATATTCATAAGTTTCCTGTAAATTTTATTTCACTGGTATATAGAAGCACCACCACTAAATCTCATCATAAAATTCAGTTAAAAGTTGTTTTCTTTTAATTTTTGTTTTTTTTTTGTTCCTCTCTGTTACCCCGTGACGGAAACTGATTAAAAAAAAATAATGGATGCTTGATTAACATTTTAAATTTCTGATATCCTTACAATTTTTAGACAGCCTTTCATCACTTATGATATAAGTTTGCAAGATTTTATAACAGATATTTAGCTTTGTTTTTATGAGACTTTGAAAAAATATCCTTAAATTTAACATGAATTAAATTCCAAATATAGGTGTATAACGCAGGGTGATTTTTCTTTCCTCGAGAAAGAATGTGAGGGAATTGAGATAATAAATACATAAACAATGAATAATGAATTAAGGGGAAAATAGGCAACCTTTCGAATAATATAGCTTAAACTCATTTACTTAAAAGAACTCATTAGACATGGGTTTTATAACCCGAAATAAAGTGAGATATTGAACTCGAAATAAGAGTTCGTCTGCTAAAGTTGGTGTGATTTTCGACACACTTTAAAGTGAGTTGTATAACCCATTTTAATGAGTTGGTGGTGGGTAAATCAACCCGCTTGGGATATGGGTTCTAGAACCCACTTTCCCACATGGGTTGTACGACTCACCAAAAGCGAGTTCCCCTGTGCAGTGGATTTGAACTCGGAGAAGTGGGTTCACCGAACGACTTTTTTTTCTCTGTGCGTAGCGCTTTGCAGAAAAGTTCAGGCTATCTAACAATACCAATTTTATTGGATTATAAGCATTTATGTACCTATATAAAATATATTTTAAATACAAAATTTGGGGGAAGCGCTAAATCCCCTATAGAGAGAGCCTTTACAATCCCTCAAAATGTCAATCCTAAGGAGGTTGGAATTATCGAACTGTCAACTGGACTCCTCCCACCACGAGAGTCTGCAAGAAGAGAAAAAGGGAAATACGATTTTTTTCTTAGTACATAGCAGCCTTAATATCTGATTTACGAAGTTTCGTTAACTTGCATTTGGATATCAGTGGCTCGTTTCAAACGAAATGTCACGAAGCAAGAAATTCAGTTTTATAATCGCATTCCAGGATGGGTTGGTTTGGTCATTTTCTGCTAAAGCTGTCGCTTCGGGTCGATCCCGAACAGGTACAGACGCCAGGTATGCGAAGGATTACGAAAGTTATCGATGTATTACGAAAAGAAATTTGGGGATTCAAAGACCTTAATGGCTCAATAAAATTGAAATTGGCATGGCTTGTTTTAATATCCAAATGGAATGCACGCATCCAATAAAAAGAATTATACACACATACACACACACACACACACACATATATATATATATATATATATATATATATATAATATTAAAATGCTAATAATTTCTTAATTCAATACTCTTAACATTTAAAAACTATTAATTCTTAATTTAGTATTCAAAATTAAATACCTTTTTTTATTCTCTTAAATTATTTAATTCCCTTTGGGCATTCGTGTTAAATCCCGAAAAATAATTCCAAATTCCAGTAGTGTCGTCCCAGCAACACTTATATAGAAATCCCATAGTAATAGCCTTTGTAACCCCAGGTGATATTATTAAAGATGGCTGACTTTTTAACGAAATTAAACGCGGCGCGGCGTGGGTGTCTATTTAACCCGGGTCTGCACATCAACCATAACTTTTAACCAATCAGCTATTAAGCAACACCCTACTGTCGCGTGATGAGATGAAATTATTTAAGTCCTGACGTCCAAAATAGGACGGACTCCTGTGCTATTCCCCTGCCGCATTCATCCCGGCAGAGACTCCAGCGATTAAATAAAACATGTCGTTTACGTAAGCTGGTGTCGTTGTCTTCATTTCGGCCATGATGTCTTTTTTATTTCCACGTCTAACTAAAGTATTTTCACCGTAGCATGGGAGATTAGACGTCTTCTGAGCAATAACCTGCGGTCATCTCTCATGTTACACACACACATATATATATATATATATATATATATATATATATATATATATATATATATATATATATATATATATATATATATATATATATATATATATATATATATATATATATATATATATATATATATATTTCTTCCCCTCATTAAGCGAGTTTGGTGATGTCTCGATTTCTGGGATGTTCGAAATGTGTTGAAATCCAGTTTGGCGTTCAAATCCATTCCTGCTTGTTTCTTGTCGGACCTTTCCCTGGGTTTGGCGAACAACGACTTTGGGGTGCTCGACACACTATTTTCCCCGATGTCTTTGAGCAGGGGTTCTAAAACTTATGTAGTCCGAGGACCCCCTCTTGAACAACATTTCTTTTTGCGGACCCCATCCCAACTCTAGGCATTTCAAGTCGTTTTTGAGACTTCATTTCTGGCTCAATAATTTCATAGGCACTACGTTATAACAAATATTGGTATAAATGTATCGCTGGTTATTTTAATAAATGGTCTTGACCATTTATAGGGACGAACATTTTTATTGGGACATAGAATATAAAAAACATAAAATGAATAAAAACAGTAGTAAAAAGAATTTTAAAGAAAGTTACAAAAAATAATACATTAAACTCATACAAACATTTCTTGGTCAAATATTGGTCAAAATAGATCTATCTTATTATAATAAGTTTTTTGTAAATGATTTTTACTTAATGAGATGGGTGCAGTGGTTCTCTTGAAACCAGAACCGCAATGTCGGCCTCTATGTTGGAAAGTTTTATTCCGAGGTCCGCTTCTACATTGAGTTTCTTTCTATACTTTGATTTCATATATATAACAGTACCGAAAAAGCCTGTATACATAATGTTGTGCAGAACGGAATCAAATGTTGGAGGGCTTCATTTGCAAGTGCAGGGTAATCAGATCTGAGAAATAACCAAAAGTTTGTGAATTCATTTTTGTTGAATTGTAGCTTCAAAGACGACTCGCATGATAATTCCACGAGAATATCTTGTTCAAGTACAGATTGTTAATGTCAAAATTGTTTCGCGGATCCCCGGTAATGGCTACGTGGACTCCCAGGGGTCCGCGGACCACAGTTTAAGAACCACGTTTTAGACCAGCGGTTCCCAACCGGTGGGTCGCTGAAGGGTTACAGGTGGGTCTCGACTCGATCCTAAAACTATCAGAAACCATCGAATAAACCATCAGAAAAGATAAGAAAAATCGAAATTTACTTAAAAACGGCAATTTTACATATTGATAGACTGTGATAACAATTTTCTTAACTGTAATTATATCAAAGCTGTATGAATTTTTTTGCCTGAAAAATTAAAATGGTCTTTGTGTACTTTTGTAATTGTAGTTTTTATCTTCACCTAGGAACACTTGTGAGTGAGTATGAAACCACTTGTTGCATATATTGCAAACATATATCTATTGTTAAATAAATAACTGTTTTGCCACAAAGTGCTTATATTTTGCCAACCATTTTCAAATCAGAACACAAATTGTTTATCAATAATCAATCTGTATCTTCAAAAAAGCATATATATATATAAATAAATAAATAAATAAATATATTTATATATATATATATATATATATATATATATATATATATATATATATATATATATATATATGACACGGAGCTTGCTTTGCTTTCGTGTTAACATGAATTTTATGCAGTCACGTCCATTGTTGAATTGGGCGAGTGGTAGGCCTTTTAAAGAAATAAACCAATTCGTAGTAACTCCGTCTTTATTAAACTTCGCAAATTGACCACTCTCCAGGTTGATTTCCGCGCTTCGACATTTTATAATCTACTCGGCCACGACTGCCGCGAGCATCCGCTAGCAATGAGATTCTTACTCTATCTGCCGCCAAAACTTAATTTCCTCCAAGCTCCCGCTGTACGTCGCATGTTCAGACCTCATCCTTGGGCATCAGGACCCTCAATATTGCTGATCGTGCATTTTTAACTTCGCGCCCAAAACCTTTACACTACTAAAAATAAATCCTCTCCCCTAGAATTAATCGCTTTCCGCTCAAAGTCGCTTTTAAAAGATGATTTTCCCCACAGCAAAATACGCGCGCTTTGTCAATGGATTGTTAGATTCTTATTATTTTAAGCCCCCTTTCCCCGTACTTCTCAACTATATTTTAACAGTTCAGTTATGTTTTGACATATATATATATATATATATATATATATATATATATATATATATATATATATATATATATATATTTGCAATATTTGATGGTAAATTATATATACATAAGGAAGGGATACGATACAAATAAGGTTTTTTACTCCACAATGGACCGATGGACCGCGGAGGTATTCCGATAAGGAAAGGTGGGTCGCCAGCTGAAAAAAATTGGGAACCACTGTCTTAGACGATTAAAATGATGAAACATCCTATATTTCCCCAACTACGGTTTATTTTCAACATTTCCTAAACTGACGCCAGGAGTGCAAAACTGACGCCAGGAGTTTCGACAACACTCAAACGTACCGCTTAAAGGTGGGTGCACGCACAGAGAAGGAAATGATACCACCACATCGAAGGAATTTCACCTCGTCTTTGTTTATTTCCAAATCCTTTGTCGCCGCTCATAAATTAAGAAATATCCCTACTGCTCTCGTATATTGCATGTCCATTATGAACGTTTTATGGATGATATTCATGGCATCGTTTTATTGCGTTTATCTGTTAGTATTAATTAGTCAATATTAAAAGTAATAAATATATCCATTCCTACCAGAGGGGTCCTTGCATAAATCGCCGAAAAACGCAATATCAATTAAGAATAACGCCGCCGTAAAAGTCCGGGCGATAAAAATCTCCGCCATTAAGACTGCCATTCGCCGTGATGAAAAACAAACAGAAAAGCTACCAGTCAGGTCATGCTTTTAGATGAACCTTTTATGTCTACGCCTCCCCATCTTAATACCCGAGCCTAGAATTAATTATATATATATTCAGGGAGATGGAAGGTTGTTTTTTTCTGGTGGAGGGGGGAGGGGCGGTTCTTTTCCTAAGATGTGTGTTTTTTGGGTGTTGATTCATCTAGTATAAATTTCTTTTGGGTGTTAACTCATCTTTTATTCAAATGCTACAACATACATAATGTTATAACACGCATAAATTTTTGTCAAAATTGTTATATATATATATATATATATATATATATATATATATATATATATATATATATATATATATAAAACAGTTCCGTAACTGACGGACTGACTGACATACATGCCAAACCGCTGGAGCTAAAGGGCTGACATTTTGCAAGACGATTCTTCTTATGGTGTAGGGGTGCACTCAGAAAGATTTTTAAAATATTCTTCTGAGATTTTTTTTGAATTAAATTTTTAAGCTGTTTTAGTAGCTTTTTTTAAGTTTGCATTTCAAATAGTAATTTGAGGGTCATATAATTTATATCGGGAGAAAAATCCTGAAAATTTCTTTAAAATGAAAATCTTTTTCGAATCTTTGCCTCCATTTTCTGATTTTTGGTGAATTTTTAAAGATTCAAATTTAGAATTTAATGTATGAAATGCCGATCACGTGATTTCATATTCTGATACTTTAAATAAATTTGTCGTCACGTGCATAACAACTAAATAGACAAAAACATATTTTTTTCCCTTGCAAATGCGGCAGACGATTGGACATTATCCAAAAAAATATTAAAATACAGTAAAAGATATGTTTCTCGAACTGTACTCTATTAACTGTACTATATTCTTCAGTATGTCCTATTAGATTTAATTTGAATATTTTCGTCTACATTATTTTGTCTATAAAAATATCCCTCACGATTTTTTTATAAATATATATATTTTTTTACATCAATTGTATACATTGAGCGTCGTATTTATTATATATTTGTATATATATATATATTTATTTTGGCATTAATTGCATATATTGACCGCTGTATTTGATTTGAATGTACTCCGTAGCGAAGTGCGGGTGTTCAGCTAGTATATATACAGGGTGTCCAGCGAAAAAGGGGAGAATCGTCGGGAGATCCTCGTCGTTTGAGAGGGGGAGAATCGTCGGGATGATGGAAGCTGGGTGGTCAGCTAGGCGAGTAGCTCGTCAATTAGGCCGCTCTGTGTTGTGAGGAGGTGTTGGGACCAATGGACGCGAGAGATGTCATGTACACGAAGACCAGGCTCAGGAAGTCCTCGACATACCAGTCGTCGAGAAGACCACCACATCGTAAGAAATGCACACGTACAGCCAACTGCTTCATCGGCCGCCATCCAGGCATAGGTAGCACCTTCACTAGGGGCCTCTGTGTCTTCTCGAACCATACGAAGGCGCCTGGCTGAAGGACAGTTGGTATCGCGGCGCCCATTACGTGTGCTGCCCTTGACGCCCACCCATCGACGCCTCCGTTTGGAGTTTTGCCACGCACGAGGAAACTGGACTGCAGCGGAATGGAACCAGGTCGTCTTTAGCGACGAATCCAGATTCAATCTCGGCAGTGATGACAATCGTGTTTGTGTGTGAAGAGCCCATGGTGAACGCTTCAATCCTGCCTTTGCTGTACAGCGACACATCGCTCCCACAGCTGGTGTGATGGTATGGGGTGCCATTGCCTACAATACACGGTCACACCTAGTATTGTTCCTTGGCACCATGATAGCCCAGCGGTATGTTCATGAAATCCTGCAACCACATGTGTTGCCACTCATGCAACGGCTCCCAGGAGCCATTTTTCAACAAGACAATGCTCGGCCTCATACGGCAAGGGTGTCACAAGATTGTCTCCGCACTGTTACTACCCTTCCTTGGCCTGCCCGATCCTCAGATTTGTCTCCAACCGAGCATATCTGGGATCATTAGGGACGACGAGTTGGGCATCCCACGATTTTGTACGAACTAGAGGCAAGGTTACAGCAAATATGGAACGAAATGTCTCAAGACATCATACAGAACTTGTATGACTCAATGCCCGATCGTATCGCATCGTGCATTCGCGCTAGAGGGGGTCAAACGGAGTATTAACTCCTCCGTTCTTTTGCCTTTTTCTCTGAAATAAATGATCCTTTTTCGTTGACTTTCTTATCATTTACTTATATCAAAGTAGTCATTACGTATGTAAAATTTCGTTTCAATTTGACTACTCCTTCTTGGTGCGCTATTTGTTTTGTCCATGAGTGTATATATATATATATATATATATATATATATATATATATATATATATATATATATTAATATATATATACATACATATATATATATATATATATATATACATACAGTCGAACCCCGTTATAACGAACTTCAAGGGACCCAAGGTTTTGTTCGCTTTATCCGGTGATTCGCTCTATCTGAAGCGATAAGAAATAAGCTTCAGATCACAAAACGTATAACTCGCAATGTGCATAATCTCGCATAATTAGCTGCAATGTGTATTCAATAATGATGTATTAAAAATGATAAAATCTATTAAAAATGATCATTAATGAATTAAATTGACTAAAATCGATTACTTTAAACTGACTCAATATTAATTAAATTACGTACAATAGGAAAATGGCGGGACCAAAATTTTCGTTCTTTTGTATCCATGAGTTCGTTATACACGGGTTCGCTATAATGGGGTTTTACTGTATATATATATATATATATAATTACACTTGCATATACAATCTGCATATCTACAGATACCTACAGATTAAAAAATCAAATAAAAAAACCTGACCCGTTTTGATCAAAAACCCAGCAGTTAAGTGGTGGAGTGTAGAGAAACTGTGTGTCAGAAGACGATGTCTGACTTTGTTTTACGTTCTCTGCTTCAGGGCCCATTTTAGAAAATTCTGGACTATAGGCACAACTCGGGATGGGGGCCCCCTAACACGGATGGGACCGTAACATTTCCAAAATTGACACACAATAAAACAATTATGAATAATTGTGAAAGTACCATTTTACCAAGAATTGGCTATTTGAAGCGTGGAAGCCTAGAACATTATCGAAGAACAAAAAGCAATACAACATATTAACTTCGTCATTAAAACACCAATACAATGCAACCAGAAAAACTTATTAATCCGTTATGTAGTACACTATAAACTACATATGATGAACTAAACATATAACTATACATATGATGAACCAATCAATCATTCAAATTTGAAAGTATATATAAAAAAATTGCTATTAAAAAAGGTAAAATAAAAAAAATTGGCAATTTCTTCCTTTTTTTTCTTTTAAAATTCAAATTTTTTGGGGCGTCCCTAGGTCCGGGTCTACCGGGCCTAATGGAAAATCAGGGCCTACTCTGGTTTCGTTCGTATATTTCTGACCCTTTCTTTCGGCCAGCGGTCTGCTGACGAGACTCCAGCATCGGCACGAAAGCTGGCAGACAGCTGTGTGCCGCCATGTTGTTGAACTCGGACGTCGTTATGAATCGACTCGCATATGACGTGTCCAGGGAACGTTAATAAAGTGTGACCAGAGTTACAGCTGCCGTTAAGAGTGTCTTTAGTGACTCTGCTAATAAAAGGGAAACGTGACGTAACAAATTGGCCGCGCTTCGTATGGGGAGGCGCCATTAAAGTCGGGAGGAGCTTCATCCTACCTGGTCCCAAAATAAGTGCATCTCACGACGTGCAGAGAGAGAGTTATGGACTCCTTTATTAAGAGCGGGAGCGGGCGCTTATGAGCTGCAAGCCGATTCCCATAAACAGTCGGGGGTCGGATTAGGACAGAGGAGAATGCACATTCAATCTCGCCTCTCCCCGCTTTATTTCGAATCTTCTCAGATCAGGGGCGGCTCCAGTCCAGAGTTTTTTTTTTGGGGGGGGGGGGAGGGGGGCAACGTCGACTCTTAGGGTTATATATTGTTACGAATTTTAGGAGTCTATGGTAATTTCGCCAAATATGAGAGTTATCGCAAAATTTGCGATGGATTTGGTGACTTATTTTGGTCACCAAATTTGGCTATGTGGCGCCAACCTTCTAGATCTTTCTCGTATGTTCTGGAATGTTCCAGTTATTTCTAGCTCGTGACCGATAGGGGCGCTTTGGAAGTCTATAAATTTACCCGAGATTGGCATTGGAAGTCAGTGTTCATTTCTGCTGCGTATTGAATGTATTGGAAGTGCGCTAGGCGTGTATTGTATGGAAGACTCTGTTATCCTGATTTGTGTTTTTAGAGTTTTCTGTTGTATAGAAGACAGATGTTGCATGTTTTCTGTTGAATTTGTGTATGCGCCTGAAGAATTTACAGAATAATAAATTTTATTTTATGTGCACTTTCTGAAGAGAATTTATTCAATCCCATCGAACCCAGATAACGGAACAATTAATATATATATATATATTGTCATATTTACAATCGTCTTCGATCAAAGGCGCGGCCGAACGGCTAAATCACTGGGCTCTAATTCAGAAGGTCGTCGGTTCGAACCTCGAGACGGACTGTCGAAAGTATTTCCTGTTCTTTTTAGTTAATTTATGTTCGCTTTCTCGAAGCTTCGGGAAAGTACCAAATATGTTAATTCTCTTAATTTAAATAATTCTAGAAAGTTCTTTAGTGTATAAAAAGGCTTCCCTCAAGTAGATGGGAAGTCAGTTAGGTTCCAGCTGGGTGCATGTTAACTCGCTTGCTGTGAATAAAAGTCTCGATTATCTAAATTGTGCTCTCTGTGTTAATCCCTCGATCCGTCTACGTGACATTCTGGTGGAGGCGCCGGGTAATCCATTCAACCTGGAAACGGAAGAAATTCGATAAAGGTTTAGACTTTTAAATCTCCCTCCTGAATACGGACTTTACGTAGAAGACTCAGGGAAACGGCTAAGAAAAATGTCTGAAGACACAGAATCCAAGCCACCAACTGTCCTGCTGACCTCAGCACTAATAAAGGAGCCTAGAAAACCAACAATCTTTAACGGCGATCCCGGACAAGATCCAACTAAATGGTTAAAAGAATACCTGAGACTGTCAAAGTTCAACCAATGGGGTTATACTCTATTTCTGCCAACGTCTACTTTTTCCTAGCTGGGACTGCCAAGATATGGTTTGAAAATAATGAGGACATTTTTATCTCGTGGAATGTCTTTGAGGCAGAGCTGAAAAAAAACTTTTGGTGATACTCAGCTGTACATACGACGAGCAAAGGACCAGTTAAAATGTAGAGCTCAGAGGGCTGGCGAACCAACCCAATCTTATATTTAAGATGTGTTGGGACTCTGCAATCAAGTAGACCCGAACATGACGGAGGAAGAGAAAGTTTCCCACCTGCTGAAAGGAATAGCTGAAGATATGTACCAGTCATTACTAAAAAAAGAAATAAAAACAACAGCTGATTTCATTAAATGGTGTCAGTACATCGAAGAAAAGCAGCAAAAGAGAATTGGGCATCAGAAGTTCACTCGTCTGCCTAATGTCGTCCCAATCGCCGCCGTCGACGAAGAACAAGATTTGATGTCCTTAATTCATAAAATCGTCCGTGAAGAAATTCAACGATACATTGCACCTCAAATAGAAGAGCCACAGGCCGGTCTGCAAGCTATTGAAGCCATTGTGAGAGGGGAGGTAGAAAAAACTTTAGCTCCTCTATCTGGGGAAAGATTTGAAAGGACCACCCCAGCTGCCGTACCATACCATCCCAGCAGCCAGGACCATAACCGCCGCATCCAGTCAACGTATACAAAACCAAAACCTGCACCAGAACAATCTTACAGAAAAACAGACCTGTGGCGTACCACGGATAATCGTCCGGCCTGCTTCTATTGTGGTCGTCCAGGACATGTCGTGCGCTACTACCGTGACCGAAAATCCCTACTCGACGCTACTCGCAGATACTATAGACCTGATGTTCCCTCCTATTCCAGCTACAACCATGGCGCCGAAGAAACGAGCCGAGCAGCAGGAAGTCCCGTGCGACGACGATCGCCGACCCTTCGTTATAGATCGCCATCTCCATATCGAAGATCCAGTCAGTCGCCTGGCCGGGAAAACTAGGCCATGCGATTTTCCTTGGAGGTGAGGCCGCTCCCCCTCAAAATCCTCCCGCCACTACTATGCAAGAAAATTTTCTTGACGTTATCCTATACGACGAACAACCTATACGAGTACTCGTGGATTCTGGAGCTCCTTTTTCGGTAATCTCAGAGAGATACCTGAAAAAAACTATATTTAGGACGTTACAGAACTTGGTTCTCAACAACTAGCCGATGGTAACTATGTAAGCCCCTGTAGAGACCTGTGTTCTTCGTATTACAATTGGAAACCTTACACAGCCTTTCGAGTTCACCGTTATGCCCAAATGCAGCCATCAAGTCATTCTTGGTTGGGATTTCTTGAAAGCGTCCTAAGCCATTATAGACTGTGGACAGAGGAAATTCATATTTGATAAGATACTCCCTGAAGAACAGCCTCAAAAGAAATGGGGCGTATACGCTGTAGAAGATTGTTTGATCCCTGCACACTCTACGGCAAAAATACAAGTATCCACTCCCTCCGTAGCGGATGAGGATGTTGATATTATCGTAGAAGGTAATATGTGTATGTTAATGAGTCAGGAAGTTGTCATGCCATCCTCGATCACCAACATCTCAAATAAAAAGAGTGAATTATGGATCGCTAATTCACTGAATAAAGCCTGACGCATTCTGAAAGGTATGTGTATAGGCAATGCCGAGTCGATTAATCCTACCTGCATCAGTGCCCTATCTGAGTAGCCTCCGAAGATACCGCGAAAGAAAGTACAAGGTTAGTGGATTACAGCAAGATGATAGCGCCGAATCTTAGCGATGAGCAGAGGACTAGTCTATTGGAACTTTTAAGGAAGTTTTCAGTTACTTTCAATCAAAACTCTGAAGTTGATCGACGCAAAATTCATGTCAAACACAAAATTAATACCGCAGATTACCCTCCTATTAGCCAGAGACCCTACAGAATATCACCTGCCGAACGCCGTATAATCCGTGACGAAGTCGAAAAGATGCTACGAAAGGGTGTCATTCAGCCATCTGACAGCCCGTGGTCCTCTCCTGTCGTTCTCGTACGCAAGAAAGATGGTAGCTGGCGCTTTTGTGTAGACTATCGAAGTTTAAACAAGGTCACAAAGAAAGACGTTTATCCCTTAACGTGAATTGACGACACGTTGGATTGCTTGAAAGGAGCGAAGTTTTTCTCTTCCTTAGATCTCTATTCGGGATATTGGCAGATAGAGGTAGATGAAGAAGATCGGGAAAAAACGGCGTTTGTCACCAGTGAAGGCTTATATGAGTTCAAGGTCATGCCGTTTGGACTTTGTAATGCTCCAGCAACTTTTGAGAGAACAATGGACAATTTACTGCGTCTCCTTAAGTGGCAAATGTGCTTGTGTTATTTAGATGATATTGTGGTATTCTCTCAAACTTTTTCGGACCACCTTAAAAGACTCACCTGTGTCCTTAAATGCATTCAGGAAGCTGGCCTAATTCTGAATCCTAAGAAATGTCTGTTTGGTGCAAGGGAAATCAAGATCTTCGGCCATCTTGTATCCGGTAAAGGCCTAAAACCCGATCCGGATAAAATAAGAGCAGTTCAAGATTTTCCTGCCCCAAAGAGCGTCCATGACGTCAGAAGCTTTCTCGAACTGTTCTCCTACTACAGCCGCTTTATCAAAGGCTTCTGCTATCGAGCCCAGCCTCTCCAGATTTTACTAAAAAGTGATTCCAAATTTATGTGGACCTCTACACAGGAAGAAGCTTTCAACGACTTAAAGTCAGCGCTCATTTCTGAACCAATACTAGGTTTATTTGATGAAACAGCTCCTACTGAATTACACACTGACGCTAGTGGATATGGCATTGGTGCTGTGTTGGTCCAACAGCAACAGAACGAGGAAAAAGTCATAGCCTATGCATCTAGAACAGTGTCCAAAGCCGAACAAAATTATTCAACAACCGAAAGAGAATGCCTTGCAGTCGTATGGGCCATTATGAAGTTCCGCCCTTATTTGTTTGGAAAACCATTCACAATTGTGACAGACCATCACGCGTTGTGTTGGTTAGCTAATTTAAAAGATCCTTCCGGGAAATTGGCAAGATGGGCTATAAGACTCCAAGAATACGATATTTCTATGGTATACAAAAGTGGAAAAAGACACAGTGATGCCGATAGCCTTTCCAGAAACCCCATTGTTGACCATGCCACTTCAGTAGATATCAGTGCCATTGGTCTCGGCATTGATTTAGCACTTGAGCAACGTAAGGATTCTGTGCTTTCTGAATACTTTGAGTCCGAGTCTTCCACGAAGACACAAAAGTCTGGCAAAGTAGACCTCGAGATAATCGACGGGATCCCGTGCAAGAAAAATTTTGATCCTTCGGGAAAGAGATGGTTACCAGTTATTCCTAAGCATTTGCGGCTGGATATTCTTCGAAATTTGCGAACCAACTGCCGGCCACTTGGGATTTATGAAGACGTATGATAGAATACGTAAGAGATTTTATTGGTCTAGGCTTTATCGAAGCGTACGCCGCTATGTAATGCACTGTAAAGAATGTCAAAGAAGAAAATCCGTTCCTCAAAAACCGCCCGGTCGTCTAATTCCTATACCTCCCGCAGAGGTACCTTTCCAGAGGGTGGGTATGGATTTATTAGGAAGATTTCAAAAATCTAAGGCTGGTAACAAATGGATCATCGTATGTACCGATTATTTGACTCGTTACGCCATAATAAAAGCTCTGCCAACCGCTGAAGCACCCGAAGTTGCAAAATTCACTGTCGAAGAAATCATTTTGAAGCATGGGGCGCCACGGACTATCATCACCGATAGAGGACAAGTCTTCCAGTCGAAGCTAATTTCCGAAATTAACAGAACCTGCAATGTTGTCCACCGAATGACGACCTCATACCATCCACAAACAAATTGTCTGACTGAGCGACTTAACAAAATTTTAGCCGATATGTTGTCTATGTATGTGGACATAGAACAGAAAAACTGGGACACAGTACTACCATTTGTCACGTTTGCTTACAATATCGCTCGACAAGATACCACTGGATTCGCTCCTTTCTGCTTAGTATACGGTCGAGAAGCCGAAACAACACTGGATAGTATATTCCCGTATAGCCCTGATGGAACAGTGTCGGGTTGCCTCGATCGAGTAATCACCCAAGCAGAAGAATCAAGACAGCTAGCTCGAGTACGGACTCTGGAAGCTCAAGAAAAAGATTGTCGGATCTATGACGCAAAGCACCGAATAGTAAAATATTTGCCTGGAACCCTCGTATGGATTTTTACCCCGTTCGAAAAGTAGGCCTATCAGAAAAGCTCCTCAAAAGGTATTTCGGTTCATATCAAGTATTAAGGCAGCTATCCGACGTTACCTATGAAGTAGTTCAAGATTTTGATCCTATGTCAAAAAGACGAAAAACACGAGATGTGGTGCATGTGTTACGCATGAAACCCTACTGTCGTATTGCTCGTCCAAAGTTATTTTAACGGGCGTGAAATAGTTAGTTAGTACATTAAATTATTTATAAAGGGGTAGTTGGGTGCGTTGTGTTTTTAATATTTATTTTGTTAATAACCCGTAGTTCAGGACGTAACTAGCAATTGACGAACAAGGGAACTAAAAAATGGAAAAAACAAATAAAACAGAGAGATTTAAAATTAACTTAAACTTAAATTTATTTACAAATTATTATACATTGTTTGTACACATTATTTTAATCATATTTTTTTTTATAGACACACTATCCATATACCAACATTAGTTTATCATTATATCGAAATTTAACATTCAAAATTTACTTGACGAGGAAAATAGGGAGCGCACGACAAAATACCAAAACTCAAAATACTTAATCAACTCTTATATCAACTACTCCTACTCTAACCGTAAACAACCTATTTCAAAAACAAAAAAACCAAAACAAAAGGGGACTGATCTAAACAATAAAATTGTGCCACTCACTCAGTTCCGTTGATATTTATCTAATTGTTGAATCCGCTGACTCGTCTAGCTGGGGTCCTTTGGATCCTTCTGGCAGGGCACACACACACCTCTTGATTCTCCGTCTCTTGATGATTCTTGTGACCGCGACACACTCGCTCCACTATTTATTTTATATGCAGGGAATTCTATTTTATCATTAATATTTGTGGGGAACTCCAAGTTCGACTGAACGCAGTAATAACACCAGGAGAACCGCAGCTCTACTCCAATACGCAAAATCTCAGGATAAAAGCGGGGAACCCAAGCTCGACCCGACACGCCAGAAGTCTGAGTCTGAGACTCGAGAGAGAGATCTGAGAGAGAGCCCCTTTTTTTTTTTAAACTCCCTAATTTATACATTTCAAACTCCTTTCTTCTTTCGTGTCTCCTCCTCCTCAAAATTTTCTCATCCATACAAGATTCAGCAAAAAAACTCATTCGCTTGCTCACTTCAAACTTTATTTTATTGGCCGCCCTCAGCTAAACCGCACACGCCCCCACGGAAAACATGCCTGCATAAACCTCACACGACGCCTTTGGTTCTTACATGCCGCCGTTGTAAATCTGAAAACACAGTCCATTGTCGTGTAGTGTCAAATCCTGGCGACAAACTCTCTTAAATCTCGTCTGGCGATCTACCTCCCAAGTTGACCACCGCCGCAGGACTATTCACTGCCTTACGTCACACAGGACCTCTCCGCTCTATAATTATCGTCCCGCTCAGTCGGCGTTCCCAATTTTATCAAAACAATGTAATGATAAAAGCCTTCGATCGACTTCACCTCTTAATATTTCTATGAAATTTTCATATATCCGAAGGCGCTTCATTACATACGCTCCCTTCCTCGAAGCCTCAAACCACACTCCAACATCTCAAAAATTTTACAACACCACTACACTCAAATTCGAAACCAAGTCTTCCTCGAACCCTCACACAACACTCCATCCTCTCCAACAAAAATCTCTTAACATCACTACGCTCAATTCCTAAACAAAGTTTCGTCAACCGTTCCTAAAGCCAACCCTATATACGCTCCCTTCCTCGAAAAGTTTACAATACACTACACAAACATATATATATATACAATTTTTAACATTGAAACCAATTACAGATTTATATTATATTTCTTACCGTCCATATATATACAATCTGTGTTAACATCAAATACCTGAAAAGCAATATTTTAAACATCATGATGAGAGAGTCTTTGTGACATGTATTCTTTATTCTGACGATGAAATTGTCACTTTCACAAAGGTTAGCTTAGCATCTACAAGTACGACCGTCATCGAGTCCATAATGTCCTGCTCGAAACACAATGGAAAACTTTACATACTGCAAACACCAATTTTTAAACAAAATCGCCGACGAAATGTCCTTTGCCGTCTCCGTCGCACTTGTCATCACATTTTATAATATTCAATCTGTTTTAGAACACAATTACAGCTTTCATCATGAAAAAAATTTTTTTTTTTTTTTTTTCATATATTGAAAAGATCAGTCCCAAAACACTATCAACAATGCACTAGATTTTCCTTTCTATTATTATTATATTACATTCAAAATCATTAATTAATCTATGTATATTTGCCATAATTAACATTTCTATCTAAAACTATATATTTCAATACATTTTTCAAAACACTTTTGCACATAAATACTGACTTATTACTTTCAATCTAATTTTCACATGATTCACTATAAAAAATTTTCAACACTTTGCAAATGACATTATATACACACAATACATTTTACTATTCATAGTTCCTAACTCCCATGATATTTACACTCTACAAAACTCTAAACATTTATTCATTATTTTAGCCCAACATTTCCACTCATGCTAACACGTAGTCAAACTATTTATTTATATCGCAAAAAATGTACATTCTATTTTTGACCCCCACACCTATTTTGTTTAAATTCCCTTTGACCAAAACTTCCTGTAATATTTGCTGCACTATCATCCTCAACGTTTTGCGTACCCGAACTGAAAACTTTGCTCAGCCTTCGATAATTCATTATTTTATGTTTACCCGGTTATCTACGTTCACCTAAATTCGAGCCCCTTCTCAGTTTTTTTACACAATAACCCCAGTCCCAAGTTCTTCCTACCTCGAAACTAAACTGGTTTCGTCCAGGCACACCTGGTACTAATTATTTTTTAACGTCGTGCCATTACAACTCCCCCTTCGTATCTGGTTTGAATCTTTCACCTCGTGCTCTCTGGATTTCAATCACATCTCATCCAGGATTAAATCTATATATGAGTATCATTTTTATTTATCTTTTAATTTATCCATTTGGTTGCTTACGTATTATGTGATTATTTTCAAACTTTTAGTGAAATAACTCATTTTAGAGATCGTTTTATTCTAAACCGCTCACGTGGTTGAGTTCAAATCTATATTTTTTACCCACTACTATATAACATTTGTTAAAATATCTTTTCATTTAGGATGACTGTTGTTTGTCGACTATTATTTTAAATCCCATCCGTTCACTTATATTATTTGTTTTTATCTCTTTCATATGATACCCTTTCTCTAACGACACGGCAATTTTTTTTCTCGCTGAATATTTTTACAACCTCGACGATGATGATGGAATTAAATCTTGTTTGATCTACAAACTTCGCCCTTGCATATTCTCAACTCCAAACAGGTATGTCAAAAATTTTTATTTTATTTATTTATCGATTTAACACCCCCTGTTGTTGACACTTACCCATTGTTTCTTCAACTCAAAATATTCTTTTCTTATATGTTTATTTCTTGTACGCTCGTTTTATTTAACTATTATTTTTATTTAGTTGCTAATTTTATGTATTATTCTGCGTTTTATATTTAATGCTCACCTAAATTATGTGCATCCCCATTTTTTTAGATAAATGAATGCAAATCTGGCCAGGATTTTCATCCATTTTCTAATAGCTTTATGCATTTCCTATTTTTAATGTATTTTTAACGCAATTGTTGTTTCCATCACTAATTTTCGTGAACCTATCTTATTCTTTGCGTACTCAGTATCCCACAAAAATAAACACCTGCTTCCCAAAATTTTTATCATTCAAACGCAAATTACCCTGGCGAAAAACCCCAGCTAAACCCGTTTTTTTCGCCTTTCTACCGTACTCCTCAAAGTTTCGAAAGGAGAAACGCCCCTCTAAACGCACACTCGTATCCCCTTCGTAAAACGTAAACAAAGGCCGTCCCAGACTAACCGTTTCCTCTTTGTACAGTGGGGGAAGAAATCCACCAAGCCCTCTGCTCTTTTCAAAACTGCATGATCCTCAACAAAAGAACCCCCTCGCGTAGTGTAAACAAACTGGATATCCTGACTTCCCGTGTCTCTTAAACCAAAACTTTTTAACGTAAACTTCAGCAATTTTCTTAATCGGGGTTTTTTCATCATCCATTTAACTCTAATGCTAGCAGTATTTTCACACGTCTTAAACCCATTCTTTGCAAAAATCAAATGTCTAACCGTCTTTCTTTTTAAATTTCGCGTACTGCCCTTCTTTAACTTTCTATTACCTATACTTTCATTTCTATGACTCTTCTCAATTTTTCTCTTTTTCTGACACCTTGTTATCCTCTTATTCCCGTTCTGTACATAACTCGCTGTGTAAAAATTTTTCTCTCTGAATATTTTTGCATTCACCGTCCAAATTTCTTCAACTTCATTGCTATTTAAGTTTGTCTGCCTCTCACATTCCTTGATTAAATTATTTCGTTCGTCCCTTCCAACCTCGTTCATACTGTCTGTTGTGGTATTATTTTTATCAGTTACTAAATGATTATCACACTCTTTGCCCATTTCTACCTCAACTTCTAGAGACCTGGCCATCGTACCCGTTTTATTTATATTTACTTCATTAACTCTACTTATTGCATTAATTTCGTTTTTCTTTCTTTCCCCATTAATCACCATCTCATCTAATTTCCCTGTTTGTATCTTTTGATCACTTATCACCATACCTGTTTGATCTACACTTTTCCCATTTTCCTTCACTGACCCTCTTTGACCTAAATTAACAATTGCATTTTTGGTCTCTACTTTATTTTGTCTTTGATCGCCACTAGTTTTACAATTTCGATCTGCTTTCATCCTATTTTCCTTCAATGACTCTATCTGTTGTTTATTATTAAATTCATTTGGGGTATTTTCCGACTCATAATCATTATTTATTTCCGCCGTGTTACGTCCTATCATTATTTGATTCGCCTTCGCGTCTAGTTTATTTTTTGTCACTAAATCAATCGCTTGAGTCGTTTCTTTGTTCACACTCTCACCCTTTCCCTCAAAAATTTTAATTTTCTGCTCCTGACTATTTCTTTCATCCGATTTTATTATCATAGAATTATTCTCTCTGTCTTTGTCCTTTTGATTTGTCTCTGAATTATTGTCCTTTTGATTTTCCGCCTCAATATTTAGTTTATCACTCTCCACTTCAATATTTAGTTTATAACTCTCCCCCTCAATCATTAGTTTATCATTCTCCATATCAATATTTAGTTTATCACTCTCTACATCAATATTTAATTTCTTTTCATTTCGCTGCTCCTCGTCTTCAATCGTAACTCTCTCTATCACCTGCGATTCCGCACTATCCATATTTTTTCCATAGACCTTCATGAATCTTTTAATTACTAACGAAAACGTCCCATCCCCTTCAATTTCTTCTAAAAAGTCCCAGGCTCGTCTCGCTTTTCCTGTTAATCGGTACGCAAAAAACAGAGATTTCGCGCCTTTCGACCAATTCAACCAACTCGCAGTCTGATTAAATTTTTTAATAAAATCTTCAAAATCATCTTCCTTTTCCCCACTAAAACTTGGTATCAACGACTCTAGCGAAATGGTTTCCATACTTATGGCCACTTTATCCCACTTTTCTTAAATACTTCCCTTACCGCTACATTTACAAACCTCTAATGATTATTGACATAACAATTAAAATTTCTAAATTCTCAAAACACTGACTTCCCCCAAAATACATAATGCATACACAATTTTAAAATATATAAAAACACAATTCAATTCTAAATTCTACTTGCACACTCTTATCTTTCACAAATTATATTATGCACAATCCTACTAATTACTATTCAAATAATCAACTACTTGTACTTAAATCAATAATTTTCTCAAATTATCATACAAATATCAGTTCTCTACCTATTTTCTTAAAACACTTCTATTTTTCGAAATGACCCTCGAATATTCATCTACTGAATTCAATACAATCAAGCACTTTTAACTAATCAAAACTTTTCATAAAACATTCCTCAATTTAATTAATTATTTCAAAATACCAATCATTATTATCTATCAATAAATTCAATGTAAACTTCTATGTCACAAACTAGTTCTAAACAATTCAAACAATTTCTGAAACTTCGTCTTAATTCAACTTAATTACTTTAAATCATATATCAATAAATACTTCCAACATATATCAGTATCAATTTTTCTTATTTTTCTCCAAACCACTTCAAATCAAATTTGTTTCCAAAAATACTCCTCAATATGCAAAACATTAATAAAACGCAATATATCGAAACACATGTACCAAAATCAATCAAATCTTCACAAATTATCACACATAAATCAAACTAGTTATATCATTTAAATTTCTAAACCACTTAAAATATTCAATATAATCAAATGCGTCATAATCTACTATACATCAATTATATGTTTTCATAAAATTCAAATTGTGATTTCATACACTTATTCATATATCTCCAAAATTAAATATGGCAAATACACATTTAAATTTCAAACATCGCGCGCTTTCAAAATAAATTTTAATGTGCGGCTCCCTTCACTTTGAAAAACAAAAAATTTTTTATCTCTAAAGTCCCTAACACACCATGAGAATGAGTCACGGTCACCATTTGTCGTATTGCTCGTCCAAAGTTATTTTAACGGGCGTGAAATAGTTAGTTAGTACATTAAATTATTTATAAAGGGGTAGTTGGGTGCGTTGTGTTTTTAATATTTATTTTGTTAATAACCCGTAGTTCAGGACGTAACTAGCAATTGACGAACAAGGGAACTAAAAAATGGAAAAAACAAATAAAACAGAGAGATTTAAAATTAACTTAAACTTAAATTTATTTACAAATTATTATACATTGTTTGTACACATTATTTTAATCAAATTTTTTTTATAGACACACTATCCATATACCAACATTAGTTTATCATTATATCGAAATTTAACATTCAAAATTTACTTGACGAGGAAAATAGGGAGCGCACGACAAAATACCAAAACTCAAAATACTTAATCAACTCTTATATCAACTACTCCTACTCTAACCGTAAACAACCTATTTCAAAAACAAAAAAACCAAAACAAAAGGGGACTGATCTAAACAATAAAATTGTGCCACTCACTCAGTTCCGTTGATATTTATCTAATTGTTGAATCCGCTGACTCGTCTAGCTGGGGTCCTTTGGATCCTTCTGGCAGGGCACACACACACCTCTTGATTCTCCGTCTCTTGATGATTCTTGTGACCGCGACACACTCGCTCCACTATTTATTTTATATGCAGGGAATTCTATTTTATCATTAATATTTGTGGGGAACTCCAAGTTCGACTGAACGCAGTAATAACACCAGGAGAACCGCAGCTCTACTCCAATACGCAAAATCTCAGGATAAAAGCGGGGAACCCAAGCTCGACCCGACACGCCAGAAGTCTGAGTCTGAGACTCGAGAGAGAGATCTGAGAGAGAGCCCCTTTTTTTTTTAAACTCCCTAATTTATACATTTCAAACTCCTTTCTTCTTTCGTGTCTCCTCCTCCTCAAAATTTTCTCATCCATACAAGATTCAGCAAAAAAACTCATTCGCTTGCTCACTTCAAACTTTATTTTATTGGCCGCCCTCAGCTAAACCGCACACGCCCCCACGGAAAACATGCCTGCATAAACCTCACACGACGCCTTTGGTTCTTACATGCCGCCGTTGTAAATCTGAAAACACAGTCCATTGTCGTGTAGTGTCAAATCCTGGCGACAAACTCTCTTAAATCTCGTCTGGCGATCTACCTCCCAAGTTGACCACCGCCGCAGGACTATTCACTGCCTTACGTCACACAGGACCTCTCCGCTCTATAATTATCGTCCCGCTCAGTCGGCGTTCCCAATTTTATCAAAACAATGTAATGATAAAAGCCTTCGATCGACTTCACCTCTTAATATTTCTATGAAATTTTCATATATCCGAAGGCGCTTCATTACACCTACTATGATCCGAATGCGCAAGAAACAGCCTTACAGGAAGATCCAACTACTCTTCAGGAGGAACCAGGGAATGCTGATAATAAGCATGATGATGCTAGCCAGAAAGAGGAATATTCGGGTCCAGTAACGCGTTCAAGAAACAAAAATAAGAAGTCATCCAAAAGCGAGACGCTGTTCTTTTAAAGGTGGGATAATGTCTTATTTACAATCGTTCTCGAGAAACGGCGTGGCTGAACGGCTAAAGCACTGGGCTCCAATTCAGAAGGTCGTCGGTTCAAACCTCGAGACGGACTGTCGAAAGTATTTCCTGTTCTCATTAGTTAATTTATGTTCGCTTTCTCGAAGCTTCGGGAAAGTACCAAATATGTTAGTTCTCTTAATTTAAATAATTCTAGAAAGTTCTTTAGTGTATAAAAAGGCTTCCCTAAAGTTGATGGGAAGTCAGTAAGGTTCCAGCTGGGTGCATGTTGGGCATGTCCAGCTGGGTGCACTCGCTTGCTGTGAATAAAAGTCTCGTTTATCTAAATTGTACTCTCTGTGTTAATCCCTCGATCCGTCTACGTTACAATATATATATATATAAAATTGAATGTTTGTTCGTATTTTATACGCTGCGGTACCGTTCATCCGATTGCGATTAAACTTAGTCAACTTATTTCTTGAACTTGCGTAACGATGTAACTTGCCTTTAAGGTTTGTACATATTTGTAATATAAGTAGGAGGTCTTAATAAAGATCTGTATAGACATTTTAAATGCGTTCGTGATTAAGAAATGAATACTTCATCGAGAATATTGGTATCTGTGGGCCACGTCACCACACACCGTTGGCCGAAAAGCAGATGGTCGTCCTATCGTCGGAGAATAGTGACCGTCTGCAGAACTTCCAGAAACAAATATATTTCTGTCTCGACTGCAAATAAGTTCCATTGGTCCAATAATTCTAAAATGTTTCTGTCCCAACTGAAAATGAGAGTGGAACCGACGGTTGGGCCAACTCATGGCCAACCTTTGTGTGAGTTGCCATGCCTACCGTTCATACCCCAATGGCCCCATCCAACTATTGGCGAACTATGCAACAAACGGTTGCCCAACCATTTCCCATTGGTTCTTGGGTATATATGTAGACTTTCCTGTCTACGTAGCTAGCTGGCGTCTAGGGGGTGTCTAATAATTATATGATTGAATCATTAATACCACTACACTTTCTAAAACTCAGCAATAATCATTTATTAATGTAGATAGCAAAGACGAGATGCCAGAGAGCCTACTTTTACCGTCTCCGGTGCA